>CM060635.1:11526796-11654296 GCA_030578275.1 Meda fulgida
ACTGTTGGCTAACCATGCTGGTAGAATGCATGTAGTGATGTCGCCGCTCAGGATTGGTTACCTGTCTGTTGCCTGGCTGCCAGTTTCTCTGTAGCTGACCAAGCACACTATTTGAACGAAGTTAACACAAGTTAACAATACAATTAAAATAAATATCTGATGACGGAATAGAATGGTTAAGCTATGAGAACAGTTTGGCCCGACGGGGTAAAAGCGACTAATGTCTCTGCCTGCTCTCTGCTCTCAAGTATAGCGCTACTGACTAAATTAAAGGGTTAGTTCATCCAAAAATTATCCCATAATTTACTCACCCTCAAGCCATCCTAGGTGTATATGACTTTCTTCTTTCAGCCAAACACTAGCAGAGTTGTATTAAAAAATATCCTGGCTCTTCCAAGCTTTATAATGTGAGTGAATGGTACCATAGATTTTTTAAGCCCAAAAAAGCACATCCATCCATTATAAAAGTAATCCATACGGCTCCAGGGGGTTAATAAAGGCCTTCTGAAGCAAAGCGATGTGTTTTTGTCAGAACAGTAAGTGTCCATATGTATAACTCTATAATCTATAATCACTGGCTTCCGGAAACGGGCATACGCGAGTCTAGTTCTGGTGGAAGAGTGACCTCTGACCCGACGCATGATGTATTGTTCGAACACGGAAGCGCAGAGGATAGAGCAAAGCAAAACACCGGTCACGAATTAGAAGTCTAAAATGAGAATTTTTAAAGAGAAATGTCGGAGGATTTCGATAAAAGAGAAGATGAGCTTGAGTAAATTGAAGATAAGTAAATTATGGGATAAATTTCATTTTTCATGAATTTTTTTCATTTAATATGTTTAATTTTATCTTAGTGTAATAATTTATAGCAGATTTCTGTTTATTTACATTTTTTTTTAATTGTATCATGTATTCAGCATTTCATAAAATCAGGACGCCATGTGAGGCCCATGTGTTTAAGTGATTTTAACATTGTCCTCTTCATGTTGCACCCCAGAGCACTCATAAACCATGGCAAAATGATCAATCTTTGTAATGGCCTCTTGTGTATTGTTTTATTTTAGCATTATAAATGTTTTTCCTGTCACTTTTGATCAATTTAAAGCTTCCTTGCTGAATATTTGAAAAATGTACTGACCTCAAACTTTTGAGCGGTAGCATATAGACTTATTTAAAGTCCAACTCCACAGCAGTAAATGCCCTCTTTTCATGTCCCAGTACTGGAGCTTTTCCTGTGTCATGTACAGTGCTGTATGTGTGGCTCATTCCTCACTGTAACAGTATGTACAATATATGTTGAAACAGGCCTGGATCACGGTGCTATTGGGGTAAATGAGGGTTTTCTGTCTGTCGGCAAGAGGGCTGAAGGAAAGAGAGGACTAATAGAGCTGCACAGTGTTTTTATGTGTGAGCACAGAAAAAGCAGCATTGCAGAGGTCTCGCTGGCAGGATGAGAGACTATATGCTTGCGAGTTATACAGCTATCATACACAAACACACCCGCACACGCACTACAATTAATGAGCACACACAATGAAACCTCTTGATGGGTATGTAATCACTTAGACACAAAAATATGCACACACAAACAGGACCGTTCATTCAAACCTTGTAAATTATGTCATCACATTGTGCCGGTACATTATGATTAATGTTTGTGAGTGGATGTGTGTCTCCACAGGACAGGAAGTGTGTGTTTGTTCCATGCAACTGCTGCTTCCTGTGCTAGAGGTGTTTTCCACCGTTTCAATCAGTTTGGCCGTGGAACCGTTTGACCGGATCTGAACGTGGTTCGGACACACTCCAGCTCAATGTAAGGAAAGAAAAAGGGCAAAAATGAGGCCACATGTAGTACACACACTTGTGTTTTTCCTGGATATTTAAAAAAAAAAAAAAAAAAAACGTTGTAAATGCATCTCCCTTCTGAAATATGCATCCCTAATTTGATCTCTGATAAGCAGGATGCAGTGTGCTGATGTTCCTGTCATGTGCATGGTTCTTGCAGCCTTCAGGGCAAATATGGATTCAAATGAGACTCATGTGACTTTGACTGGTGTCTGCATATAACCATATCTAATGCGTCTCTTTCTTTCAGTCACTCTGTCTTTCCCCCTCCATCTTTCTTCACAATGAATAGAATAGATACAATAATGATAGCACACAGAATTCCTTGGAATTGACAAAGGAGGATTTGTGTTCGTTTGTCTGTATTTATATCCACTGACTCTTAATATTCTTACTTACTCTGCAATATTTTATAATATTCTGTGTTTTGAAGACAAACGATAAAACTCTTTTATATAGAGCTCTCTTTTATCTAAAAATCTATTTTAATATCGCAAGATTGATCTTTTCCTGCCCCACTTTCTCCTGAAACTACAGTCACACAGAAAAATAAGTCATATTTGAACTGCTTTTGCAGTCTGAATTTCATAAGATAAAAATGTTGCACACAAACACTGTGGCCATGAGTCCAATTCACAGACAAGTGACTCATCTAAACAGGTTATTGTTAGTGAATCAAAACATACAGAGTATATTTGATTCACTGACTACTAACTATGTTTCCATCCAAAGTACTTTATGTGCATTTTGGGATATCTCATAAAAGTTAAATTCGCAACTTTGAATGGAAACATAGCTGATGACTCTTTTAAACATGCAGGTTGTATGTAGTGAATCAAAAACATAGTGCAACCAGTGCAGTCCTGTTCAAGAATAAAATGAGCTGGTTCTAATCATTCAGAATCATTCAGATGAACACGTAAAAGATGAATGTTTGAATCAGTCATACGAATCTTTAATTTAATCTTTAATCTCATTGAATCCATCACAAAGGTTTCTGAATTAACATCATTATGCATGCCCAATTGTTTTAAATCAAGAGCTTGTTAATCAGATTCAAATTGAATTGATAAATCTTCCAATTGATACACACCCCAGATGTCACAATAAAGAAGTTTTGTCCTATTTATCTTAGTTAGCTTTTTTGCTTAAGTATAAACACCCACATACAACGTTTTTGCATAATTTAATTTAAGCAGGAATTTTCTCCTTCCTGAAATACTGAAAAATGTTGTCATTTCCTTTGGCACTCAGTGTAATTGAATAAGAGAGGTTGTGAGTCTCAGTAGCTGATGACAGGGGACAGAAATGTGGGGACGGAAAAGCGCACACACACACACATTCCACTTTATCTCAAATTAACATCATGCGACACTAGATATCCAAAACACACTGATAATTAGGCTTCTAATTCAATTAGTCAAGATGAAGTTTGTATATATGTATGTGCATATACTGTATACACATGTGCATTTGAAAATATGAGTGGGGGATTTTTGGTATATATGTTGAATATGTTTATATATACATTATTATTTTATTTATAATTATTTGTTTAGCAATTTTTGTACTTTTGTACTTTAGTTTGTTGGCACTTTTTGTGTATTTTTTGTGGAATACATGGATGTGGAAGTCATAAACACGATGAAGTAGTAGGAACAAAACAATGTCTTCAATAAATCCAAAATGAACAATCAGTTGATCACAGAGGATAACAGGTATAAGAATCCAAACGCAACCACATTATTGACCATAGACCAACATACCGGACCAGGGGACAGAATGAAACTCACGGCTTAAACACAAGGAACAAACAAAGGGAACTAAATGAACACAGGTGAACAGAATCTATTAATCAGTGATTAACTATAGCAAGAAACTAGAGTGTGAATTAGTAACCAAGAGAACTAATATGTACAGGCAAATGGGAACGGAGGAAACAGAGGCTACATCTGAAAACTGATAAATGCTGCCTTCGAAGGACACAATGTTTTGTGTAAATGTATTTGACCAACGTTTTCCACTTTTGGTCATTTCTAGTGAGAAATGACTATTGTAGTGATTATATATCCACTTAGTTTTTACAAAGCTCACTCTTTGCTGTAGATCATTAAACCGTTACGCTGCCTCAGAAGTCTGTCTGAAACGAGTTTCGTGAGGTGCCTTCGTACGCAGACGCTGCCGGCAAAGTCATTGCCTGATACGGCAGCGAGGCAACAAGTCAGCTGCCTACGTTTTCGGACGCAGCCAGACAGAAAACAAAACTAAAACAGAACATATTTGTATGTAGTGTATGTAAGTATGTGGCCGGATTTTCCATTTTTTTGCTCTCTATTTGCGTTTTTGCTTTCTATCGCCATTTCAATGGCAAGTTATTTCAATATATTGTTGGGGTTGGGCTCTATAGTAAAATCAATAAATAATACTTTCATGCTTTACTGACATTAAAATTAGTCCATTAAATGAGTTGTGTTCGCATGGAGCCCTACTTGAGAAAAAGAATACTGCTCAGGCAAAATCGATCTGTTTTCCCTCTCTACTGCTCACATACTCTGGTATATGTCAGTGTGAGACTGTGTATTTGTAATGTCAAGCCTGGTTGTATTTCTTTTGTGAGTAGCTTTTACACAGAGGATCTGTCTCGTGATGTTGGTGTTGTGGGGGGTCAGAGGTCAGAGACCTGAACAACCAGTCAGTGAAGGCGCTTTGGTTGCGCCACCCGGATTGTTCCGACCAGCAAACATAAGGCGGAAACGTACAGATGGTGCGTGTTAGTGTGTGGAGAGTGCCTAAAACCAATCAGAGCTTTCTCATGGGAAACGGAACCGCTCCGAACACAGCGCTATATAGTAGCACCCTCTTCTCACCCTTCTCCAGATCTCCTGGGTTAATACAGGGGTTAAAGGTCAGGGGTTGACCCTCTGAACAATGCTTTGGATTGTTGATTTGAGCACTTAGAGATGATCACGGGTAATTGAGGCGTGGACATGTTTTCGATATGTTATTTACAACTTGACGCTGCCTTGGGTTCGGTTTCAGTCAGTCCAGTTTGTGAATTCCGGAAACCAGTTGAATCTGTCCTAAACGTTGGTTGAGGAAGATATAATGATGTTTTAAATGGATAATTGTGTAGACACACAATGCAGTAATTATGTGGAATGTGTCCTTCTCAGCTATTCTAATCATTTCACAGTTGTTTATATGGGCTATCTTTGTTTATTGCTGTTATCTGAAGTGTTTGTGTGTGTATGTGGTGTTGAGAGCTTTGGCCCCTCCTTCTCTAGGGTTGATTGATGAGTTTGAACTGGTGTGTCTCATGAGGGGGAGGAGGCAGCACAGCTTTGATTTCCGTCCTGTTGGTCTGGGATACGTCCTACTTTCTGTCCTCCTTTTTCTCGCTTTCTCTTTCTCGGTCCGTCGCTGCTGGTCTCGTCCTCTGTGCATCCACTGGTTAACAAGACTGAATGGCATATCTAAAGGGATACTTCACCCAAGAGTTCTGTCATTATAAAGCTCTGCGACTTTCTTTCTTCTGTGCGACATTCCATTTCCCTTCAGTTTACAATAAACGAGGACACTTCAAAAAGGATTAAAATCTATTAGAGTTCTCTGTGCGCTATCTTTCAAATAATCTGAAGTTATATGATAGCTTTGGGTGAGAAAAAAAACTGAAATTGAAGTCATTATTTATCAAAAATTATGGCTTCCACTCTAGTTCTCTTTCACACATTCATGCGTGTCAATGAGAGAACTAACAATAGCAATAGCAATCTCTGATTTCAACGGATGTAAAAAAATTAAATAATTATCAATATCAGTCGATGGTATATTTAATTGTTCATTTCCCCTATTTTTTCATTTAGATTTTACCTTTGCCATCATCTTATGCTTTCTTAACAACTTAAGTTAATCTTTAAAAACATTAAGAATTTAATAACACTGTTACGTATACTCTTTTTTCATCTGAACTGAATATAAATTTAATTTTTTTTAAATAATTACATTTAGATTTGGACATTTTTTACTGGTTATATGCCAGAAAATAGAATTTGGCTTATGGGCTATCATATAGCTTCAGAAAACTCTTAAATATAGTAGACTATTCTTATGACACTCTCACATTGCTTTTGTGTCCTTTTTAAACTGGAAAGTATGGGAAAAGTCAGCCAATGGCATTTTTACAAAATGTATTGTGTTTCGAAGAATAAAGGTAGTCAGCTACCACTTAGAAACAACCAATTTAATTTTTGGATGAGCTTTCCCTTTAAGGTTTGAATAATGTCTCTCTTTCATTGTCCACTTCTGCACTAACTCATGTTCTTGTCCTAGGGCTCCTCAGAAAGCAGCTCCTCAAAGGATCTGAGAAGTCTAGTTCATCATCATTGAAACTCATTTGGGTAGACTAATGATGCACTTCCCTTGTTTATGTGTGCTGGTGTTTTGGTCCCAGGGCTGGGAATTTCTGGCCGATCCTGAGGATTTCTGAGGCTGCCATTCATGTTTTTTTTTTGTTGTTTTTTTTGCAGACGACCTGTAAAATCCTTGTTAAGACTAGATTTGTCTTCAGCCGAAAAGAGGTGTTCTGCATAAGACATGGAATTTCTTTCAAGCTATGTCCAATTTATTTGTAGTCAAGCTGTGTGTGTGTGTGCGTGTGTGATGGGCTAATTCTTTTAATTGAGAAAGACCAGACTCCCGGCCTGTTCTCAGGGATCACATATGCACTCACACATGTTGAGAGGTGAACACACACATTGAACGGGGTCCACAGAAAAAGGCAGACGGATTTTATTCAGAATTTTTTTTTTACAGGTTTGATACAAAAGCTAAGCTTTATTGATTTTCACAGAAATATATTTTGCTTTGACCCTCATACAAGCAAAAAATAATGCATTTACTGTGCAAGTCTAAGTACATTATGGATCGCATACTCACCTTGTCACATAGTTATTTCCAATGTGAACATGTAAAAACTGATAAACTCATTTAAATCTTCCAAGTATACTAAAAAGCGACAGTAATGTCCTTTATTTTCAAGGAGCAAATTAGATCCACGTCATTATGTCTGTAGAAAAACTACCACTTATATTGTTATAAATTTGTACATTGATCATGATAATTATTTGTACATTTTTGCTATTTTGTAAACAAGTTTTGTAAACAAGTGCCTTGCCCTAGACTTCCATTCCAAGTGCATTAATGTAAATTCAAATTTGAGAAAATTGCATGAGGGATGAATCAAAACTATTTGCTGTTGTAATGGACAGTATTCTACATATTGCGACCTTATGAAATGGCTTGATAAGTGTGCCGTTTACAGTTGACACACCATAAGTTTGGTTCATGTCATGTCAGAATGATTGTATACAAATTCAATGTATTTGAAAGTCCTAATTTCTAGTAGGAATCTCTGGATTTTTTTCAAGCCATTATTTTCTGAATTGGGCAGTTTTCATTTTTTTAAATCAAAGTGGAAGCAAATTAAGTTGTAATTATGAATTTTGATGGTACAATTTAATTTATGCATTTTGTGTACCGTTGATGAAGAATAGTGATAAAGCTTGGCAGAAAACACTACTCATTTATCTGGTCAATGAGGAGACTTCATTTTGACCACATTTCCCATAATTTCATCCCTGATGTTCTTCCTTTACACTTTTTGTAACATTAAAATACTTTTCTGACTTTGCTGGCAAATAAAAAAAAGTAAGGAGCCCCTAAGGGGACATTGTGATGGAAAAAATATGATATGAAAGTAGAAGTTCTTTTGCATTCACCCCTAGAAACTTTGCATTCGTTGAAATATAGTTTCCCCTCCATCCTCATATTATTTCCTTCCTAAGTTTTGTGAGCGAATGCAAAAGCATTTTATTCTCCACCTCATTTTTTCCCCCTATCACCATGTCTCTTTAGGGGCTCCATAAAAAAAGTCAATTTTATTTAGACCAAAATCACTTCATTATATCATAATTATTATGATTTCCAAGAGGACTTGGCACATGATTTGCTACTTGCTAGTCAGTTGCAGTTGCTGTTAGTGGGAGGGACGTTCTCATTCCAGAATCTGGTTGGACAAAAAACTGTGTAGTGCAACATGAGTCATAAATATATATATATATATTTTTCCAAAGTTTGGAAAAATGTCTTCTTTTTCCAAAGAAGACAAAGTTTGCTTAAAGATAGATTGATAGAAAATAGATTTCTTTTGTCCTTAACGTTAACTACAAGCGTTGAATCACTTGTCCATTGAACTGAGCTTATCAGGGGAAATCACAACATCTGTTGGGAAGGACGACTGACCTCTCTCCTGTACGTGAAGCAGGAGATGCCTTCCTTTTGTTCACACACATACATTTTTCAAGCCATTTGCTCCCTGCGTTTTTCCATCCATCAGAATTAAACGCTCACCGCGGCTGCCGTTCCCTGAGCGTGTCAGTGTCACGATAATAAATCGATGCGTGAGTGTGTGTTCATGGTGGGATCTTCCGGTGCGCACATATTCCAGAGACAGATGAGTTGTTAATAGAAGTGTGTGTGTGGCTGAACATTACCTGTGTTACACAGCATATCCTGTATCCTTTACACCTCCTGACAGCCGACCAAGCAGGGGTCGTGACCTCTGCGCTTATCTTTAGCTTTGATCTACTCCTTATTCATTCACAGTGTTTCCCTCTGAGGACACTTCTCTCTCTTTCTCTCTTGCTCTCCCTCAGTGGTTCACCAGGCAATGTCAACAACGCCCAGGAGCCGTAGGGTAAAGGGTCGTGGGTCGGGACCCCCGAGAACCTTCCAGTGTTGTCATGTCAAGGCGATGCAAGAGTGACCGGTGAAACTGCTGACAGTGTTGCATGAACATTGTTTGAAATCTGACAACAATTAAAGCGTCCTTAACAAGCCATCTGATTTCCCATGAGTCTCACATCACATCAATACAACTTTACCTTCATTAGCACACATTTATTCATTTATTCAATTATGCATTCACCTATTGACTCATTTTGGCCCAAATGCCTCAGCCTGTCCATGTGTGTGTGCGTGAATAAATATGTACCCATTCATGCATGTATAAGTGTGTTTGTGTGTGCTTGTGTGAATGTGGTGTCAGCAGTTTGGAATATATTAGAAAGATAAAGTGTTAACAGCTTATGCATCAATTCAACTGGTCACCAATAAGAGAACATGAAGCCTGTGATGGAGGATGATTGTCTGGACACACGACTGCTGTTAACTTTTATCTTTATTTTGGTTAATATTGACATCACAATTACCTCCATTAATCATGCATTCATTGAACATTTTTTAACAGTGAATTTCCTTGAACTGTAAAGTCGGCATGAAACAGAAGTTCCGCCCCCCCCCCCCCCCCCCCCCCCCCCTATTGTGACGTATATTAGAGTGAAACGGCTTCTGGAATGACAAAAAATATGGGGTGGGACTTGATTTTTTGTCCATGGGAATAGATTGGATCGTAAGAAGTTGGGCGTTGTTAACAAAACAGAGGCAGATCGGAATGCCAGTTTGCAGTCAGTTGTGGAGGATATTTAGTCCCACCCTATGCCAAGACATACGTCATGATTTGTGTACTTACATTATCACAAATGTTAGAATGTTGAAATCCCGAAAAATAAGCAGTTTTAAACAGGATACGGACTGTGTCAATGCGTCGCATCAATGACATTATACTTGCTACCCTCAATTTTTGGATTTATTTTGTAGAAACCATGGAAACACCAAAGATGCTTTAATATATTATGTGTTTTTTATTAGACAGGTGAGCAACTGTTTGGATGCAGACAATGAATCATTGTTATACAGCTCAAGACAGTTAAGTTAGTCTTTTTGTTTAAATCTCGTTTTCTTGATTCTCGAGTACCCTATTTACCATATAATATCGATCTAGCTCACTGCAGTGTGCAGCAAGTGTCTTATATAGAAGCCGCTGAGCGAACGCACAGAATTGCATTATAACAACTTTCATCAAACTCAAATGTATCTAATATGATAAAACATGGCCGCTTTACCCCACGACCAGAACAAGCGGAAGCGGCCTGAGGCATAAAAGCTCCACTGCTCTCGAGTTGTGTCTCTCCTTAGATCCTTTTTGAATAAACAACCTCTAGTGGCGAAAAATTACATAGTGTTTAGCAAAATTGTCCTCTCTAAATTAATTTTTCTAGCTGACTAACAAGTTATTGAACATTGAATGGGTGTTCTAAGGGAAATGTGACATGTTGACATTGACGTCTTTCCGCGGTTGAACTGACTGAGCGATCATATGTGACATATGGATTTCGGTAAGTTGTACTGTATTTTTTAACATACCTTCTGATGTTCATTCATGTTTTTTTTGTGTGCTGTTGCTAGTGGTATAGCAAATGACATGGTCGGTTCATGTGCGTTCCGTGCTGTTGCTTCGCTTGAACTGATGTAAACACTATGTCACAGTACATTAAACAGTACCAAAACGGTATTTATTGTTTTAATTTGAAAGCTGCGACTTTGTTTTTATATCAGATCTAACAAAGCACAAATCCTATTGCGATGGGAGGTGTGCTACAAAGCTTTGTTCATTCATCAACTAAAAAGATAGATTCTTGGGATTTAAGATTAAAAATAATAATAAACACATTTAAATAAGTAATATAACACTAACAAATTAAAATAAATTTGATCAAAATAAATAAGATCAGCTATGTTGCATGCCACAGTGCACTACAAAAAATGTAATTCATTTCATTTTTTATTATTATTTTATACAATTAGTAGTTCAGTGAAATACTAAACATTATTCAATATGTAGAAATATTTTTTGATAAAGCGAATAAAAATTCATCTGGGCTTTTAGGGAGAGACAAAAAACACCATATTGGCACTGTTTAGTTCAGTTTGAAACAAAAAGATCCAAAGCACTATATCCCATATCTGAGTGTTTTCAGATATATTTTTTAATGTCTTTATATGTATTTTATTGGGATGGGCAATTTCTCTTTTCCTATAGCACCATATTTCAAAAGAGGGTGAGTAAACAATTTTTGGATTTAGAATTAAAAAAATTTTGGTGAAGTATTTGTTCTATGACAACAGTGATTGTTCATGTTTTGTAATGTTTTAACCTTTTGGGTGCCAACTCAGATACACTACTATATACCACATCTCAAAAACAGGCCACATGATGGACATCAATGTATTTAACAATTCTATATCACAAATTACATATATAATTCTTTTTTTTTTTAAAGGTGCAGTGTGTGATTTTTAGCGACATCTAGCGGTTCGGTTGTGAGTTGCACTAATGGCTCCGCCCACTGCTCACCCCTCCCTTTCAAAGAAGCTACGGTGGCTAAAACGGGACAAACATATCGTCGACTGAGACAGCAGAGAATAGCCAGAGTAAGCCGAGAGTGTGTAACGTTGTCACTGTTTCTGTACCACAGTCCATTATAAACCACATCATGGATAAAGTTTACAAAGCCATAGTCAGGTGAGGGTCTTAATATATAATATAATAATAGTAATCAGCTGATTGTCTCACAAACATAACCAGCACATTTCTCCCCACATAGCAAACCCATAATACAGCGAGGGAGAACAACCATATAAACTATGCAACTATATTTTTTCTAACAGGGTAGTAAAAGTTTACCTGGCTAATATGAGCTGTTACTGTGGCTGAGCTGGTTAAAGCGTAAAGCCTTGTTTAAACTCGACGCGTCCGCGTGAGCCCAAAGGTGCGCGTGGCAAAAATGACATGATTGTAACAGCGCGCGCCTCAGCATGCCTTAGACACCATTTACTACACACAATAGGATTTTTTTCTCTGATTTTGAAAACTCTTCACGAACGACTTAAAATGCTTCCAAGATCGACTTGTCGCGATCGACGGGTTGGTGATTCCTGTAACATACTGTTTTACGGTCAATGAAAAGAGTACTCAGCTGTCTCACGAACGGAACCAGCACATTTATCCCCACATAGCAAAGCCATAACACAGCGATGGAGAATAACTAAGTTACATGAAACAATCCAACTACATATTTTACACCACTGACAAGGGAAAGTCACTACTCACGGTGTCTATCTGGCTTCTAGCTTTCTGCGGCTTCTCTTTCAAGGTAGTGACGAAACGCGCTCTGTAGCGCTGTGTGTTCGCTGTCGGCTATGGTAGAAACATGACATCCCAATATGGCAACCTTCATTGAAGGGGATTCCCGCGCCTATGTAGATATAAATGACTCATTCTAAGGTAATACAAACTTAACGGTTCATTAAGTAAGGTCTTTATACACCACTAAACACATAGTTATGGATCTTATATTGCATTTCTGTCAATAGATCCACAGAAATATTACACACTGCACCTTTAAGGAACTGAAAATCATTTAATCCACGCAAAAGTGCAATCCCTTGAATTGCAGCAGGAATTTACTGGATTTATTTTAAAACAAATGCTTTTTTTTTTAAAATATAGCACATTTAGTTTGCCGTCAAAATTGCATTCATTGAATTAATTTGAACTGATCCAACTGGTTGTATTTACTCAATTCCTTTTTAAAGGAAACTAAACTTTAAAAACAGTCCAAAACCAATCTTCCATGTCGCATGAGGTAATAGTGTTTTTGAGATGTTTATCCCCGTGAAATCTCCAGCTGAAGTCATCTTCTGTACATGCCGTGCGGTTGCTGGCTCTTGTTTACAAAGCACTATACGTGATATTTTACATTTTCCGACAACCAGCCGCATCTTCTTGTCAAGTTTTCAGACACCATGTAAAGTAGGACACTGAATTGATTCTATTATAAGGAGGCTCAGAGTCAAAGAGTTAGTGGTTTATGGAGAGTTGATGGTGTTCCTTGTAGTTGAGGACTGATGAAAGCTTTCATTACACGAGTCAAGCATTGCTGTTTAATCAGACCCTCTTTACTTGAAATTGTGGAGGTGATTGTATCAAATAGATGTGCACTGAAAGCAAATTTTTCTATGTTGTAAATGTCACTGTGTACATGTACAGAGTATATTTTCACAGCAAACAAACTCATTTGTCTTAGACGGGACAGTCTGTATCCCATGGCTGTACTTACTCTTTAAACAGCTTTCACCAGCCTCTCTGTTTGTCTCTTCCCACTGACTTCTGTTCCATTCTGTCAGCAGCCGGGATCATGTAATGGTGAATAAGTACACGGCTGATAACAGTCCTGTCTGTCTGTAAGAGCCGAATTAGAAAAGTGCTCATTTGCTCAAGCTTCTCATTATCCTGTCGCACAAAAACCGCACAGAGGCGAGAGTTGAGTTTGAGAAGGTCTTTTCAAGCAGGGCCAGCGGTGTCATGATGACTCCTGTTGAGTAACATGTATTCCTGTGTACAGTATGTGTGTATCTGTGTATTTTTTTTCTTTTGATGTAAACTATGCGGTTTTTCATGAGGGAAACGTCACTGTTGCAACTTTCATCCTACACGAGCAAAATGTGATAACTATGACATTTATCATCTGTTAGTCACAAATATGCTGGTGTTCAGACATGATTCAGATAATCAATCGAGATGATTTTAATAAATATAGAGGATATTTACTAACCCCACTTAACTCAAAGACGCGAACTGACAATGAGCTGAACAGAACAGGGAGTATGTATATACACAGAGGCTGAATCCGAAATCGCCCTCAATCCCTATTCCCAACATTAGTCCAATAGCAGAGTTCACGTGAAGGAGTGAATTTGGACGGTCATTGAGTGTACATTGGCTGTACACTCGTTATTGCGTCGCAATGATTGAATGAGTGCACTTAATAACGCCCACTATGGTTTCAGACAACACAAAAAATGGATGTCCCCTTGAATAATGCCCTATGAGGGTAAAGGGGTGAGTTCAGATTCAGCCAACTTAATGATCAAGGTGAACATAATCCCTAACTAAGGAAACTAACTAGGGCACAATAAAGACTAAACTGAAAGGGTAAACATGAAACCAAGACACATGAACTAAATTAAACAAGACAAGACATAACCCTGACACTGCTTAAATGAGGAAGTAGTTTTTATATTATACATACACTAATAATTGAATGATACTAATACTAATTATACTATTAAAAAGGTTTTATACAAGTTATCTGTCCGGTGCTTTCAACAGAGAAAAATAATGTATTTTTTTACTATTATTATTGTATTTTTATTACTTTCTTGATCGAAATGTATTATTATTATTTTTATGAATGTTTCTGCAAACTCCAGATCAAGTCTACCGTATAGACAAATTGTATGGTTGTTATAATAATAATAATAGTGTAATAATAATGTATAAATTAATTAATAAAAAAAAACAATAATAATGTTAAATAAATTAAAAATAATAACTTTTACTGAATTTTACATTTTAGTCTTTATAATGTTAGTAACTATTTTCCTCACACAGTATACATTAAATGGGTCTTATGTGTATAGCTGAATTTATATTTTAGAAAAGGGGCACACATTATCATATTTGGGGGTTCTTACTCATTGGGATCAAAAACGTTGAACATTTATCTTCAATACTATATCTTATTACTTATTATATGTCTTCTGCAGCCATGAAATATGGTACATGAATAGAATAATCTACTTTTACATTTGAATGCAGCATCAGAATGATGTTTGAATGATGTTTTAATATGGTGCATGTGTGACATTTGATGGTGCAAAGTTGTTAGAATGACGTTTACTTATGAATTTGTGTTGCAATATCCAAAACAGTTGGCTGCTAGATAAAAATGTTTAAGTATTACTGTAAGTATAGTAGCCTGGTGAAGGATATCCATAGCAGCTGTAATGTTGAGAAATTTCTTATGTAAATATTATGGCAACAAACAGAGGACAGGTTTCGCACTGCTACACTTATTGAAGAGCTTCTGTAGTGATATTGATGATGGGATGCCATGTTAAAATACTGATTGATTACTAACAGATCTATGGCACACACAAACTCCTGATCAATTCACTAATCGAATGTTAGTGAGCACGTCTGCCCATTTATTGATCTTAGCATCTGACTGCAAAAGCAGCTGCTGGTGCGTTTAAAATCAAACAGACATGCATTATTGATTCATATGCATGTTTAACACACACACACACACACACACACACACACACACACACACACACACACACACACTTTTCTCTATCACACATTTGCATAAAGATAGAAAGTGTATTTTTCTTTCGCTTTTTCATATTTTTGTACATGTACAGTACCGCTAAAAAATTTGGGGTCATTCAATTTTTTTTTAAAGAAGTTACCATTGCTCACCAAGGCTGCATTTAGTTGTTTAAAACTACAGTAAAAACAGTAATGTCGTGAAATATTATTACAATTTAAAATAGCTATTTTCTATTTTAAAAGCTGAATTTTCAGCATCATCACTCCAGTCTTCAGTGTCACATGATCCTTCAGAAATCATTCTAATAGGCTGATTTGGTGCTTAAGAAACATTTCTTAATATTATTAATGTTGAAAACAGTTCTGCTGCTTAGTATTTGTTTTGGAAACCATAATATTCAGATGAATAGAAAATTCTAAATGTAATTTGTACAATGTAAAAATCTTTACTTTCACTTTTTATCTATTTAAAGCGTCCTTGCTGAATAATACATTTTTTAAAAGACAAAAAAACCTACTCACCCCAAACCTTTTATAATTATTTAAAAAAACCATTTGTCATTGTTTTTAAAGTATCAGAATCCAAAAACGTTGTTTATTTCCCGTTTTAAATGACATTTTAGGTCCGAGTTTTCCAGTGTGGTTTGGGACATTTGGACCCTACCGTATAATAAATATCCAACAATTTCTGCAAAGCACATCCACATCTCAACACTGCACTTCTCTAACCACGGCCTTCACTGCAGTGACATGAAAGGCATTTGTTGGCCATTCCGATCTTGAACTCTCTCTCTCAAACACACACAGACTTGTATTTTGGTTTTCCCACACAGAGTGAAGCTCTTGGGGAACGCAAGGGCACAATATAATACAACAATTCAATTCCGAACACAAGAGCTTTCAGCATTCAGATGCGCTATCACTCACAATCTGCGTTGCTAATGCAGTCTCGTATGCAGCTGTATCCTCCACACTTACTCTGCATCTGACCATCAGAACGCTTGTTACATCAAATGCAGATGCGCACACAAACAAACAATCCACAAATGCTGGTTGTCTAAATTATTGTTTCCAATCGGAGTTCCTCATCTGTTTTCTTTCTTCCGCCCAGTAACCTGTGACTCATCACATCTTCTGAAAGGATGAAGTGCCCACAGGCACAGGAAATGGCTAGCAGGTCACAGGAGGTCAGTTGGGGTCAGGCAACGCTGATAGAAGGTTGATGGCAGGTTATTAACACTCTAATGATGACTAAATCTGGCTTGTCTCCATGGCGTCTTGCAACAACTTGTGTATTTTAGCAGGGTACAGTAGTACAACTTTACACATATGCTCTGTCACAAGGTAGATCTAACATGCAAAGGCTGTTGTGAAATAATTATAATCATTTTGAATGATTATTACAATTATAAAAAATAGTTTTATATATAATGTATTTCAATAATGTTATTTTTATTGTATATATAAAAATATATATATATATAATTTTTATTTTTTTGTTTTTTTAATAACTTTAATATTTATTTTATATATAATATATATAGTGGGCCATTTACAGGAATAGTTCACCCAGAAAAAGAAAATTTAATCTTTGAGATTTTTGGAAGCTTAACAGCCCTCATTTGCCTTTAATATTAAAAAGAGTGGGCAGAAAAACTCAGTTTTGAACTAATATGATTGTGAAAAAATTATGACAAAATTTCCATTTTTGGTCAAACTGTTCCTTGATAGACTCAAAAATGACCTGTGAACCGGGTAAACAGAAGGAAGGAATTAGATGACAAAAGGTCCCAGTTTTCCTGCAGTGAAATCTATTCTCACTAAACATACTCACTGGCCGTCTTCAAATGAGTGATGCAATTACATAACTGTCCGTTCATAGCACAGTACACCGATCTGTTGTGAAGCAGAGGAAACCACTCTCGGCTCTACCACAGTTACCGTCTCCCAGCTTACACCTGCAAATAATTTTACTCCAACTTGTTTATTTAACTCTCTTTTGAGGGCTACCAGTGTTTCCTCTGTGTTTGAGTCGCACCGAACACAATTCTCCCTAGAGGGAACTCGCAGCAATTAATGTGAACCACAAACAAAAAGCAAACAAATTAGACCAGGACACACACACTTCCAACATTTTAGGGGAAAAAAGGTACATTTGCTTTAGTAATGGAAGAACGATTTGGCAAAAAGGAAATGTGCAGTTATCCATTGTTTGATGTTTGAGCATTTCCTCCGCTGACAATCTGCTCTTTGTTACAATTTACCAATTCATCACAAATAGACTTCAAGAAATCAAGTCAATTAGTCTGCAACTGGAAAAACAATTTTGTATGCAGGGATCTATTTGGTCTCTGGATAAGTTTAGCCTCTGGAGTTGATTAATTCTCTGCTAGAATGGACGCATGCACACAGGCCTTCACTTTACCTCAGTGCTTCAATGCACCCACAGCTAAAATGATTATAATCGCTCGTTTCAGATAAAAGACCTCATTAGTGTGGGCAAAACTATATGGAGAGGCTGGCACAATTATTGGCACTCCGCCCTGGTCTAGCCTAACCTGTTTTTAGCTAATAGTGTGGAGTAATGGGGCCATCCTATTTCACAGCATATCATTATGTAATATGATTTACATAGAAGCTCTAATCCATCTGGGAACAGAAATACTACAGGGAAATTAAATGGCATACAACATGATCTGATGTGTGTGTGTGTGAGTGTGTGTGTGTGTACGGCACAATACAGCCCGTTTCGGAGGCGCTTATAAGGCTTGCTGGTTTCACTCAGATGCGAATCAGTTTATTTTAACAGTTTATTTTAATGAATCGATTTAATAAACTGATTCAGCAGTTCTTTACATATCATGTGGTCCGTGGCACATTATGCCATAGTTAAAACGTTCAGTAAAGTCCCATGTTGGCACATATTGAATATTAATAAGGACATTAATGCATCCCTTTTCAGTTTGTTGAACTTATGATTCTACTTATAGAACTCAAATTTTTGAAAGAAAATATCTTAGTTATAAATAGGTCCTTGAAAACCTATAATACATATTTATATTTACTGAAAAATTTACTGAAAAATATTTACGTATATTTAAATATTGTGTGTAAAACGTACATTGTATGTTTTATTCCAGAGCCATTTATTAAAAACAGTTTGTTGAAGATTTTTTTTCTGCTATTTGTCTGAATTATGACTTAATACATCTCCGCTATTCTGCTGATAAGATTACTGAAAAGTTTTGTACATTTTAATAAAAAGCCAGCCATATATCAAAACCAGTATGCTGAAAGGTTTTTGTAACTTTTCTGCTATTTGGCTAATAAAGTAACTTCCTTTCCACTCGTTTTTATCGGTTAGCTCATCGTTTCTCCAAAAAAGATGGTTCCCATTAGTGATTTGTTAACTCTGCCTATTTTGAGTCGAACATGTCCACAACCGATTGTTTTCTTTTCAGTGAGTCAGCTGGAACCACTCACTCTCTCTGATTCAATTGGTTCAGTCCGGATTCATTTTAAAAGATCTGTCTCAGAAGAACCATTTAATGGTGTATCAGACGACATACAGTATACATGCTTGCAGGATGTGATTATCACATCACAATAGATGGGATGATGATAGGAAATAATTTCTGCATTCTGTCTGTCTCGCAGACCAACAGACACCTCTGATCACTTCACGCAGTGTAACATAAGAATCGTATACTTTACCTTTACTTCCCAAGCACACACAATTGCACAAAGACAGCCCCCTCTTTTGGAATTTTGATTAGTAGAATTCCTTTGGGATGTGGGATTGAGGACAGGAATGGGATCAAGGAGACAAGAGATGAGCGACCACCGACCCTATTTTCCCCCAAATCCTGCCTCTCAGAAAAGCCTCGGAATACACAGAGGAAATGAGGCGGAGCGCCACCTCTCACCTCCAGGGGTTTGATGTGGCGAGCTGTTTGGATACTGTGGGCATTTATTTATTTTATAACTGATCCTGGTTTAGCTCCAGCTGGAGGGAATAAAGCAGATGGAATGTTTTAGAGTGTAAACAGACTCGAGCGCTCTGACACGAAGACTTACACCGGAGGGCAACGTCTACCTCGACATGTCCCGACTGTTAGAACGGGGTGATCTGTGGTGAAAGGGGTCAGTGTGGGAAGTGACCTTGCTTCTTTTCAAGCCCAAATAATGAGATTTGAACTTTGTCAGGGTGATCAGTGGCGGTTTATCAAAAGATCAAACGATCTGATCATATAGCATCAAGAAGTTGAGAATTTGGTGTGTAGTTTATGGTTGCGATGCATGTTAAATTATGGGTGTGCTGTGTTTGTACAGCAGGAGTTGATACCTGGAGGGGAGCCGTTTTCACATCGCTCACAGTCCTCTGCGCTGTTTATTTATCTAGACAGTGTGTTCTAAACACTGAGAATTTATGAGAGCTTCAACTGTGGGCTTGTGTATCTGTTTAGTTTGGAGTTGTTAGGCTTGTTCTGACAAGAAAAGGCCTCAAAAGCCAGATTTTTGGCGTATCCAGATATCCACATTTAATGCATTTTCCTTTGATTTTAACAAGTCACAATAGTGAGTTTTACTTTCTTTTATTTCCATATAATTTAAAACGACAACAATTTAAACCATTTCAGATTTGATCTTACAATGTGGCTTTATTTATTATTTTACTAACTAACTAAAATTAACACCAAAATGAAAGTTTTTTCCCATCTGAGAGTTAAAAAAAAAGGTAAAACAAGGTTCCGACTTTATATCTCACAATTACAACGTCATTTCTTAAATACATTATTAGTGTGACTTCTGTTATTGTAAACTTTTGCCTGAGAATTTAGTTTTTTACTATGAAAAAAAGAATGTTGCTTTGAGAAAAGGTTCTCTCTGCAATGTCTTCATTTGGAGCTATGGACCTTTATTAGGGTAGAGACATATTTAAGTTTTGACAGGAATGAAAATGAGGCTGTGAGGGATAGAACACAGTGCGATAAACTCATCGGTTAATTCATATTTAACAACATACATTTATCAGCGGATGAAACATCTTTCCAAAAGTAGTCAACTTTATAAAACAGTTTTAAAAGTTGTGAGTTTCAAAATGTACATAATCAAGAACATTTATACAGTGCGTGGCATTGTAAAGACTGTAAGTCTATCCCTCACAGCCTCGTTTTCATCCGTGTTAAATTCAATATGGTGTCTAACCTGACAATATCATACTAGAAATCATGCTTGTTGGTCTAAAACATGATTCACTAAACTTTCTGAACAAATGAATCAGATTTTATAACTAATCAGATGTTTATAAGAAAATGACTACGTTGACAGAAAGGGATTTGACAACCAAATTGGATCAGTGTGCAGTCTGAATAAAGCTTTAAACTTAAAGTTACAATTAAAGGCTTGTACAAGGAATGATCTTATGCTGAACTAATCAGAATACTTTTCCGTCCAAAACCCACACGATTCTGGGTTGGAAATTGCACTGCAGAACAAAAATGCATGTATGTTTAAGAAACAAAAGAGTCAATGACAATATTCCACTTCCTAAAACTCATTAAAAAAAATCAGTAAAATGGCTAGACTCCCATTAGATGTGAGAGCAGGAAAACCAGCATCCTCTACCTCCGTATGTGTTTTGTTTTTATTATATAATTTTACAGCTTTGCTACTTGTTTTTTCCTTTTTACATCATCGGTAGAAGTGAGTTAACTGAAGACGCACAGGACATGAAAACGAGGTGATAAAGCGAGACTGGTTGTGTTTGTGTATTCTTATGTGTCTGTGTGTGTGTGTATGAGAGAGAGAGGATGTTAGTTTAAAGCTGATATTCCCACTGAGATTCCTTTACCTTAATAACAATGAGAGGAGTTTCTGGTGTTTCCTTTGAGCTTTTATTGAGCATGAAAACATACACACATACACACGCACATAGTGCGACAGGAACCAACTAGAACAGAGAGCCACGTGCTGAAAGATAACATCCACGTCTCTGCGAAAAAAAAGAAAAAAAGGAGAGAGAGCGGATACTCTCTTAGAGCTAATTTTGGCCATACGCTGACACACACACACACACACACACACACACACACACACACACACACACACACACACACACACACACACACACACACACACACACACACACACACACTCCAATTAAACATTAACTAATTAAACAACTTCAGAAAATTTCTTCATGTGTTAAAATAGATTGAATGTAACTCTACGTGGTTCTGTGAATATGAAAATTAGCCCCACCTCCACTCACTTCGACCATCAGCACACCCCCACCAGCTTCGAGATCCACTCGTTGACGATCACACGTTGACAAGGTGGTTTGTGATGTCAGAAACACCAGCGATTTCAAACCACGTTTTTGAAACTGTAAAAATATAACAACTGTAAAAAAAAATATATAAAAAAAAAAACGTTTTTTTTTTTTTTGCATAATTGCAACTTTATTTTTTGGGATTGTGACATAATTCACTCACTCTTTTTGATAATGGTCTTATTCAATATAAACATTTTTCTCCTGTCATTACGTATTTGATTCAATTTTATCTTATTGCTTCTGAATCTATCACTACAATTCAAAAGTTTCAAACACGTACATTCAGAAGTATCCTTCTTGGACTCTAAACAAAAGTATTTTCGGCCACCATTATGTAACTTACAATGATTAGAAGTCAGGAAAAAATATATAATGATCAGGACTAACTCCAGCATTTCCTTGGATGGAGGACTGACATTTTGAAAACGCCAGATCCCTGTCATATGTTTGGACATTATAGTTGTAAAAAGCCTTATGAACTCACCTTCCCATCGTGAGTCTGTGTGAAACCCCTTCAAGACTGAGCGTGTGCGTGTGCGTGTGCGTGTGCGTGTGCGTGTGCGTGTGTGTGTGTGTGTGTGTGTGTGTGTTTCATCACGGCCTGCTCTTGCAATCATACGTACATACATGCTCAGGCGTAACTAAAGGTCTGGCTCCACTCGACACATGAGTAGAGTACACCATCATCCATCTAGAATTATATTTGCACACATGTGGGGAAAACTGCCATTCGGACGAACACTTTTCAGTTTAAGAGATAAATTGATATCATAGTCCCAAGGGAAACACTTCTTTTATGTGAGTGTATGTGTGTGCTGGAATGCTGTCTCTGTCCTCTCAACACAAACATCATTAGCCCTAAACACATGACCTCTGATTCATCACTATGTCGTAGGTTTTGGAGGTAGATGATCAGGGTGTTGTCTGCGGAAAATTTGATTGCTAGATGTTTACCCTAAAGTTTGGAGAAATAAATGTAGAAACAAATAGCTAATGTATTGATTTGCAGACAGATTGATTTGCATAAGGCTCCAAATAGCACTAAAATGGTTGTTAATATGACAAAAAATTTAAATCTAGATGCGTTGGAAGGATTAGTGCATTTTCATAATATGGTTTTGTCTTTTTGGAGTGTGCGCCATTGTTTCCTGCATAAATAACGAACAGTGTGAATCGTGATGTCTGATTTAGGAAGAAATTACTCTTATGATCTGTTTTTTTCAATTAAGTCAGTCAAAAAGATACGCTCGTAAGTTAGATGTATGAATGCTCAGTCAGTGATTTTGCTTTTAAAAGACGTCGAATAGTCGTCCAAACTCAGCCCTGACGTCTAGGCTAAAACAAGGCAAAATTGGGTCTGTCAGTGAAAATGTAATAGACGTCTAACCAGGGCCTAAATAAACTAGTCATCTAGAACATGAACATGTCAAATAAATGAAACCAAACACCTTGCAATCACTGTTGACTTTGACATGATGGAATATCATACATCTCGCAAGTTATTTTGGCAATAACGACATGTAACCAAATTCAAGGTTATTTTGGCTAGAAGTGGGTTACTCATAGCCGGACAATATCGGGTCTACAGTTAACTGAGACGGTGAAATGACAGCTATTGCTTGCTGGAGGAGTTCACAAGTGACTCCTTTACTGAACCATGAGTCATTTGATCGATATGGCAATTCTAAATTAACCAGGAACCATTACTGTGATGTGAACATTAGTAAAAGATTGTGAGACTAAATCTGTTTAATGACTGATTGCTCACATGGCATTGTGTAATTATATATATATATATAGTTTGGTCTAATTTAATATTTATTAGTTGTTTAAGATTATTATGACTTTTGATTGCAGAATTGGTATCTTGGCAAACCTAAGCACCATTTGAAACAACATTGAGGTCTTTTGCTATTTATTTGCTATGTATTTACTTTCCTTTAAATCCCTGTTGTAAATTGCTGTCTAGACACACAAATGAGATGTTAAAGACTCACTTGTATTTTTTCTGTGTGTGTATGCCTGCTGTGCTGCATGAAATGTCAGGTTTTTCATTCATCACACTGTGTGTGTGTGTGTGTGTGAGGCTGCTGTCCACACAGATAAACTCACATCTATTTATCAGTGGCTGTGAGAGCAGACTGAAGATGTTCATCTGATTATCTTCAAGGTTCAGAGAGTCTGTGTTTCCACTCTTCTCTAAATCAATACGTTCTCACAGAACTTATGTGTCTGAACCTCTTAGGCCCGTTTCACACATTCAGCGTGACTAACAGCAAAGAATGTGACACTAAACAAATTGAAAGTAATTTTAGTCAAGAATAATTATGTTCATTTCTGTTGTCGTTTTTACAGATCTACAGCTCTATGCAGACAATGAAGTGATTTCTGGCTTATACTTTCCTTAAGTACCAGCCATAAAACATTGGGACTATATGCCATTGAGAATTATTACATATTTGATCATCATGAAATCTAATTTACATAAGGACATGGACCACAATTACATCCAAATGCTAATTAATCTACATAGAATGAAACCAAACCCCATAGTGAAGCTATAAATGGCCTAAATAATCTGAATTCAGTCCATTTTCCTCATTATGAAGTGCTTTTGACGGTCTGTCACTAGGACGTTTATGCCCTAATTGCATTTTTGTTAGACTGCATTTTTATTAACATTTAGTTAATATTCAGTCTTGTCCACTGACCAATTCTTAAGTATTGAGAGGTAAAACGTAGACGTAGATATAAAACGAATGTAAACGTGCATCATGGTACAGTGCATGCACGCAAGGTATTTTTGAATCCCATTGAGAAATTCAAGTTGGATTCAAGTGTTTGCATGCTTAATTGTTTCCTGTTGATTGGATTATTACAGGTCTACATCAACCATTTCAATCTGATCGAAATTTCCTTCAGTTCAAGTTCAATGAGATTGACTGAGGTGTTTACCTGAAGGATAATTGTGATTATAAATGGATTATTTGGGTGCATGTAAACATTGCTATTGTGTGTTGAACTTTTTTTTAAGCAAAGGGTGAGTAGATCAGCCTATATTGCTAAATATTGTGTTTTATCAAGCATTTTAAGTTTGTCTTGTGCTTAAAATTTCTTAATCAGAAAGGGATGTCAAAATGAATATGCACCGCTCACAGATGCAGGATGTGTGAAACAAGTCTTAGTCATGTAGTTTTCCGAGAACGCGCTCTGAGATGCACAACGTGGCAGTCACAAAGACACACAAACAGCTGTCTGCCTCGCACCCCTGGTGATACATAATCTGGGGTGGCTTTGAGGAACAGCGACATTTTCACGGATGTTAAAATGACATTCCAGTAATTTCCATGGATCATAAAGACCTACAGCTAGCAGCATGAGACATGAACCACCATATGATCTAAGGCACAGATGTGAGGACACACACACACATGCACACAGACAGAGCAGTCAGTAAGAATGGAAGGGGGGCAGATGAAAGAGAGAGAGAAGTAGAGAACGAGAAGGTTGTGACAGCGACACATGCCTATATTTGCTGGAAAGAGGGAGGGAAACAGCTGAGAGGTTTTTTAGATGCAAGTGTTTTTTGGCACAGCTTGACCATTTAGTTTTGGTCTCTTTCTCTCCCTCTCTCCCCCTCTCTTCCTTTCTTTCTGTCTTTCCTTTCCGCTAACAGCCTTGTTGAATGCGATGATGAAAACATTTCCACATGTGCTACCACTTTGACCTGGTCTCTCCCGCTCCAAAAAAAGAGAGCGTTGTTTCTCTACCAAACACACATTCTGATAAAACACTGTCTTACAAAAGACTTGATGTAACATATTCTAACTGATGTAGCCATATTGCTGGATTATTAATGGCAAATGATTCAAATAATTTGGATCAGGACTGTTAGAACTGACTAAGCCAGGAAACAGAATCAGTCTGTCAGCACAGTCTAAAACTGGTCTCAAAGTGTGCTAAAAACGTCCATTGTGTAAAAAGACAGAATGTCTGTAAAGGAAAGGCAATCAATCATTTTGATCTGATGGATTTGGAAAGATTACCTTTACGGAGACTCAGGAGCAGACACACATACATGTTTACTTAGTTATCTAAATGAGAACATACCATGGCGTCCTTGTGTGTGTGTGTGTGTGTGTGTGTGTGTGTGTGTGTGTGTGTGTGTGTGTGTGTGTGTGTGTGTGTGTACCTAAAGAAGAGTGGATACTGCAGTTTTTTCAGGATTCTTTGATGAATAAATAATATTCGATGAAAATATATTTAAGAAATCCTTTTGATCTCAAACTTTTATATAGGACACATCAAATTGAATATTACAATTAATTTAAATATTTTCATTATGAGTTTTGTAAGAGTTTATTGATATATTGAGTTTATTCTTCTATTCTTACTTCTATTTCAAACAAATAGGTTAGCAAACAAATAAGTGCATTCTTATTGTATGATGCCCAAATGAAAGTATACTAAAAGTATTTCAGAGCAATTAAGTAATTTCTCTTTCTGTCATTGCAGCTGAGAATAATCTGAACCAATCAGCATTTAGAACACTGCCCTTAGATTGACCCTCAACACAATGATCTTCTTTCTGTCATCCGGTCTCTTTTTTTTCACGTACCACTACCCACATACCTTGTCTTTCTCTTTCACTCTCTTGTTAGACGGTATCAGAAAAGAGTCGCCACAAGTTGTCTTTCAATAATATTCAGCTAGAATTTAGTTGTCAATGACAAATCAAGATTTGTGATTTCTGAGCTCTGCATCAGAATCTTACGTGAAAGCATTTAGTCCGAAGACTGTCTGAATTGTTACTCAGCACAGTCTGTTGTACCGTGGACTGAGACAAATGAGAAAAAGCAGTATAAACAGGCTTTATCTCTGTCTCTTTCTGCTCCATTATTCAAGCGCTGATAGACTGGATCAATACATGGAATGCCTTTGAACACTGAGCCACAGGTTTGTTTGTTGTGTGATTGTGTGTGTGTGTGTGTGTCTGTAGTGGGAGGATCTTCTGCGATGGTGTATGCTGTTTGATAATGCTGTGTTGGAGTTATTTTGCTGTGCGATACTCTAGAACACATGAAACATGGATGCCAGAAGTCCAACATCATCCTTCAAGTGTTGGGTTTCTTCAGTCATTTGACAGGTTGCTCTCCTGAGAACATATGCTAGACTGCACAATGTACTGTTTGGTCGGAGGGGAGGAACGGTTCGGGGCAGAAAACCCCTTTCCTTCAAAAAAAAAAGAAAAAAAAAGAAGCAGTCTCGCTCTTTCTCCCACACAGACACATTCTCTTTGTTTCTCTCTGCATGAATGAGGTCTGTACTGGCGGGATCAGCTAATCCTGCTGGAATGCACAAGGAATGTGAAAGATGAGTCAGGGATTGAGAGAGAGAGATTGAGAAAGAGGGATTATGTGGGTAGCATATCAGGAATTATCTAATGGTCCTTCCTATCAGAGCCATCCATGACCATTTACGCAGAAAATTGAAGTTAGAGTTCATTTTTACAGTTAGTCATTGTCATATTCATTATTCATTCATAATCATTTCTCTCTGAATGCAATAGCAGTTGATAAAAAGCATTTTAGGTTGTGGACATGGTTACATAATTAATCTCATATACATCAAAAGTTTAGTGTCAATAAGATTTAAAAAATAAATAAAATAATAACTTTAATCAGATAGGATGTATTAAATTGATCAAAAGTGACAGTAAATTTGTTATGTTAAAAGATTTCTATTTTAAAATGTCATTCTTTTTAACTTTCCGTTCATCAAAGAATTCTGAAAAAAGTATTCAATTTTCCATACAAATATTAAGCAAATTTTTCAACATTGATAATAATAATGTTTCTCAGCAAATCAGCATTTTTTAAATGATTTCTGAAAATTCAGCTTTGCCATCAAATAAATAAATTACATTTAAAAAATTAATTACAATAGAAAAGTTATTTTAATTTGTAATAATTTTTCACAATATTACTGATTTTACTGTAGTTTTGATCAAATAAATGCAGCCTTGGGGAACATGAGACTTCAAAAAACATAAAAAAAAAATCGCATGACTTGTTATCAATAACTTTTATTATAGATAGTTATTTTTAATTCTTATTTCAAATTTGTTAATTTGAATATCTTTGATTTCATGTCATATTTTACTCAATAGTATATTTTACTCAAATTGTTACGTCGATGCATCCCTTTTTATATTAAGAAATAAAAAAGCCCTTCAATAAAAATGTCTCTGGTAATGAGGAGATTAACACTGTGGAGTATAGAGAGACCATGTCTTTTCACTTTTATTATTATTTTACGTTTTACATGTTGTTTTGCCCTGATTTATTTATGTATACTGTATGCAAATAGTATAAATGTAAATATTTTGTCATGCAAATTCGACAATTGAAATTGGGAGCAAGTGACTGATGAGCTGAACACATTTAGATGCAATATCAAACAGACTTTTGAGGACCACTAAAGACTAGCATGTCTTCACACAGTCACAGTGGTCCACTATGCAGGCAACTTTCGTTGGCTTGAGTCTGTCTCCACACCTGGGTGGTTTGTTTCATACTTTCTCCTCTTGAAAGCTGCATGGATGTGAGACATGTTTTATCAGGATTCTTTCACTCTGACGGTTGGTACATTGCATAAAGGTTTAGCTCTTGTAAACCTGCGTGCCTGTACTTGTCTTCAGATGCTGTTGGGTTTTTTTTTTTTTCCAATCAGGACAAACCAGACAATGTGTGGATTACTGTAACTGACTAGCTAGGTTTTTTTTTTTTTTTTTTTTTTTGTTGATGTATGACTTTTTGTCTGGATATGCTGGAATGCTCATAGGGAAAAAAAACAAATTACTGTCCTGACCAATGTCACCCTAAAGCAGAGTCAAGGACAGAAGCAAACAAGTAATAAAGCAGAAAGTCCACCAGTGTCACGTTAGACACACACACACACACACGCACACACACACACACACACACACACACACACACACACACACACACACACACACACACACACACACACACACTCACTCACACTCACACTCACACACACACTCACACTCACACTCATTGAACACGGAATATGCAAATTTGCACTTTTGTTGTTTACATGGAGACGATAACTGTAACGTTTTCATAAACTTGCACTTTGAAACCTGTTTTCAAAAGCTTGCATTTTAAGGCCCCCAAAACGCTGTTGTTGCATTGGCTGTAAATGAACAGCCAAAAAGTTAACCATTCTATGTAGAGTTTAGAGAAAATAAATTGTTTAAGCAATTTAAAAAAAAAAAAAATATTAGAAAAAAAAATTATTCAAACTCAAATTATTGAGTATTTTAAGCATTGAATATACTAATTAAATAACTATAAAGCAACACGTATGTCCCTTTTGGCTAGTGTATTAATTCATTTTTCATAATTAATTTCATTTATTAATTCCTTTTTGCTGTTTTTTTGTATATTATATTTTGTTTTTAATATATATATATATATATATATATATATATATATATATATATATATATATATATATATATATATATATATATATATTCAATTTAGTCAATCAAGTTTTTGTTTAATTATTTATTTATATTATTTATTGAAACTTTTTTTGTGCTATTTTTGCTAATCTTCTTAATTGAATATCAATAACTAAAGCAAAACTTGGGTCCCATACTAGCTTAGCCTCCATTTTTCATTAATTTAGGCTAATTTATTTTTAATTAATATATATTTTTGTACATTTCATCTGTTATATTTTTATAGGCTATTTATTTAATTCGTTTTTATATTAAATTTTTATAAGCGAATTATTTAATTAATTTAGTTAAATATTTCAATTTATTTATTTAAGTTTTTTTTTCTTATTACAAAAACACACCAATCTAGAATTTCAAAATGTATTTAGACATGTATATTTAGACTATAATAAGTTATTTAGTTATTTATCTATAATAACTATTTTAGACAATAGAATATTATAAATAAAATATAAAGTCTGCCACAGAACCAGCTGTGATTTCTCAGGCAACCCACTTACGTGATACCTGTCGGGATGCGTCCCGTTCATAGTAGTTACAACCCTAATGTTATAACATGCTCAATTTGTGCTCATTTTTCAGTCTAGACTCTGCAGTGCTTCTTTCACTTAAATTCGTTCTCATATTCTCGCTCTCCTCATCCAGCTACCACCAGTAAACCGTAGTGCACGCAAGTATCATCTAACCCCAGTGGGCGTCAGGGGATGTTATGGGCAGGCTAACGGCTAGATGCAGTGAGTGAGATATAAGGGCTCCTGCCGTTAATGAGCACGGGACGGGGGCCGTTCACTGCAGACACAGCTGCTATGATTTAGGCGCCAGTCATCTCTCCATCCCACTACTGACAGATGAAGCAGTGGAGCAATATGTTCTGGGTGAAATCAGAGACAAGCTATTGAGTTGTCTAGGTGTGTGTGTGTGTGTGTGTGTGTGTGTGTGTGTGTGGGTTGTGCAACCTGCCGTAACACTTTTCGTTTCACTTGCTGTGTATCGCATTCTATAGAGTGAATGCAAGGATCCTATAGCAGTATTTAAATAGATAGTTCACAGTTCTGCTATTTGCTCATTTTCATGTCATTCCAAATTCTTTTGAGTGTTTTTCTTTTGTACATCACAAACAGTATTTTAGGTCGGATGTTCATGCTGCTATTTTTCATTCAATGTAACTGAATAACTAAAGATTTTATTTATTTATTTATTTTTGTTTATTTATTGTGAAATTATTTTAAAAACATTATTTATTATTACACATTTTTTAAGCATTGCATCAAATGGTACATTTTCTTTACAAAGCAAGGCTTAAAAAAGGAATGGACCCTTTCTTTCCAGAAAAAAAAACAATTGAAATTGTTATATTAAAATGTATCATTTGTTGTCATTTTTATTGTACAATTATTTAAATTTTTTTTAGTTATTATACTCTTTTTTTCAGCAAATGTTATCTATTCTTTAGAAAGCAAGGCACAAAAATAAACATGCATCTAAAAATGGGTTTTATTGCACTTGGTATGAACAGGCCATAAAAGCTCAATCAGAAAACTTATTTTTTGCAATCATAAGGCAGTAAGCAACCTAACAACGGATCAAGTAGAGTGAATCAAGCGGCAGCGGCATTGCATCAATGGAGACAGAGGACAAAAAGAAGTGAATGAGGGATTGAATGAGAGGTCAGAGAAAGAGTGAGTTCAGTATTGACAGAGGGTCAGAAAGAGAAGGAATACTCAGGCTGATGGATGAGAGTCAGCCTTTGAGAAGAGACAGAGCAACAGAGACACACGAGCACAGCAATAGACAACAGTGCAGAAACAGACAGATGGTTAGACGGATGAGTGTGAGTTCTCTCTGCCGGACGGTCACAGTGCTCAGAGCGGGTCGGCCAGGAAGGGTTCGGGTGAGGAGTCAAAGTTCACGCTGGGTTTGGGGTCATCCTCAGCGACACAGAGTGATGAGTCAAAGGAATGTTCTTAAAGCACTAAATCAACTTTTTCACAAGCTCTCTGAAACTTTGTCAGCCTGGACAGGTAATATGAATGGGTAGTTAAGTAGTGTAGTATAGTTAGTTGTGTGGGCTGTTGATGTGGGCTCTCTCTCTCTCTCTCTCTCTCTCTCTCTCTCTCTCTCTCTCTCTCTCTCTCTCTCCATCTATCTATCTATCGGCTTTGGGTTGCAGTTTTCTAGAGATCCCTGAGGGATCTGGAGTTTTTAAAGACTTACAGTAACTGAAATCCATTTACTCCTCCTCGCTCTCTCCTCCTTTCCCTTCCCTTCGCGTCTTTCTCTCATCTCCCTGGAGTACGCTTTGTGCTGTCTGGCAGCAGATCAAAGCACATTTGTGAATGTCACCCATGGTATGGAAAAGGGAGAAAGAGAGAGGGAGAGATCGAGAGAAATGAGATAAACCATTCATTAGTGACAAACTAAACTCTGACTGTTCTGTTTAATGTGGGCACAGTTCAAGACTTCTGCATTTATGAGTATTCACACCCATTTCTCCTCCCCTCTCCTCCTCCTTCCTCTCTCTGTCATCAAGTGATTACATGCTTTATGTTTGATTAATATATAATTAGTTGTTGTGATGCAACGCTGAATTTTCAGCATCATGACTCCAGTCTTCAGTGTCACGTGATCCTTCAGAAATCATTCTAATATGCTGATTTTGTTCTCAAGAAACATTTATTTTTATTATTAATGTTGGAAACAGTTGTGCTGGGGTTTTTTTTTTTGTGTGGAAACCGTAGCCTAATACATTCTTTCCAGGATTCTTTGATGAATAGAAAGTTCAAAAGAACTGTATTTATTTTTGTAACATTAAACATGTCTTTACTGTCACTTTTGTTAACTTTATTGTGTCCTTGTGCAATAAAAGTAATAATTTAAAAAAAGAAACGGACCCTGAACTTTTAGATTGTGTAACAGTTTATGTGGTGTGTGTGTGAAAAGTGTCTTTAGCAGTGACTCATGCTGTCAGATTGATTCAGTGCACCTTTCCTTTAGCCTCAGGGGTGAGTCTGAGAGCACACACACACACACACACACACACACACACACACACACACACACACACACACACACACACACACACACACACACACACACACACACACACACACGAGTAGAACACATTACAACTGTTAACGGTCATAGTCTATCATGATTACAGTGGCTAAATCATAACAATTCCCTTTAGATTATATCACTTCCGGTGTCCTTTATCTGCTCCTGTCTCTATACTGTGTGAAAATCTGCTCTTACTGACTGAGAAACATTTGCATCATCAAGGCATGTTGTAACTCAAGTATTTTTCCTCAGGTCTTTGGTTCAGCATAACCAAAACATCACTCACACATGTACCACAGTGTGTTTGATACAGCAAGTGTGAGGGAGGAGAACTGTGGGAGAACCTTTTACTTGTTGGACAACGTTCTGGCACAATTGTTAATATATATATATATATATATTTTTTACACCAGATATGCTGTAAAATAAACTCAGTCGAGACACTAGCTCTCACTCTGAACATATCTGATATCTGTTACCTGCCACAGGGGCATTTCTCATTACCAGGTGCAGAGGAAATGCCCTATGGGCTGTGTGGGCGGGACTTCCTGTCTTGTTTTTTAACTGTAATCCGTCGCTCCAACATAAATCCCTCAAAACAGTCAAAAGTGGGTAAAGAAAGGTGGAGACTTTACCTTTAACAGCTTCCTGGAATGTGACTGAACTTATGTAGCTGTTTGACTCAACATTTTCAACCGGGCCTGAAACTGAACGCCTGCTGTCAATCAAAAATGTCCACAAGCCCCGCCCCTTGTGTGCTCATGAAATATTTGCATTGCGTCCAAAATGGCATACTGTATAGCAGGTACTACATTTAGCTTTATGCTTAGATTGTGACTGTTGGAAAAGTACAATCTATATAGAATGAATGTGTGTACTATTAATGAAATTCGGACGTAGCCTACTACATCCACTATGACGTCAATTGCATCTCCTCACGGCCATTCACAAATCCTCTTTTAGCCTCATGGGACAGGAAAGTGTCTATCGACTGCACACTTTAGAATCTCACAGGAAGTATGTCATCCGGGTACTTTTAGCCCACTCTGAATACTAGAATATTACTTCAAGAATATTATGAATTCGGCTCACTACTGTTTTTCGCTTACCATGGAAGTAGGCATATTTGGACGCAGCTTTCATCTAATTTGAACATTAGAATGCAGGCCAGAAGCTCCGTTTAACACATTTAAATCAATTCCACAGATTTTTAGCACAAAAAAGACAAGATTCCATCTGGACCTGCTTTTAATCTTGCTGTGGGCCACATGTTACATTTTTACATTGTCTAATCTTTGTTCTTTCTGCACCTTTTCATCATTTATGTGAACAAAATGGCCTTCAGACATGAGAAAAACGCAACATTATCTGTCTGAAATGTGTCATTAGTCTGTCGAGAAGCATGTTGAATGGGTTAAGTGTGAGACTGCAGGGTTTAGGAAGTGAGCAAAAGGCAGACAAACGTATAGTGTCACCATTTCACCATTGGAAATAAGACTGGCTCTGGCAGCTGGAAACCATTTGCTCCCAAAGATGCTTGGGAGTGGAAACATACACACGCACACACACTCATACACATATATATGCATATATATAGAGAGAGCTACTGCAGTTACATAACATGAAAAGAGAAGTACAGACAAAAAAACAAAAAGAAAAAAGATAAATAGAAACTTTTAAACATCTCACTTTTGATACGTTGGTTCTGGTTTAGGACAGAGGTTTAATATTATGGTCAGGAACTTGATCAGAGTGTTTATGTACTGACAGGCTCTGTGATGTCCCATCTGTTGTATGAATCCATAAGTAACCATATTATGTAATCGAATTTAGGGTAGGAATGCAAGTTGAGGTGTGTGTGTGGTCTGGTGTGGATTAGTTTAAAATGCAGGGTTGTTTACGAGCACTGCTGTTAGTTTGAGTATAATTACAGAGAGATGTCCTCCTGTGTGTGTGATTTTGAGTTTAAACAGGAGTCTGCAATAACACATGCGTGCTGGATTACTGCAAGTACAGTAATGGAATTTTTGATTATTAATGACATTTAACTTCATTGCCCTCTTTTGGACTTTGATCTACTATAAATAAAAGTAGTGCTTACGACATTAACCGTTTTATGGACGTCTCAGCAGTTCTAAGAGAGTGGACCTCTCTCCATTAGGACAAGCCCGCCATCTAGTGTTCGCCTTAGGTACTGGAGCAGAGTGAGTGTGGTTGTTTGAAATTCTGTTGCTTTGTTATTAGGCAAGAAACCCTATAGATTTAATACAAACAGCATTTTTAAACATTGTTTGAAAAAATCTGTTTAATTTTTTTCATGTGCTTGTTATTTGGCGTACGGTATTTAATGTACGCTTATCGTAATTAGTAGCCTATAGTATAAATACAGTTATAACAGATTATTTAGCTCTAATTATATGAAGAGGTTTTTTTTTCCATCTTTGCATTTGATTAAATTCAAATTTCTCAAATTTGAGTTCTCAAATACTGAAAAGATAAGCTCTGCTTATATGTTGTAAACAATAACTGAAGAAAACAGAAGCATTTTGCTCTTTTCATTTATTTCAGGTTGACCACTTAGCATAATCAACAATGCTTTGAAAAAACAAAACTAATTTTTACATTTCTTCAATATTAAAAATATTAAAGAAAATCAATAATGAATTGATCAAAAAAAGTTAATAATAGCACAAGCAAATTTCAAATTTGCATTCAAACCACATGAACCAGAAATGAAATACATTTATTATGTAAAATTAGTGACAAACATTCTTGTCCTCTAGCGTCTTCATTTATGATTATTTGAGTGTGGCGCATGCGGTCGTGTTCTAGAATGCTTTAAAGAGCTGGTTGGGTAGATAGCTGAGTTGAAGGAAGGAAGTTTGTGCCTCTCTCTCCAGGTTGGCCAGTTCCTGTACGGTCGGGGCCAATATATCCACATGGCCCTTATAGAGACCACCTGGGGCGTGGGGGTGGGAATAGATATGGAGATAAGTGATAGAGAGACAACGTGAATGGCCTACAAACAGGACATCTGAAAACACTCACCCCCCGTAGCCCTGCGCTGCCCGTACGTCACTTTGCCGTCAAATTCATCAACAGGTACTCTGATGTCAGGTTCACACTGAGTAATGGTACATTTCAGATGCTCCTCGATTTCTGACAACAACTAAAACAGAAACACAATTAGAATAAGGACAAAATAAGTTTGAATGTTGTTAATGTCATGTAAATACAGTTCTCACCTCTTTCTCATTGTACCAAATAGTGCATCCTCCGTTCTCTTTGAGTCTGGTGTTATAGCAGCCTTTCCCTCTGCTGGCACAAACGTGGTACCACACCTGTGTGCACAACCCCCACACACGATTAACAACACAAACAAAATACATTTATACTTTTACACCAGTTCTCCTGTACTTCCCACTTACTTTCTCTTTCTCCATCGCAACCAGGGATATAGCCAAACCCATCCTGTAGGGACATCACAAATATTCACACAAACACTGACAGATTGCAATCTACACGTAATGATACACGACAAAGCTGGCCGTCACCTGTCCGCTCTGCCAACTCTTCCGATGCGATGAACATAGTTCTGCTTCTCATCTGGCAGAGTCACGTTTATCACTGCAAAACAGAACACAATATTGCAATTATCTGTTTTTGAATTCATTTCAGATAGGCTTGATTGAATTTTTTAATGTTTTCTTTTTTTTTTTTTTTTTTAATCAGGTCTATTATAAATGGCACGTTGCTGGATTTGTTAAACAGCACCCAACAACACCATTTTGCACCTCTGTGCATTTAACAGAAAACAACTGTGTTCATAATTTATGCAAAAAAATAAATGCATAACCCAAGCAAGAGTCAAGCATTGCATTTTAACCTTGACAGTTAAACAATTGCAATCATTTTGCAAATCAAATTGGCATGAAAATTAATAGTATATTCATCTATTTATAAATTATTATTAATTAATGATGATTTAATAGTTATAAGTAATAATAATAAATAAACATTACATTATTTTTTTATGCATATGTATATATTAATTATTTATTATACTAATACTATAATTACTAATAGTTACTATTGTGGCAAAAAACAATGAAAATTAAAAATCATGCTGTATACTAGTTATAGGAAACGTAAACAGAAAATGATCAGCATCAGTCATTGTGGTTAAAGTCTGAAAATTAGAGAAATTCTGGCCCTCCTTCTTACCATAAGGAACACCACGGATATCGATTCCTCTAGCAGCCACATCTGTGCAAATCAGAAACTTCACTTCCTGTTTCTAAAGTGAGGATGATAAAAGAATACTTTTAGAAGAAGTGACAATAATTAATAAAGTTATTCAATGATTTATTGATTTATTCATTTTTTCTTTACCTTGAATCGCTCCAAGTTATATTTGCGCTCATTTGGTTTCCTGTCACCATGAAGACAGACACAAGATAACTGGTGTCCTTTCTTGTCTGGACCTGTAGTAAAAGCCAAATGTTTGCATCCAGATGTGATGGCATATTATGGCAGTTCGATAATGATGCTAAAAGCCCGCCTCACCTCCTCCCTGCTTGATGAAGTGCTGCTCCATATTGTCGCAGTCAATCTTTGTCCTGCAGAAGATGATGGCCTGATCCATCTTATGCTCCTTAATGGCTCTGATCACATACTCTCCCTTCAGAATCTTAATGGCCTCGGACCACATCTCTGATAAAGCCATATAAAATGATTCACTGCAAGACCTTTTTATCAGACCAAGTCAAGGTCCTTTTGAAATGTTCACAATTGATAATACGAGCCTGGAACCATTCATATATTTCTGGATGATTCGTACCTGGGGTGTTGGATCCAGGTCGTGTGTCATCCTTGGCATGAACTTCATCCGTCTGGGAAGACACGACCTCACTGATTTAGACTTTTTGTACATTTAGGCAAAGGCATAATGAAGTGAGATGTTCGCTACATATGTACCCTGATGTGGCTCTTTCCCAGTTTCTCCCAAAGCCTGTCATTTTTTGGGTTGACTGGCACCACCACGTGATGGACCGTTTCTGGTACCGAATCTTCTCCCTTCAGATCCACCCATGTGGGGAAATGCATGATCTTCTCTGAGAGCTTCTTCACATCGAATGAGTGCAGTGTGGCAGAGCAAACGATCACCTACAAAACACACGTGGTTCATTTTTGAAGAACTGTACCTGAAAACTCGAATGCATACTCATGGAAAACAGATATCAGAGCTTAGATCACCTGTAGTCTCTTGCCGTCTGAGGTCACCTGAGGGATCTGGTTGTAGATCCTCATGATGAAGTCTGTGTAGCCAGCTGAGAGAAGTCCATCCTGAACACATTAATTAAACCAGAAGAAAAGGATTTCTTTTATACACTTTCCCATATGTTAAGCTAAATTTAACCTATAATCTTGATGAAGGTAAACATTTATACTGCCTTTTAATAAAGAATCACATTCAATTTTAGGTGCATCTTTTAAAATAAACTTAGTTCAAAGTCAAAATGATTTACAGTGAAATCAACAGCATGCCATGAATGCGGTCTACATAACTCCTTTTCCTTTAATACTAAACTGTACAGAATTGCATAAGCTTAAGTGTTCAACATACACACTCATCCAGCACCAGGAAGCGGACTTGGGATAGATCCAGCTTTCCTGTGGATATGAGATCATCCAGTCTTCCTGGGGTCCCAACCACAATGTCAACCTAAAAGGACAATGAAGTGATCAAGTATTCATACAGAACGATACATAGTATTGTAAACTTTGTTTAATGTTGTAAATGTTTCTAAACTGTATTATAGTCTAATGTTTTGAATTCTATATTAAGGTCTAAGACAGGGGTCTTCAACCTTTTTCAGTCCAAGACCACCATGACTCCAGTCTTCAGTGTCACATGATCCTTCAGAAATCATTCTAATATGCTGATTTGGTGCTCAAAAGAACCATAGAAACATTTCTTATTATCAATGTTGAAAACAGTTGTGCTACTTTTAATTTTCTTTTTTTTGTGTGGAAAATGTGATTTTTACAGGATCCATAGATCCAAAGTTCAAAAGTACAGTGTTTATTTGAAATAGACATATTTTTTAACATTATACATGTCTTTACTGTCACTTTTGATCCATGTAATGCATCCTAAATTCTTACTAACCCCAAGCCTTTGAACAGTACTGCATACTTTGGACACTTACCCCGCTTTCTAAAACCGAGAGCTGTTCTTTAGCAGCCACTCCTCCGATTATCAGAAGTTCCCTGCAATAACATCATGATGTTCAGTTAACGCCAGACCATCACCAGACACTACAATAATCAAAGTCACTGCAGCTCCTATGTCAATCTCAGCTCACCTTAGTTTGGGATTGTCAACATATTTCTTGAATTGGTTGACATTATTGAGGGTTTGTTCAGCCAGCTCTTTAGACGGCTCAATGATGAGAGCTTTGGGGGCGTTAGAACTGGATTTGACCTGACTCACTTTAGCACTGCCTGAGGACAAAAACGCATGACAGGCAGAATGCAAGAAAACATTAATACAGGCCCTGCAGGCAGCAAGAAATGAATGTGATTTGAAGCTCACCTGTCTGGCTGGATTTGACCACATGACCATCTGAAGCCTGGTTTAGGGCCACATATCCATCTTTAGGTTGGTTTTTTAAAGGTTCATCGCCAAAGTTGAATTTCAGTTCAGCATTCTGTGTTTGATCGACACAAATACACATTTTAAGAATAGCTGGTGTGTAAGAGAAACGTTACGTAGCAACGAGAAGGTTTTTATTATATGTAAAGAGTAGCTAGTTGATTATATGCCAGATACCTTCAGCACACAGGAAGCAAAGAAGGGCTGGTTTTTCAGCTGCTGAGGAATCTCAAAAGCCAAACCCAGATCATTACCTGGCAAAGCCAATCAGGAATCAATTACAGTGGTGATTTGCATTAAAATGCTGCATAGTACACTGGTACTAAAGAAATATAGTGATACAAAACATTTAGATGCACACTAGGTTCAAAATTTGGGGTCAGTAAGATTTTTATGTTTTTGAAAGAAGTCTTATATGCTCACCACAAAGGCTTGTTACAATTTAAAATAACTGTAACATTTAAAAAAATAAAATAAAAATAATTTTCCTGTAATGGCAAAGCTGAATTTATCATTTTATCATTACTCCAGTCTTCAGTGTCACATGATCATTCAGCAATCATTATAATATGCTGATTTGGTGCTTAAACATTTTTCATTATTATCATCAATGTTGAAAACCGTTGTGCTGCTTAATATTTTTCGTGGAAACCATTTTTTTCAGGATTCTTTGAGTAATAGAAATTCAAAAGAACAGCATTTATTTGAAATCGAAATTTTTATAAATATCTTATGTCACTTTTACTCAATTTTTTCCATCCTTGCTAAATAAAAGTTTAGAAGTGTGACCATTTACACATGCTTAATTATATGAAATGTTATTAATTTATTTAATACAAATATCTCATAAGGCATAAAAACAAACCTAACCATTTTTAGAGAATGACACATGGCCTTTATCCACATCTATGTAGCATCCGATGGTGTCGTGCATAGTGAATTCCTGGAAAAGACATAAATCATGTCAAACTTCTAAAACTGGAGAATCAAATCAAAGGCCATCATTATGCCTTACCTCTCCATAACTGTCAAACTGCTTATTGTGAGATTTCTTTCCAGTTCCCCCAAAGCCAAATCCATATTTATCCGTTCCTAAGTACCGTAAAACAGAATAACAAACAATATTATAACTGAAGTTATGTTATAACCAGATCAATGTAATGAGGTCATACTGAAACATACCCAAGTCCAGTGATGCCTGGGCAGAGGACCAGCCCACCCTACACAGTCCTTGATCGTGACAGGTCACTTCATAATAATACCTCCCTGGAGAAAAAGTTGTGAAGAATGAATCTTACAGGATTCCCTTGGTTTTTAGACAGAAAACTCAAAAAGGATTTTCTCTTACCTTTTGTGACTCCTTTGGTTGAACGACAGCCGTGCCATTCTTTGAACTCTCTGCTCTGACAGCACAGGCCATCAGCACCAATAGCTGAAGAAAAAATATATATATAATAATTTTATTTCAACAAAGAAATTGAAATTAGATCGCAGAATCCCAATGAAGAGTTCAGGATCAATCCAGGCTAGGCCTTTTACATAAGTGTTTAACACTTACCAAACGCTGGACTTCTGTCATAGGGGTTCATCTGCCATTTATTGAAAACTGGGGTGGACAACAAATCCAGAAACAACGATCAATGAATTGAAAATAATAATCTATCAAATATATGAGAGCAAATGTCAGGAAAGTAGTTTCTGAAATGAAATTCGCTAGCCGTCTGTTAAACAAATTTCTTAAAAAAATAAAAAGTAATTCTTATTGATGGCATGTCAATCTAAAATAAGAGTGGCTCAGACTATGTATATATATATATATATTGGTTGAAGGATGATATTATGGTTTAATACCTGCTCCTCCTGTCTTCACAGCACTGCGTCCCTTCTTCCCCTCCAGCTGGTCTTTAAGGGTCTCATAGACTATTTGGATGACTGGAATACTGAAGGCCTACAAGACCACATTCATCTTGTATTCACATTTCACTGATCCTATACATTGTATATATAATATATTTAATAAAATATCAGTATATTTTTTCAACAAAGTGCAGTCACCAACAATCAGCATTGATTTATGAGAAAGGTTTCACACTTACTCCAGTTTTTCCACTCCCAGTCTCAGCAGCCTGTAAACATAAACACACAGGTGAGTACAGAGGTGGTGAAATCTCTCTCTCTCTCTCACACACACACACACACACACACACACACACACACACACACACACACACACACACACACACACACACACACACACACACACACACACACACACACACACACACACACACACACAGCACTGGTTATGATGGTGAGCTCACCATAAGCACGTCTCCTCCACCCAGAATCAACGGGATGGATTCGGCCTGAATGTCTGTTGGTAACCTGAAAAATAAGTTAAAATCAATACCTACTTTAATTATGCATGGATTATTAACTTATTAGGCGTGTAAGAACTATGACAGGGGTTTTCGAAGTGTGAAAAAATATTGGAAACCCTTGAACTAGGAGACAACTCACAGCCAGTCCATTTCTTCCACCGCCTGTGCAATTTCAGGCATCACTCCCATTTCTGTAAGTCAAAACAAGCAGATATAATTTCACAAACAGTTAAACCACACTCAATTTATTAATAAATGTTGACAGGTACATCTCACCGCCATAGGCTGCCATGGTGTCAAACTCCTGCGACTGCGAGTCTCTCACCGGATGTAACGTGTGCTGCTGGTTTTCTTTTGACAGGGTGCTTGTAGGAAAAACCGGTCCGTGCGGATTGCGCTTCCTCGCTTCAGTTCCGCTGATCTTGTTTTTAATGACAGAAAATATATAAAGTAAATGTAAAATTGATAAAATTAATATTTTAGTAACATGTACGTTGAGAAATCAACTTAAAGATAAACAGACGCAAAATTGAAAAGATCATCGGCCCCTTCATATGTACTTCGCAGGCAGCCGTAGTGTGACGTGGGTGCCAGTTCATTGAAAACATGGCAGGTGATATCATTCTGGAAGAAGAAGAGGAGAATATATTATATGATTTACTTGTTAACACAGAATGGCCACCCGAAACAGACACGCAGGTTTGTCGAAATATTCCAACTTTCTGTGAATATATTATTTTCTTACCCGATATTGAAACATGTACATGTTTATCAGATCAGATCTGCGCAAGTTGTTTTGAGCCACGTAACCAAGTTCCATCACCCAGGATTTATATTCTGTAAATATTATTATTATGTAATAAATATCTTCATGATGATTTACAGCTCTTCATATACACATTTATTTGTATATTGTCACGTACAATCTCCAGCTGCTTGTTTAGGGAGTAGGTGCAAGCTTAAATTCTCCATTTAACAGTGTCAGCTGATACAAACAGTCCTGTACATGATACTGTGAGTGTGAAATCATGTTGTTTGTGTTTGATTCCCCCCCAGCTACGTGGATTGAAGGAACACAACTCTTCACTCGTTGCAAAGGCAGTAACAGGTATGAACAGCAAGGAGAAGATGCAGAACATGTTTGCATGATATATACAGTATATAAATATGAATCCGGAGTGGTTGCATAATTATAGTCACTAATATTGAACATGTCTTGGGTAAGTTAGTTAGGTAAAGATGGTAAAGACTGCAATGTCAATGTTGTCTAGGTCGGCATCTCACATGTTTGAGAGACAGCCATCATTCCAAAGCAGTTTTCAGAGAACAGTGTTGCAATGTGAATGTTTTTTTTTCCAGACATATTTACTCAATTTAAAATAAACTTTGGAATAATACAATACCTGAACCTAATCACATAAATGTTGTAGTCCAAATCAAGTTGCTTATAAATCTATTTGTGGTCAGATTATTTCCAGTTTAATCATGAGAAATATTTTAAAAAATTAGATTATTTTCTTATACTTTTTATTGTTTTTTTTACTTCAACTTAATTCAGTTAGTTGCCAAGGCTATATTTGTTCAAAGTTCACATTTTTTATATTTAAGATTTTCATCTAATATTCAAATTTTCACCTTTATTTTAATTTAGGTAAAAATAACAACACTGATTATATTTTTTAAAGTCTGTATAAGCTGGTTTGCATTACTCCAACAATTGCATAACATGGCAATCATATTATTTGAATGATAGTCGAACATCTAAATATTGTGTCTTCCAGGACCCTTTAGGTTCATTCTGCACTACCTTTGGTACAGGTGAGATATCCTCTCCTCTTGTTGTGTTAACGGTGAAGTATAATAGAATTGATAATAGATCAAGTTTATCAAGGCTGCACTTGATCAAAAATACAGTATTATTACAATATTTAAAAATAACTGTTTTAATATTATTTTTTTTAAATGTAATTATTCCTGTGATGGCAAAACTTGATTTTCAGCATCATTACTCCAGTCTTCAGTGTCACATGATCCTTCAGCAATCATATTCTAATATGCTGATTTTGACAATGTTGAAAACAGTTGTTTCTTAACATTTTTGTGGTAGACGTGATACATTTGTTTTCAGGATTCCTTAAATAGAAAGAGCAGCATTTATTTGAAATAGCAAATACATTTACCCATTTACAAAAGATTTCTGTCACTTCTGATCAGTTTAATGTGCCTTGCTGAGTAAGTCAGTACAGTCTCTGTACTTGTCTCTGTATTTCAGCTCCTCCAGTTCAACTCTGCCACCTGGGCTGGTTCGCCTCGCAACCAAACAAGTGAACTGGCAATTGGTGCTGGCAAGGTAATACCATAAAAGCTTTACAGAGAGTTTGGGTCAGTCTATTCCAGGCATCCTCATCTCATTGACTCAGCCTTACTGAAGTGAATAAGATACTGTGCCCTAATTTAGACTCTTTTGGGTCTAGAGTTGTTTTAGGTTCATTATAACTGCAACAACAGTGGTTTCCTTTAAAATGGGAACTCGTACTGAGTCCTCCAGAGGACATTTTGGAGAACGCCTTCAGCGTGACCTCTAGAGGATGCAGGGAACCATGGTTATATGAGTAACCCGAGACGTTCCCTTTCGAATGGGAACAAGACACTGACTACTTTTACATGCACAACTTTTGTTTCAATTGGACTGAATTTATTCTGATTGATGAATTCTGAATGTATTGTTTACATGAATGCTAAACATGTGATCGGGTTGATGTGCGCGTTTATATGTCACAGGCTTAAAATCGGAATAGATTTTTTGACATGCGCACACTGCATGTATACACAGTTTCCCGTTGTTTGCACATTCTAACTGTTCTCTTACGTTGTTTTAAACAGCAGACTTAATATTTATCCATTTCTGGTCATAATTTGGTGTTAATGAGCATATTAACCGTTGTGCTGTGCTGTTTGGAGCCTATTTATCACGCAGTAAAAATGCCGTCTGTGGATGAGAATCTGAAACAAGGACTGGTGGGACGTTGACCTGCTCCACTTCAAAGATGCTGAGTGAAAGGAGAATTTTAGGATGACGGCACACTCATTTATATGACACTTTATTCAACAGTAACAACAATCGCGTGTCATACGTCATTATTCTATTTCAACGTCATTGCACACGCGCAGTCCTTTCAGTTTCGGTTTTCAATCCGATCAAGTGTTTACATATTCTCTCGATCGGATTAGAAAAGGAATAAACCACCCCTTTCAATCCGATCGAATTTTCAGTCCGATTGAGCCGATTACTAACGGATTATTTGTGGCATGTACACGTAGCCACTGTGTCCTCTAGAGGTCAGGCTGGAGGCATTCCCCATAATGCCTCTAGAGGACGCAGTGCAAGTTCTCATTAGATGGGTAATGTCTCAGTTTACTCATGTAACCATGGTTCCCTGAGAAGGGGAACTCTCACTGCCTCCTTTAGAGGACATTTTGCGGAATGCCTCCAGCATGACCTCTAGAGAATGCAGTGTCTCGTTCCCCTTCTCAGGGTACCATGGTTACATTGCGCAACCTGAAACGTTTTGTGGGTTTTCAGGAAATCATTATTTTGTGTGCTTTTGTTCTTGTGAGATATCCAATTTGAATTAAACATCTGTTTGTGGAGGCAAGCCACGTAATCTCAATCAAACAAAATTTTTTCCACACTGTTCTTGTTCCTGCCAGTTATCTGGTTATGCAAAACAGTGCAACACAGGCAGAGATGGCAAGCTTTAATTAGCTATTGATTTCCAGATGGGAGAGAATGTTTTCTGTGTTTAGAAATGTTTATTTTTGGCCCCATGTTTGCTTACACAATCATTCTGTCTTCTTTTCCCCCATTTTGTTGATATATTCATTTATTTTTCTTCTGTGCAGTAATGGGAAGCTCCTGGCTGTGGTTCAGGACCAATGCGTGGAGATTAGGTAATTCTACACATCGATTGGAAATGTTTGCCCTTTCTATAATTGGTTAATTTTTCACCCTCTTGTCTCGGGTGCTGTTCAACTAAGCAAAGCTATTTCTAAGATTGATGATTTGGCAGAGATGATGTATTTTTAAATATATGTACGTGTGTTTTCATGTACAATTCAGTTTCAGTAGGTGTGATTTATTACGCCAGCACCAGCTAATCAGCTCACACAGAATTGAAAGTGTCATGCTTCATGGTTTAAGAAAGTCGGAGCCTGATGTTATGAAAACAACCCCTAAATATCAAATTTCGTTATCTAAAAAAACCTATAGTTTCTCCCCATTCTACTACATTTACTTACCGAGGCTGATGTGAACTCAAAACACTTGCATGTAAAGGCCAGTTCACACCAAGAACGACAACTAAAATGATAACTGTATTAGCGTCCACACTAGCGGGTGATGTTGTTCTGTTTATTCTAAGCATGCGCTGCAGTTTTGTTGCTTTAAATGCTTGAGTTCTTTAGAGTTGAGTGGATTCCGATTGGCTGGCAAGGTTTTCATTATTCATCAGCTTGGAAGAAAATCATTCTGAACGTGATTCCAATGATATTGTTTCTCTGTGTCATTATCATTATATTTCTGTTGTGGATTCTGCTGTTCGATTATATTTAGAATGATTTTTCGAACAATATCTTTTTTGGTATCGTAATAGTTAAAGTCCTTGGGCCTTATTTATCGATGTGCTTCATGCTCTCTTTCAGGTCAGCTAGAGATGACTTTGGATCCATCATCGGAAAATGTCAAGGTGCAGTAGATGTTTTTTTTTTTTTTAGTTATGCCAAGGTATTTTGTCACATTTTCAACAAAATAAATGGCATATAACATGTTTCTATGAATTTTGATATTTGCAAAATGTCATTTTAGTAAAAAAAAAACAAACAAAAAAAACTTCACAACATTAACTTTAAGGTGTATTTTGTGTAATTTTTACGAGGATCTGTTGACAGAAATGCAATATCATATACATATCTATGCTTTCAGTGGTGTATAAAGACCTTACTTAATGAACCGTTATGTTTTTATTACCTTAGAATGAGCCATTTCTATCTACATACACCGTGGGTCCCCTTACATTGAAATGCGCCGACATGTCTCTACAGTAGCCCTAAACGGACAAGTGCGTTTCGTTACAATGTTGTTCTTCATGCAAGGAAGCTAGCTAAAGTCAGCGAATAAAACACTGACACAATGATGACAAGTAACAATAATATTCACAATAACATATCGTTTTGCTGAATAATAAAGTTAACCTAATTTCTTAATTTATATTTGTAAAGAAACCTCATTGCTTAACTGGCTACTCTCTGCTGTCTCAGACGATGACATATTTTCCTGTTGGCCGCGATTCAGCAACCTCACCAATAAAATCACACACTGCACCTTTAACCGTTATAAACCAAATCAGCCTGGCTCTTGAATATTAATTAGGTGATGTATATTGTTGTTTATTATTCATTCATTATGTGGGTGTTACCATATTTTGCAAGATTATTTGCTTGTTAAATCAAGACGTCCGCTTGGTCTTAAAGTAATTTTTGCTCTATGTATTCTTGCTATTTATGATTGCTGTTTCACTTTGAGTTTCCAGTCTTTGGTTAAATTGGCTGTTTTACTTGTTATTCTCTTCTCTGCTCTATATTTCTTATAGATTTACATTTATGTTGAATATTTTATGAGCAATATCATTCAGAGAATAGGCCTGCAGACATGCAAGTCTGCTTTTGATTCACTTTCATTCATACTGTCCTAGTTCATTTCATGGAGATTTGCATTCAGCCAGTACTTTCTATAAAGGCAGAATTTACTGTAGTGTGAAGTATATGAAATTGATGTGTTTGAATAATTGGCATAGTCTTTTGTGCTCTATATTCACGCTGCTTTCTTTCATTCTTCCTCTCTCGTCTGGTGGGGGAGAATGTGATGTTTTATAGATAAATGTGTGTTCTGTGCTGTAATCCTGATGGGAATGCAAAGGCAATTTAAATGTACAAATTAGCATTAGCATGCATTAAATGTCCAATATTGGCCAATAGAAAATATTGTAAAAAACATGATAATATCAGTTATCGGCAAATGTTGTCATATCGTGCATCCCAAACAAAAATCTTTGTAGTGCAAAGTGAGTCATCAGTGTTTTTGGTCCGATCTGTGATATGATTTGACTATAACGATAACTTTATTAGCGGCCACACCAACGGATTATATCATTATGTTTATTATAAGTGTGCACTGCAGTTTTGTAAGCTCTTAAAGCTGAATGAATTGTGATTAACTTTTAAAGATTAAATTTTTATTTTTAAATGGCAAAGGTAATATAAATGTAAAAATAGAGAAAATTAGCATGCATTAAATATTGTAAACATTTGAAATATCAGTTATCAGCAAGTATTATCATTCCAGCATATCTAACAGCATAACAATTTTTTTTTTAGTGATAGATGAGTCATCAGAAATACTGATGACGTGATCGGATCTATGGTATGACCATATATATACATAGGTTCTTTATCTGGAATCTATGTATATATCTCATTCCAGCGTCTGTTTCTATGGGCCGCTGTGTGTACGAGGTCCACCATATTGGAACAGTCAACGCCAGTCCGTGAACATCCGAGAGGAAGTTCACTGTGTCTGCAACCGTAGTTACACACATGTATCAATATCTATATGTATGAAATAGACCTTAGCAGTTGATTTAGTCAAACTAACACAATACAATAAGATGACGCCGTGAGCTAATACGCTATTAAAAAGTACCATAGTAAAAGTACATTATTATTGAGTTAATACATATAAAAACAAACCAACACATATCCAATTTCTTTGGGAATTTAAATCTCAGCATGTGGCATATACAGTACGTATCTATGGATATGACTACCAAACGGTGAATCTGTGATGCTTTCTATAATTGATACTGTGAACACAAGTCAGCACAGACTATTACAGATCAGCATTCAGCCCAAACTGAAAGCGACAATTATGTGTTGGTCACTATGAATGGCTGCTCTGTTTTTCATCCAAACGCAAATTTCCCTCAGGTTGGTTTTTTGTTGTGAGAGCACAAAGTGACTCAGCGCTTCAATCTCAGGGATACAGTTTTGTATAGTGAGTATGCGCTCAACGGGGTGGCTTTGCTGACTTTGCATTATTTTCTTCTAAAAAGTACTTTGTCTGTCCCCCCTCCCCTTTTTTATTTATTTAAATGAGATTTACGGTGTGTGAATCTGCCCATATAGCATACAGTACACTCATCCCACAAATTCAGGCAATATTGGTCCCGGCGTTCATCTTAGATTAATTAGCTTTTAACAGCTGAGAGGTGATTTATGGACCCTGCTTAAGCGTTTCCCCCACCGATATTTATCTTACTAAGCGCCATCGTTCATTGTGAATTATTGAATCTCTCCCTACCGATATTTCTGTGCATTTCTACCTGAATAGAAATGACCAGCTTGCGTTTCCCGGTTTTCAACACCTCGGGTCGGAACCGGATTGATTATACGGTTGCTATGGCAACCACTGTCTTTGATGTTCACTGAGGAGTCTTGTGCATTTGATCTCAGCGGTGTGGCTCGGACCAAGGCCAAAATGTTTTTAATCAAAAGTCTGCTTCATTAACTCCCTCTTGTCTGATGAGTGGTGCCTCGATGGTTTCAAGCGTGCATTTTGAAGCTCTCTGTATGTAGGCTGTTGGGATGAAACGGTTGCTAGGCCCTGAAGCTGTTGTATCATGCGGCTGGTGTTTAAGTGTTACTTTAGTGTTTAAGTATAAAGATTTTATCACGCTGGGCTTTTGAACTTTAATTGAATAGCCTTGGGCTCATCCGGCACTGAATCGGTGCTGTTTGACTGCGGTGAATGGTTTGATTTCCTCACTGTTGACATTCTAAAAAAATGTCTTGGCCTCACAGACCGATGCTAAATTGACTTTTCTTTAAAAAATTAACCCATCTGCAAAGAGATTATGCTGAACCATTGCATAATAGATTAATGACATTTAAACTCATTAAACTTTAAACTTTTTGCCCCCCCGAATCTCTTAATTTACTTATAGCTTTTATAGAAATACATAAAAAATGCAATTATACAGAGTCAATATGAATATACCTCTTCTTGAACATGTTTTAACTGTGTTTAAAATTACCATAAGAAAATTCACATTAAAAGAATGAAATTATTGTCTGAGGGCAGAAATATTTTTTTAAAGAAAAAAAAAAAAGTTTTTATTCAGCAAAGATGCATTAAATTGATCAAAAGTGACCGTAAAGACATTTAAATTTGGTTCAAAAGATTTATATAAAAAAATGCTGAACTTTTGAATTTTCTATTGAGAATTAAATTTTCCACAAATATTTTAAGCAACTATTTTCAACAATGATGATAATAATAATAATAATATTTTTTTTTGAGCAGCGAAACAGCATGTTAGAATGATTTCTGAAGGATCATGTGACACTGAAGACTGGAGTAATAATGCAGCTTTGCCATCACAGGAATAAATTGTATTTTAAAATGTATTAAAAACGGTTATTTCAATAATGTAATAATATTTCACAATTACTGTTTTTTTTTTTTTTTTTTTTTAATTAAATGATTGCTTACTGACCCCAAACTTTTGAATGGTCATGTATATATCAAGTCTTTCTCCAAATACATTTAGTACTACAGTATATTTGTGTTCTCCTTCCTGCTTCAGTACCCAAGGATCCAAACGCTCACTGGCGCAGGGTAGCGTGGAGTCATGATTGTGCTCTGCTGGCATACGCTGACAGCACCGGTACGGTCCGAGTTTTTGACCTGATGGGTAGCGAACTCTTCGTTATACCACCGGTATGTCACACATAGTGTTCTGTATTTATCACCTTCTGTCATTCTCCCTGTCTGTCCTTTCCTCAGTCAGTCATTCTCTCTCTCACACACTATCACTTGTCATTGATTCCACTTTTTGTGCACAGTAAGAGCACTTTTTTCAGTATAAGTGATAGCTGTAATGACTGGCTCCTAATGACTGAATTTCAGGCTTGTGTGCTTTGCCCTCTGGCTCTCTGCACTGCTGGGCTCTTCTCTCATTCTCTCGCTCTTTTTCTCTCTCGATCCGTTGACCAGGCAGGCCTGACCCTCTCGGGAGGGGGCTTTTCCCACTCTTTTGCCCAAGCAAGGAACACATTTTCTGGTTCCCTTCAGCTCGAAGCCCCCTGATGCCCTTGGAGGACATTTGAGGAGTTTCTCTATCAGAAAGAGAGCTCTCTTGCCCCTTTACCAATTTTCAATCCCCCCTCTGTGTTTCTTTTGATTGCACTGCTAGAGAGGTCTCAGTTAGTATATTGCTGGCCCTTTCTCTCTCTGTCTCTCTCTTGCTGGCTCTCATCCTCCCCCGCATTACTCTACACTCTTCCATCTCTCTGTCAGAAACTATTAGTTTAGTCTCACAAGATGCCCTCTCTCTATCAAAGAGTCTCTGAGTGTAATGAACTGTATGACTCCATATATTTTTGTCACTTTCAAACTCTGCTTCCATCTCTATCTTTTTGATGTCTTTCTTTTTGTCTGTCTCTCTAGGCCATGAGTTTCCCGGGAGATTTTAGCTATGCAGCAGCCGGTCTGATGTTCTTGGAATACACCGCCAGTGCCCAGTGGTCAGCGGAGCTGCTGGTCATCACCTACAGCGGTCAGCTCAAGAGTTATCTGGTCAGGTATGTGGAGAGCAAGGTTGCCATTTTATGCTAATACAAAACGATTGATTGAAAAATATTTTGTAGAGTGAAATAAAATAATGCAAAGCAAAAAAAAAAAGCAAAAAAAAGTAATATATATTATGTTAAATAACCATTAATCTTGTTTTAACCTCTATTTTATATTAGTCTATATATTAAACAACATTATGTAAGTAAATTATAATTTAAAGTAAATTATATATGAAAATAGTAGTTCAATATAGAGCTGTAACAATATATTGTGTCGCAATGCAACTATATGAATTGTGGATAGTGACAGTCTGTATTGTGCATCGTTCACAGAAAATGAACATTTCTGTGCGAGGGAAAAAAAAAATGTTTACAGAGTTTTAGTGTCAGTACTACATTAAAGTACTATATATATACTATTGAATATAATATATAATAATGCAATGGGGGAATATTTTTGTCTTATGTTACCAGTGAAAAGTGGCCTACATTATTTTAAATGAATCTAGGCAGTGACAGAATGTCTAAAATAATTCTGTATTTTAAGCTTCAGAATCATGAATATTTTTGTTTAATCTATATTAATGTTGGTGGAGAGTAAACTGTTCATGCAACTATAGAGCTTTCATAACATAGAAAATATCATACAATACATAAAATAGCCAAGAGAGTCAGAAAAGTGAATTGAAGGTCCATTGTTTTTAATGGGTTTTTGCTGAGGAAAGCACAAGCCTAACCCTTTAGACAACAGTGTCATGCAGACAATAAATCTGCCTAGGCTAGAATCTGATTTGTTGGGTTTATGCAGTTTTGTTTATCCTGGTATTTAAATTGTAAAGTTGCAATGGGTGACTTTGTGCCAATTGTCAATAATTTGGGAGGATAATGGAGGATAAGAAAGCACTAATCCTCAATGTGTTTAAAGAGTGTTATGGGATGTTAGATGGTACGAATATTTGTTGTAATACATGGATCAAACATTGAAAGATTTTGGAGTAAGACCACCAGAGAAGATTCTGATGATTCAGATGCTTCCGCTCTAACCTAATTCTCTTTGACTCTTCCAGGGCCAGATATTCTGCAACTAGACTCAAAAGTCTGCGTCTTGTTTCTCTGTACTGAGGGGGAGGCTTAGTTTTGAGTATTAATAAAATTGCCTGCAGTTTACAATTTGTAATTCTTTCTTTAATCAGTCAGCTGAAGTTTTTAAAGTTTCCATTGATGAAAAAATCTGGTTTATTCTCCTCAAAAACTTGGCTGTATGCTTTGAAGCTCTGAAGAAAGCTTTTTCCCGTTCCCTTCCTCATGTTAAATGGAAGTGTTTGAAAACTTCCTCAAAGTAAAGCAATTGCAAAGTCATTTAGAAATGTTGGACTAATGTTGGACTAAATGGTTCTTTTAAGAGCATTTTTGTCACAAAGCTTCTTGAGAAACAAAATTCGCTCTAAGAAATCACAAAACTCACTCAAATTACTTAAAATTTGATTTGCCCTTCACTCTCTGAAACCATTAAACATGCAAACTTCAATGGCAATTCTTTTCAGGACAGCTACTTCAAATGTTTCTGCTAAGTGAACGGTGTAAGTTCATTAATATTAAGTGGAAAATATTTCAATATTTCTTCCTGACACATGTAAAATATCTTGCCCTGCTAACATTTTCACTGGTGCCAATAATTTTGGCAAGTAACTATTTAGATTTGATTAGATTTTTATTTATTTATTTTGTTTTGTTGAAGGTTTAACATGAAATGGTAAAAGCATGTAAAATATACCTTGTTTGTTTTGACCAGTGAAAATGTTGGCAGAACAACAAAGAATCAGAACAATTAGCCTGACCAGGCAATCAAAAACCCACCAATGTAACCCGTCTGGTTCTACTCGCACCACTACGGGCGGGATTCAATTAGTGTCCATCACTAGTAGGGCTGGGTATCGTGTTTGATACTTTTTAGGCACGGACCAAATTGCCTCTACCATTGAGTATCAAAAAGTCTCTTGTCATTTGGTACCAAATTTCGATACCTAAGGGGTTAATCTCGTCAACGTCAGTGAGCCAGTAAGCACGCATTATGATTGGCCGGGGCGAGGCATCAAGGAAAAACACTAGATTACGGCGGTTACGCCCAGAGACGTGACTTACATTTGAGGCTGTAGTGTGTAAGCGTCCCAACCCCCATAGATGTAAAAGAAGTGGAAAAGATCAAAACAAAAGTGTGGCTACATTTCACCAGGCAATGCAATATTTTATAATTGCTGCAAAGACCGGCAACACGACAAATTTGATGAAGCACTTGACAGTGTACAGAATAAACTCAAGAGCAGAAAGTTACTCCGTATCTGACTGCAAGAAGAACTGGAGCACGTAACAAATTAACTCTACGAATAGGCTACTGGCCTCACAGATATGAGAAATGTTCAAAAACAAATGCTTTATGTAATCCAAATGAAAGGTGCGTTTCTCTCTATAGGCTCGGGTGCGTTCACTATACTGCGGAGATGACTAATCAGCTACGTCAACTTCATCTTTGCAGCCAACACTGACTCAAATGTCTCCTTGCAATTTTTTCCGGACACATTCATAATCATTAGGCTACTTTTGCCAGTGCTTTGCGGCAAGCTTTATGCGTTCGCTTGAGCGTGAGGCATGTATTCTAACCCCCAGTGTTGTTAAAACGGATTTCATATAATTGGTATCGGAAAAAGCATCGTTCAGGACCCAGTATCGGATACCCAGCCCTAGCACCTCTTTAGGCCAGTGGAGTGAGGTTTTACTCGCACAGCTCTTACTTTTACATTAGATTTGCATCTAACTGATTATTCTCTTGAACAATGTCTTGAAACCACAGGTTTTTATTAATTTGGCCTGGTAAAGACTATTATAATGTTGATGCATTGATTTCTTGTCCCTGTTTTACTCTCAGTGTTGGAACCAATCAGGGATTTCAAGAGAATCACACCTTCAGTTTCTCTGGCCACTACTCCAATGGCATTACCACTGCAATATATCATCCTGGCCACAGGTGAGACCCCCATCTCAAAGCTGTTTTTGTTGTGTGTGACTGTCACAGGGTTTTTTTATGAAAAAAATAGTGTGGACATTAGCTGCCACATGGGGGCAGTCTGTATATATTGTATAGAGGGGTGTGTGTGCGCATTTATTTGTGTGTGCTGCTGTTCACATGTGTCTAGATCAGATTAGACCCCGTTCCTGTTTCATCCGCCCCTCATGGACCACTTTAGCCTCATAAGAGGGTTGAGGTGATCTGTATGTAATGTGTGTGCTTTTCTCTGACTAATGCTGCTGATGTGTTTGTCTGTTTGTCAGGTTGCTGTTGGTGGGAGGGTGTGAGTCCGGAGACATTGGTGTGTCCAGGGCGAGCTGTTGCGGGATCACAGCATGGAGGGTGTTGTCAGGGTCGCCTCACTATAAACAGGTCACCAGTTATGAGGATGACATTACTACGGTGAGTCTTTCCATACTCGTGTCAGGATCAGGAACAGCATCCATGACGTGCACTCTTTCACAACAAAAAAAAAAGGTATGAAGAGCGAATTTTATCTTCCACAAGGGCAAGACATTTAGGCTATGTTTGATTTTGCGTTACCAGAGAAAGCCAAACTAAAATCCCCCGTGCGTGTGAAATGCGTTTTACAAATAAACTAGACGCGCCTTACCAAGTATAATAACAAGCACAAACTGTGTTAAAAAGAATTTGACGTGCAAGTAAAAAGTTAGGCGATCATTCCTACAGCGTTTTTCTACTTTACCACAATAAAGAATGCAAATTTAAAAGGCCTACTTTAAAGCGAAACAAAGGAAGAAACGTTTAATCCCCTGCGAAAATGGGTGATACGTGAGTGAAGATTTGGGAAAAGAAACAAGAGATTCCATTTCCAGTGGAATAACTAATGGAATAGTGTTAAAATCGCTGATAATCGGGTGACCAGATCGCAAAACACAATACGCCGACAAAGCTTAAATGTAAGGGCTCATGCACAACTCTCTCAGTCGTCACGAATCCAAACGTTTCCATGGTTGTGATGTAACATTTAATTGCTAACCTGTTTTTTGCCAAATGTTTTGGCGGACCACCGCCGGTGCTACTCGTCCACCGCGGTGGTGCCTTTGTCAAGTTTACTGGCACAGCCCTAGTAAAGACACTTCTTCACTGACTGTTGCTCAGAATACATAATCTCACATCTGTGTTTTACAAACCTGAAACCACATGCTCATTTCTGGTTTTCTAAGGTTGTAAAGGTTTTATGTTGTGAACTCTGGAAGCTACATTGTAGGCTTAAGAGCTTTAATGCTGAGGCTTCTTACATGTCCAATAGTATGTCATCGTGCACATAGTTATGATGAGAAACTTCTAGAATGTTTTGATTGAATTGGTGGAACCTGTATTGATATTCTTCATATTTATTTAATATTCAGTTATTTATTTAGCTCTTTGGCTCTTGGCTTGATATAGTGTTATTGAATGTGTGAGAGATCATCATGGTGGGTATTCAGTTTGAAAACTCTCCATGATCTCTCACACACCGTAAACATGTTGCTGAAAGGTCTGTGAAAGACCAAGAAGCATCTTACGAAAAGCAACACTTTAGATTTTAAAGGTAGAGTTCACCCAAGAATGAAAATTCTGTCAAAATGTACTTACTCTCATGTTGTTCAAAACCCACAAGACTTTCGGATAATCTTTAAATAAAAAATAAGTTATTTTTAGGGTGACCCTCCATAGAAAATCAAGGTAACCAAAATGTAGAAGTTCCCAAAAAAGTCACTAAAGCGTTTAAAATAAATCCATATGATTCAAGTGGTTTCAACCAAGTCTTGTGAAGAGACACGATTGCATACATGTTAACCATATGTTACGCTCTATGTATGTGTGTTTATATGTGAATAAAAGCCTAAATGATATCTGTCCACCATATAAGTGATCATATTGATTTGGTTTCTAGCTGGTCCAAGTTTAGCCCACTAGCATGTTCCAGAAACCAGTTTGATCAACATAAGATGTATTATATAGTATGTAGTATGACCAAATGGTAGATGGATTGTTACTGGTCCAAGTTGGTCTACCATCTTGGATCAGTTATAAACCAGGTACCAGTTTAACCAGAATTTTTCTGGAAATTTTTACTAATGTAACAAACAAATATTAGTATGTAAATGCATCCATGATATTCATGAAGGAAGTTATTAATCATCATTTCCTTTTCTTATTTAGTCCCAGAGGCGAGGATTCTTCAGGGTGCCCAGCTTTCGACTTTTCTCCAGGCGTAACGGTGAAAAGGTGACTCACATTGGTTTTTGTTTTGCCCTGTCTCTCTGGGCCATTATGACAGCAAATACAATAAAATGCCAAGGCTCAATTTCATTCTGCTAAAAACTCTGAATAAACAGTGCAATGCCTAATTGAACGTGTACGTTTACTCAGGATGGCGTGTTCAGAATGAGTCTGTCTCCTGATAGCACAGTGCTGGCTGTGATCCACTTCTCTGGCAGTCTCAGTCTCTGGAATATTCCATCATTCAAACTGAGAGGCAGCTGGAAACAAGAGGAACAAGTAATAAAATCACTGTGTGCGCGTGTGCTCGATTTCAGAGACTTAAAGCTGAACTGTATGCAATTCTGTGCCACTATTCTAATCAATGGGATTGCGAAAATCATGGGCGTTTTTAAACCGGTTTCTCAAACACTTCGTTTGCCTGCCATTGGTTAGGCAATCAAATAGTCACACCCTTAAACGCACACCACTTTGCAATTTTCATTTCATGCTGACTTTAAAGGTGTGCTACTCAGCAATTTGTTACCTAGACACCTAGTGGTGTGCATGAAAAAGTGTACTTTTTCTATTTGGAATTTTCAGTGTGAACACTACTCGCACTATTGAAATAAATGCAAAAAAGTATGCAAATTGGGACACACCTAGAGATAAATGTAGTTTTTAGCTATAGCTAGTTATGTGATTCCAAGATGGCCGCCCCATGAGGTGACCCTCATGTAGAATAAAACCACTTTTGATTACTGATATGACTGAAGTCTTCATTTCATGAGTGTACATAATTTAAAAAAAATAATTCTTTTTGTTTTTTAACATTTCATTGTGTAAAACTTGGGCAAAAAGCTTGGAGAGAAGAAAACGATATATTTCAGCTTTAATATAGCTTTCCAGGGCACAGCTAGAAATGAACACACCTTTTAACAATATGTCATAAAATGATTTGTTTGTTCTTGTCTATGCATGCTTGTGCATCTTTTTTCTCTTTGTAGCACTTGAAGTTCAAACTTCTGATGTCATGCTGCTACGTTCCTCTGATTTACCCACCACTTTGTGTTCAGAATGCGTTCTGTCACTTTAGAAACAAATCCTCTCCCAGCTATCCCCTTTTACCCTCTCTCACTTGCACTTTCTTTCCTTTAGCCGGGATTTGATGAGATCAACCCAGAATGGAAGACTTCACTGGAGAAGAGAAAGAAGATAAAAGGTAGCCGGACCCTCAACTATGGACGTGTATCTACACCTACACGTACCTAGCACTATTAATTATGTAGTGAGTCAAGACAGAGGGGGTGGGAGGGAGAAGAATGCTTTAATAAAACCCTGCGTCTTGTGTCTTTGTGGAGAGGCGTTAAATTCAGACAGTGACATTTTGATTGTGGGTTATATCACACGTTTTCATAAAGCTTGTCTTTCAGCTTGTCCTCGGTTTGTGCTTTCTTTTCTGTTTCCTCTTTGAAAATGATGTTTCTAAATCATCTATCACATTTAGCTGTGGAATGGTGACTTTTAAATGAATGAATGTCTGTGAAATGTTTTATTTATGATATTCAGATTTTTTTTTTCCTGTGGTGTTGTTCTCAACACCTGTCTCTCTGTCTCTCTCCTCAGATAAAGAGCAATATCAGTCTCTGTTAGATGTGAGCTGGTGGAGTGAGACTGCTTTGATTTTAGCCCGCTGTTCTGGGGCCCTCACTGTGTCTTCTGTGCGGACACTCAAAAACCTACTCGGGAAGTCCTGCGAGTGGTTTGAACCCTCACCGCGAGTCACCTCAGCCCATGATGGGGGATTCCTCAGTTTGGAGGTATGTGTTTCTACATTCATCAGTTTTAACCAGTGTCAAATATTAAATATTCCTGATATATGTGTGATGATTTTAATGGTGGTATAAAATTAAGAAACATTGATCTTTTGTTTTTGCTTTTTTACAGAAAAACTATGAAGGCATTACTCTTAATATCATTCATATTTTTATTTGTTTCCCAAAGACTACTGTGTTTTGTTTTGTGATCCTTCCTTGTCTTGTGATTTTTAAATCAACGTCACTAGCAAAGTTTAATTGACTTCTGAAAAGATTATTATTACTCTCCATTACAATGAATTCAAATTAATTCAATTCAACAGTTTTAGTATTTCATATGATTTAGTAGATTATATATGTATTTAAATATTGTTGTTTTATTGGTACATAAAATGAATAAGTATCATTCTCCTATTAATATCCTGTAATTAAAAAAAACCGTGTGAAAAAACATGCATAATTAATTTTAGCTGGTTTGTGTTTTTTGTCATCCTGCTTAAGTCCTCTCCCTAATAATACAATATGTAATAATTTTAACATGGATGCATTACATTTGACCAAAAGGGACAGTAAAGAACAATACAGTTTTTTTTTTATTTCAAATAAATGCTGTTATTTTGAACTTTATATTCATCAAAGAAACCTGAAAAAGCTCCAGATTAGCTAGAAGTTAGAATTATTTCTGAAGGATCATGTGACATTATGCCAAAACGGCAATAAATCACATTTTAAAATGTATTTGGAAAGAGATAAAAGTTAATTTAAGTTGTTTTGTTTTGATCAGAAACCACTTTCATAAACATTTTAAAAACTCTTAATATATATAATATAATTAGGGCTGTCAAAATTAACAAATTAATCCTTTTTTCAATATTTTTACAATATACAAACATATTCAAAACAATGTTCTGTGCGATTAATCAAGATTAATTACAGAAAAATTAGCAATTAATATATTTTTTAATCTATTGACACAACATAATATAATATGATATAATATAATATTATTCATCAGTCCTTGTGACAAGATGCTTCTCCATCCAGAATGCAGTCTTTCATTCGTAGCCTCTGATGGCAGTAATTACTTTAGTAAAGGAAGTCGTGTTATTCAGACACTCTCTCTATCTTCAGGCCATCATCATAAAAGTGCTTTACCGTTCCTCATCCTCTGATAAGAAAAAAAACTAATCTCTTCCGTCTCCACCTCATTGTTTTTTGACGCTTTTCACTGATGTAAAGCTCTCACAGCTAGAGAGATGTGAACCTGGAGGCGAGTACAGAGGGATGGGAAAAGGAGAGTGAGAACATTAGAGATGTCGGGTTTTATTCTGGCTGTATGTTCAGTTGACGGTTTCCTCACTCCATAGGGAAATGCAGCAACCAGCTGCTGTGTCGACTGTGTGAAGTTTGTTTGATAGATTTTGCAGTGAGTGAGAAAGAGAGAAACAAACAGGTAGTGCCAGGAAAATGTGTTTGTGTCCTGAAGAAACAGGGTTTGCTAGACTTCCAAGTTAATAATCAAAATCATCTCATTTTATTTTTTCTAAAATAATGGAAGGATTGTTCTGGAAACTTTCTTTAACGTCAGCCAACCAAATCTTTTTAATCTCTTTCTTTTGATCCCTTTGTCCTCTCAGTGTGAGGTAAAGCTGGCCCATAAGCGTTCTCGTCTGGAGAGCAGCGTGACGGGTGAAGAGGACGATGGAGAGGATGACTCCGACTCGGATGAAGAGACCTCGGCGAAGGCACGTTATTTTGGATATGTGAAGCAGGGCTTGTACTACGTGACTGAGATGGAACGTTTCGCCCCTCCCAGAAAACGGCCGCGCACAGTCATCAAGAACTACCGCCTGGTCAGCCTGAGGTCCACCACGCCAGAGGAGCTCTACCAGAGGAAGGTGGGTTACTATAACAACCTGGCGGAGTGGAGCCGCCCACTTGTCCAAACTTAAAATCTAAGGGATAGTCATTATGATTCTACAGTCATTCTGTCATTATAAAGAACTCTCCGAATAAATAAACATCTGGACATTAACTATTGATTGTGAATTTAAATTATTTATTATAATCTTACCTGTATGTCATCTTAAAGCTTCTGCTATGAAAAAAAAAACGTCTAAAATGTATGAAACAAGATGAGGACTGAAACAATATTAGTATAGTCTTGTTTTGGGTTCAAGGCTGTGTACTTATAGGCTTTAATCATAGACTGTTAAAAAAAATATGGACGTAGTGTCCGTGACGTCATCCGTAGGTTTCTGAAGAGCATTTTTGAAGCCCAAAGTGGGCGGAGCCAGCCGTCGCCATCTTGGCAGCGTGTCACTGCATGTGGATTATACTCCCGGATAAACGAAAATGGGCAAAGAGGCGGGTTTAGCTGAGGTGACGGCTAACAGACAAACAGCTAGTAGTGACAGCGGCGGCAATCCACTTGAAAAAAGACCCACCTCACAGTTGTCATAAACGGCAAAATTAGCTATATAGACCAAAACCACTTTTTGTACCAGGCTGTAAACTTATTTTTTGATCGTAAGCAACGGTATCATGGCCGATACTTAATATCGGCAAATACTTAATATTCAGTGACTCGGGGGCACAAAAAACTTGATGTGGACATATCTAATTTTTACTCCTCTGAGAAATATTAATGAATCCAAATTCAGTTTTAGAATATTTAGAAATAATGCATCTTAAGTATCTTGCTCAGTTTCTATCTCAGTCTCAAGAATGTTTTTTTGCCATTAAAATAGCCATAGAAGTTAATAAATATAAGGGTTTTCACAAGAATAACATTTCACGTTACGTGACCTAGTGGTCTAGGAAGATTACGTAGACCTTGAAGATTACCTAGCAACATCAGCACAAGCTCATTAATATTTATGAGCACAGCATTTTACAAATCATCTTCAGCCTGTTCCTCTTTAAAACGCAGTCCATGCTTACACTCAGAAGAATGAACTGTGGAATAAAAGCGACAGAAAGATGAATGTGAATTGGTTGAAATATGCCAACTTCAAAGTAACAACAGCATTTTGTGAGATATCTCAGATCCTTATAGATTTACTTTGTTGCTGTAATATTAACAGGCAATAGAAGTTTTGTGAGTCTTAGACGGACCATTAATAAGACGAGGTTTATCTGGTCGGTGTTTGTGTTTACAGATTGATAATGAGGAGTATGGAGAGGCTCTCTCTCTGGCTCAAGCATATGATCTGGATTCGGATCTCGTCTATCAGAGACAGTGGAGAAAATCTACCGTCAGCATCGCTTCCATTCAGGACTACTTGGTAGGAGTCATTCTGTAACCTTGTAACATTGCAACAACCCATGAAACACTTGTTTTCCACTGAGAATGACAAAAAACAAAGCACTGTGGTGGTTGGAAATGTGAAAAAATGGACTAAACTGAACATTTCTGACTAAAATTGGTGTTTAGTATAAGTAGGTCTTAAGTATTTTCTTTTTTCCCCCCACAGAGTAAGATAAAGAAAAGATCATGGGTGCTGCATGAGTGTGTGGAGAGGGTTCCAGAGAATGTGGATGCAGCCAAAGAGCTCCTGAAGTACGGCCTGAAAGGAACTGACCTTGAAGCATTGATCGCCATCGGGGATGGAGAAGACCGGGGCAGGTGTGTGATTCAGTCACACAGATCTACAGATTTGCATACCTCCTCTTTGGCTGTTTGTTAACCAGGATGTATCTTGCCTAGATTCATCTTGCCAGGTGATTTGGACTTGGATGATGCTTCATATGAAGACTTCCTGTCCATGGAGGAAGAGATGGAGCAAAGAAAAGAGAGGGAAGCCAAGAAGAGACAGGAGCTCCTCAAGAAAGTGGAATTTAGCAAGTAGGCACAGACACTTTCACTCACTCACGCACGCACGCGGACACACACACACACACACGCACACACACACACACACACACACACAAAGTTTGTTTCGCTATCTTTGTGGGGTTACTCCATAGGTGTTATGATTTTTATACTGTGAAAACTGTATTTTTTTATCCCCTTACACTAACCCTTCCACTAAACCTACGCATCACACTAAACTTTCTGCATTTTTACATTTTCAAAAAAATATAATTTAGTATGTTTATTATTAATCCATTTTCCTCATGGGGACCGCTGGCTGGTCCCCACAGTGTAGGTGACCTCAGGTCTTACTCTCCTTGTAATGTAATCTAAACCTACAGACGCACACACACACACAATCATTGTAAGTTGGGTAGATGTTTGTGATATGCTTAACTACATCATTTTAGAATTATCTAGTCGGTTGCTTAAACAGTTGTCTAGAGGAAGCCCTTTTTAAATAGGCTGTTTAAATGCGTACATATATACATTTATTTTTCCAACTTTTAGTACAGAGCTTTCTGATGCCTTTCAGCCCAAAAATTATAATCTCCTTGAGAGGGAATGAAATATTAAGGCAGCTAATCATTTTCATCTATAAAGATCAATTTATACTATTGAAGGAAAATATTTTATGGAGATTAAATAATGAAAGAAATAATTTTATTTTAATTTGTCACTGTATTAAAGCAAAGAAAATTATATAAAATATTATCTTGGAAAATATTTACTTGAAATATTTTTGAATGAAGCATTGCAGGGTCTATATTTTTTTCTGTCCACTATTAGTGATTTTAGATGAATAAACTTAGTTTGTAGATGTATTTATTTGTGAATAAATTGGTAAACAAATCAATTTATAGATACAGTTTTGATTAATCTAACTGTAAACCGAAATGGAAACTTTTTTTAATTATTTTTATTTTTTTTATTTCAACTTTTCACAGCACTAGAAAAGTAGCACTCACTAGCATATAGATGGTACTAAAAGCCACTCATATTTTGATTTCATGGAATCTTTAAAAGTTGGACTATTTTTAATTTGACTTAATAACTTTTTAAAACTGAATTAAGCTGAATAGTTTTACCATGCAATCTGCCCAAGAGCTAAAGCACAGCATGCTCTCAGCACGCTAATTAAAGCACCACCGCTAAAATGTAATGATAAAAAGAAAGAAAGAAAAAAAACGTACAGATAAACTAGTCGACCTCACTAATGCGCTAGTTGGTTGTTGGATGTGACCCACCCCATGTAGATGTTCTCATAAAGCTCATGAGGAAGTTAAATTCAGTGGAAGAGATCTTGGAGACAACACAGATGGGAAGGGAGAGAAAGAGCAGGAGACGGATAAAGAGAAGCGAGAGGAAAAGGTGTAGGATAAAATTAAAGCCGTTTATAGATTTATTTCTAATCTGCATAAGGTAATTTATGCCTCTGTTGTGCTTTGCCCAGGAGGCCCTAATGAAAGAGCCCTCAGTTGAACACAAATTATGAACGCTCACACACTCGATAGGGTGGAGGGAGGAAGATGTATATAAAAAAAAAAAATCATAGATTGGCTAACATTTGCTGTAAACACTGCACTAATCGAAACACACTTGTTTACACACAGAAAAAATTGCCTAATTTTTCATAGCGTAATTCAGTTAAACGCGCGCGCACACACACTCTCTTCATGCATATCACACAGAACTGTATCTAATTTGCACTTAATTACTGTACACTTCCGCCAGCGGTTTGACACCAGAGTGTGTGTTTACTCCTCAGGCTGTTTGTTTTTATGCAGTCAGCATATTTAATGTGTGTGTTAATATGGCTGTTTATGAGTGTCTGTCTGTCTGTATGATGCATGATGTCCTTTTCACTCCATCGAGTGAGAAAGAGCGATTGACCAAGAGAAAACCAATGAAAAAAGGAGAAATGGTGGTGAGACAGATAGATAGAAAAAGAGAAACAAAGGCATTTAGCGAGCGAAAGAGAAGATAAAAGCGATGAAGAAAGAAGAGTGACAGAGAGAGAACATAGACAGGCACATCAACATTTAGACAAAGAGAGCAATAGGGTGTACTTAAATTTCTCCTGACATTCAGCTGTGGTAATGCAACAGCAAAAAAGACAATCATCATTCTGTTAATTTCTTTTTAACTACGCCTCCATTATAGCAATGGGGTGGTATCGATCAGACCGCTGGGTTTAGTTGAAGAGGTGTGTGTGTGTTTGTTAGAAAGCGATAGAAAGATCAATGCTCTTCTTTCACCATCACAGATACATATTTTGATAGTGATTCCCCTTAATAATGTCTGCCTGTCAATCAGGCTTCAGTCTTGCAGCGATGTTCTCTCAGTTGAAGATGGCACTGCTGCTTTCATATCTACAATAATTCTCAAGATCATTTCAGCCTTATGTGTGCTGCCTTTTTAAAACCTTGTTTATAAAATGTACGATAAAAAGGGAACTGGGGTCTGAGACCATTAGTGACAATGCTTTTGTTTTGCTTTTTTTTTTTTGTTGCAATTGCAAATTATATTATCAGCATTAACAATTTGAGTTATAGTTTTTATTGAGAATTACTGAAGAAAATGTTATCTTTTAAACTGCATATCAAAAAAGCACTGTACATTATTTAACTGAAACTATGGTCAAATTAAACCGTTATGTTTGCGTAAAGTTAATCTCTTTCAGGTTTTGCTTAATGAAAACGAAATCTTTTTATGTTAAATACCATGTAAAAGTGAGTGATACAAATGAACAATTAATTAATTCATGAGAAAATTTTCGTAATTTTAAATTCAGATGTCGTATTGTTCAGAATTTGTAATGCTAACCCTAACTATTTCAAATGTTTCTGACTAACAAATGCCAGATTCATGGGTTTGAACCTCCCAGGTTCACTTGAAAGCTGCATAAACTTATTTAAAAAGCTGGAACAATATATCATGATATTTTTTCTTTTTGCCAGCAACATGACCTGTTTGTAAACGATGTTTGCTCAGATAATTTCATTGACCGTTCAGTTTTCATGGTAATATTTACCTTTTAGCTGTGATTGGTGATTGTTTGTTTCTTTCTTACAATTTGCATGCTGAATTATGATTGGTCTTTTGATTTATCCATCTTTATTGTTGATTAGTCTCTCTCACTATTTCTCCCACTGTATTTGGGTTTACATTTTTTTTAGCTATCATTTGACCTTATTTAAATTACAATTAAAATGTCTAAAGTAAAAAAGAAAAAAAAGAAAAAAAAGAAAAAAAAAAAAAAAGAAAAAAAAAAAAAAAAAAAAAAATATATATATATATATATATATATATATTCAGTATATATATATATATATATATATATATATATATATATATATATATTCAGTATATATTTAATAAAAAAGTCTTATTAGACTCTAAAGTCTTAGATATTGTCTTAAATTTGAGGCTAGAAAGAATTGAGCCTCAAACAAGTGGGCTTTGAGACAGAAATGCAGTGTAGCTTGAAGGAAATGACGCATCGCATCAGTGCCACCTTAGAATTTTGATGTCAATTAGCATGTGTCTTCTTAATTGCTCTATTGATGTGGTGTTTCAAACTATTTCTGTAATTAAGCTCCACTATTTAATTACTTTTTAATCTTTGTTTTGTTGGAAAATTGATCTGAATTTAAGACAATAAATATTATGGCATCAAACTGCTGTATATTTAGTAAGTAATGTTAGTAATTTCAAACCAGTGCACCTTTTTCATAACTACATTTTATCTTGTGACAAATCAATTGCCAATTCCTTTTCTCCTCTGTAAAACAGCCTGCTATGCAATCATGACATTTTTTTACAAGTCCTTAAATGGTTCTGTATTTATTTATTTATTTTCAAGTTTGATGTTGCCAATAGTCGGTTATGTTACGTTTTGACTCTTTAAAGATGAGCGACCTTCAGCACACTTAAGTGAACTGACAGCAGCGTACCAATGCTGCGTGCTTTTAAAATGCTTCTTCTACAGTCAAGCCATGCATAAACCCTTGACATGGCATCGAATTCTGCTTTAGTTTCATTACAATCAGTATGTCTGAAATAGAATTACTCTAACGTGTGGAGGCTGGAAAAAGAAGTACTCTAAGCTTTCACATGTGAGTGTGTTTATGCCTATAGGCTATTCTTTCAATCTTCTTTTATCATGTTTGCATTGCGATAACATCCTGCAGTTCAGTATTCTCCCCCAGTCCGATGATCTGTGCGTGCGTGCGGGTCTCATTCGCATACAACGGGATGCTCAGGTTTCCGCAGTAATGCAGGGAGAATGAGATGAGATTGTAATTGCCTTCTGTGGATTTTCACGCTGACTGATACGCGCGCGCACGCATGAGCATCCAGGCAATCAGGCAGCGGTCGCCTCACATTAGCCTGTCTTTGATGACCTAATCTGGGTCTATAATGGCTCACTACCCTTTCAGCACTGTTTCGTCCGCTTTTTTCCTTCAATCTCAAATGGTCCCATTCATCCGTATTTCCTTGTAATGCCTTTCATTATATCTTTAAGCCTCTACATACATGTCTGTCAAAACCCTCCACCCCTCCCCCAGAGTGTGTGAAGCTTTATTTCATTCCACCGTTTTCATGGTTATTAGTGGCGGCTCTCTGAAGTGGATGTATGCTGATAAGCTCCAGATAAGTGTTTGTTTGCATGGTTAATCCTGTTGATGTCATGTTCTTTCAGACTGACTCTAGAGCAGAAGGAGCTCTGCAGAAGTAGACTGAAGCTTCTCTGCTATCTGGACCGCTTGGCCACTTATGAGGTAACACTCTCCAAACTTTTACTTTTTTATTAAATAAAGCTTTAAACTTCTATACTTTGGCTTTAAAATGAATTTGAGTTAAAAGGGGCATATCATGGAAAAAAGGATTTCCCTTGCCAGGCCCGGTTCTACGGGGGTGCTAAGCACCCTCAAACAAAAGTGAAAGCACCCTCAGATGAAATTATTAATAGCACACATGTAAACGAGATTTCGCCGACAATAGAATCACAGACGGATTTCACACACATACAAAATAAATCCATTTACACGATTTTTCAAATCAGAATTTATTTAATTATGCTTTCATGTTTAATGCATGTGATTGGTTGTGTCCTTTTGCGATCGTGATACGGATAGGTGAAGCTGTCTCTTAAATTGCCCACTTTGCTTGCGTGTGTGCGTCCCGCTCAGGAAATTAGTTCGCTGACTTTCTGAGACGGGGTTTTAGGTAGCCTAAAAATAATTGTCCATTTTTCATCATGGACATAAGATATTGGTTCAAGAAAGCTCAAACCTCTAGTACATCACAGGATGAAATGACACCGCCTGCCGATGACAGCAGCGAACCCCGCCCTACAACCTCACCCTCACCGCTTGACACCCCTGCAAACACCGGCGACAAACCTAGTGTCGCTGGCGATGGCGCCGCCGAGTGACCTTAATCTTTAAATCAGCTGTTTCGTTCAAAAGGACTGATTCATTGTCGTCAGAAACTAAATGTTTAAAATGTAAGTTACTTATATTAACTTCATTATTCAACTGCAGAATAAAATCAATTTCAATACTTCACACATTTGCAATAGGCCTACTGCTGATATTTGGGAAAAACAGCACTCTTTGTGTAACATTTCTTAACTGTATCACATGATGATAAATGTAAAGAACAAAAACTCGTAGAGGGCATTCCCCCTATTTTGAACTTTGACCATTCTAACTGCATTTAAACCATGCAGTAAATCACTCTAAATGCATCCCCGGTCTCCCTACTATTTTCAGACAGCCCGATCTCATCAAAGTGCGTATCAATACCACGAATGTTATTTCTCGTGCCATTTATACGCCAAAAATTCGTTTTTGCGTGTATATGATACGCAGTTTTCGCGTGCATATGATACGCACTTTATGGCGTGTAATACGCATGCACCCCCATCCCCCCCCCTCCCCCTAATCCTACCCAAGGGGTTTTCAGTGCGTAGCATATACACGCAAAAAACATTTTTGGCGTATAAATGGCACGAGAAATAACATTCGTGGTATTGATAGCACTTTCATGAGACTGCATTGTTTCAGACTGATGATGATTGGGAGCCATTTCCTATGTTTATGTAAGCAGTAAGCACCCTCACTATTTTCAGTAGCACCCTCAGTGATTTGGTTCTAGAACCGGGCCTGTCCCTTGCTCAATGTAGAAACCTTTCACAATGCAAAGCTTCCTCCACAGTCCAAACAGACAAAAACTAAGCTGCAAAAACAGCTCATTCAAAAATCATAATTTTAATTACATCACCTTAACCTACCTAATTTAGATATTAACCACCTTATACTACCCTAATTTACTTATGAGTACCCATACTCCCAAATGAACACTTATCGCTCTGATAGTTTATCAAGGATGCTTTTTTTCCTCCCTTCAAAACTCTGTGGCAACACACACTACAAAAAAGACTTGTCAAGGAGTTTTTAATTAATCTTATTGGACTAATTAAAAAATCTGTAGAGCAAGATAAATTGACTTGAGAAGCTCTGCAAAAAATAGACTTGTTTTCAGAGATTGTATTCCGGATATAGTTGTACTTTTTCACCTTTTTATTTTTTTATTTTATTACTTTTTTGTACTTAAAATGACAAATATTAGATATATTAACTGGGGAAAAAAACTTGATAAGAATTGTATTTATGTAATGGCTATACTAATAATAATGTAGTAATATGTATACATATATACATACATATTATACATATTATACTATCTGACACTATCCACAAGGGGAAAAAATTGATAAATATATATGTTCAATACATTTTTCCCAAATGAATTTCCCATTTTTCCGTTTTTTGGCACATAGTTAATTTTTTGTCAACATCTATTTAGTATTCAGCAGCTGTCATTCTAATCCCTTGATGTGATTTATGCTGGTATGTGGAGGCTAGCCAATTATAACCAAGATAATTTCCATATAGAAGTCTTAAAGGCACAGTAACAAAAACAGCCTGCTTAATTCTAAGGATGAAAGGGTGTCATTTCAAACTAAGCTGACTTTGACGTTTTTATTGCAGAAAATGTTGATCAATTGTGAATTGATAATAAAATGATGCAAACCACCTTCTGAAGTATTCTGAAACCATAAATCCACAACAAATGATGTGGTTTTGATTTAGATAGCCATTTAAATAATCAAAATCATTTCCGGTCATCGTTTTATGAATAAAATGATCAATGTGTGTGCTCATATGTGTGTTCATACTGTAATGCTTTGTTGCAATCTAAAAGTCATCAGCAGGAGTGTGTCTACTGTTTCATCCTATCGCATAGTTAATGTTCTGCTCATACTGTGATGGATGGCCTTTGTCAGGGTCTTCATGTGTAATTGATTTCTATGGGAATAGTTCTGAATGTAACCAGACCTCCGAGACATTAAACACACACGTGCACACACATACACGCGGCGGCCCTGTCAACTTAAAGGCTGTAATTGTAAATGTCAAAGTGATAAATGTCAGCTGTGTGGACTGGGAGGATTTACCTCAGACATACACACGTGAGACCCTCTCCTGAACTCTCATGTTTGTTTTGCTTTCTTTCTCGCTATCTCTTCTTTTATTTTCTGCAGGAGATTCTGGGTGGACCTCATGCAGCAGAGCAGCGATTTGATGCTGAGTTTTTCAAGAAGTTCCGCAATCAGAATATTGTTCTGTCAGCAAGAACGTACGCAAGGGTAAATCTCTCTTCCTTTGTTCTCCGTCCATGACGTGAGTGTGAGTATGAGCGTCCCGCACCGTGAGTTATAGTCACCATTTCACTGTTTTGTGGATAAGTGTGTGCGCCCTCACTAGAGTGTGGCGTAAAATATGGATTCCCCTCATATTCTGTGAGTATTTTGAAGTGTAATGTTTGAAATATGGTCACCTGCCCAATGCAAAGGCTTCTGGGTCTTTTCAAAGTTGGAAATGCTGCAGAGCATAAAGCTGTCCGTAGTTAGTTCCGTCTCATAAATCGTCTATTAATTAATTATCTCTATCAATCGTGTTCCTCATCTCGTCTCTTTCTGTCCCAGGAGAGTAACGTGCAGGCATTGGACATTCTCTTCACTTTCCACGGCTCAGAGATGCTCCAGCACCGGCTCGCAATTCTCTGCAATTTCCCAGAAACCACCTCTCCTCACGAGTACTCCGACCTTCTGCCTAAGGCGGGGTAAGAATTACTTATTAGAGGATACCGATCTTCCGTGAACAGGATAAACAAAACCCACATAAATCTTTTTGAAAGAGCCTAACGGGAAAAGGTCATTTTTTGATGACGGGTCTACTGAAAGAGGTTATTAGGTACTGTCTGCTGTATGACCGAATGAGGTGCTAGTTTAAAGCAGGTTGGTTATGTAAATGAGACATTTTGCAGTGAACTTTATCCATATGTGCTTTAGACTTTGAGACCTTAAGATCATGAAATAACTGTAGGCTGTAGTTACCTGCAGACTCTGGGCTAAAAATAAGTGCTGCTCCCCTTCTTGAAATTATATGTACACTAGTACTTTTCAAAAGTTTAGGGTCGTTAAGATTTTTTAAAAATGTTTTTAAAATAAGTTATGCTCACCAGAGCTACATTTATTTAATCAAAAACAAAAAAACAAAACCGTAATATGGCAGTTGCTAGGCGTCTTACAGACTACCTCCTAGATAATTAATTTATTGACACTTCAGTTGAAAGGAGGAATCCTGAAGGTACCAGGGTGTATAGAGCACACAGGTGTGGTCACCAGCTGATCAGGGAGGTCCGGGAGAGCAAAGGGGGCACTTGTGGTGCTGTGGTTGGACTTTGCAAACGCCTATTTATCAATACCCCACAAGCTGGTAGAAGTGGCTCTGAACCGGTACCATACCCCAGACAAGTTCACGAACCTTATCTTGGACTATTACAATGGTTTTAGCCTAAAATTCTCCTTTAGGTCCACTAATTTGGAGTGGCATGAGCTCTGGAAAGGAATTATCACTGGATGCACCATTTCAGTGATTCTTTTCGCACTTGCCATGAACATGCTAGTGAAGTCTGCAGAGGAGCACTGTAGAGGTCCCCTCTAAAAGTCTAGCGTCTGACAACCACTGATTAGGGCTTTCATGGATGACCTAATAGTGACAATATCATCTGTCCCAGGGAGTAGATGGATCCTGAAGAGCTCATGACCTGGGTGTACATGAGCTTCAAGCTGGAAAAATCCAGATCCCTGTTGTTGAAGAAAGGGATGGTCACCTACACTTTGCAACACCATCATCGCCTTATACAGGTGAAACAACAAGCTGAAACTCCCCTTCAGCATCCAAGGAGGAAGGACAGGAGATCTCAGCTCCAAGATGAGGTACAAGAATCGCTTGAGAAAGTGCGAGCCAGCAGGATGTTTGGGATGCGACAGCAGGGAGACTGGACAAGGTGGTAACAAGTAGTACAATGTAATACAATCTGGAAATCCAAGCACCACCGAATATAATTCTTAATCCAGGCTGTCAAAGATGTAGTACCAAGCCAGTCCAAGTTGTTTTGCTGGGGGAAGGCAGAGTCACCAACTTGCCCTCTGTGCCTGAAAGAGGGACACTGGAACATATCCTCAGCAGGTGTTCAAAAGCACTAGCACTAGCACCACAGAGAGGAGCGCTATCGTTGTCGTCATGAAAAATTCTTGAAAGCCATTGCAGCTGCCATCTCCAGGGGGATCATCCACTGCAAGCGCCTACGCTCAGCGGAGAAGACCATCACTTTTGTCAAGGCTGGGGAGAAGGTATCACCAGCAGTTAGGACCACTTCATCTGGCCTGCTAACAACAGCACAGGACTGGGAGCTGAAAGTATACCCGGGAAGCAACTTAAGTTTCCAGAAACTGTTACCATAACATCGCTAAGGCCAGATATGGTGCTGATATCAGAATCCTAGCAGATAGCAACGATAGTCGTCAATAGCAACGCATTATAACACAGCGCACATTCATGTATCACGCGCTCTCTTATTTCATTCAAATACAATTTGCCATCTTGACTCTTGCGTCTCCGGTTTTGATTGTATTGAAAATGAAATCGGATGATTAATTGTTTACAGAGTTTGATAATATTGTTGTGATCATCTTGTCTGCATGAGTTTTGTATGCTGTACAAAATGGATTTAACAGGTAAGATTTAAAACATTAATCTCAATTCAATATGTTCCCTATAATTATGTGGTAAAAAAAAAAATCGGTATAATAAGTGTACAATAAATATATACATTATTATCTCTTAAATGTCACTCTTAATCATCTTGTTTTAACGTGTTCGTTTGTCTTTGGCTCAAAGCCACTTGCTGCAAACTTTTCTTTGCGGAAGCTTCACGTTTATGTGAGTGAGAAAATATTTCAACTCAAAATAACATTTCGTGCCCAATTATTTCCCAGACGTAGTTTTGGTATTGAGGTCAAAGTTAACTTGCCTTGCGTTCGCTAACGTTATACAACAGTGGGTGATGGTCACACAAGACAATCGGCAGATTTAAGTGTAGATATAATTTTAATATGCCAATTTAATGTTCATGAAAAATGTCTTATTTTTAGCATCTTACTCTTATTTTGTAGAAACCGCTATGTTTTTTTTTTCAGGATTCTTTGCTGAGTAGAAAGTTAAAAAACAGCATTTATATGAAATAAAAATCTTTTGTAACATGGTTTTTCCTGTGTTTTTTTTCTAATTAAATTTAATGAATCCTTGCTGAATCAAAGTTTTTCTTTAAAAAAAAAAAAAAAAAACGTACTGACCCCAAACTTTTGAATGGTAGTGTGTGTTGACTATATAAGGATTGTAAAATTGAATGCATCAAATCATGTGATTAAATGTTTAATGTGGTTAATTTTTAGTTTTAATTTGAATGACATTAACATACCTCAATGTCTGTTTTCTAAAATAATTTTTTAACAAACTTTCCGACGCACACAAACATACACAAAAGTCTCCCGTTAATCAGTAAATTATTATGAAACTTTATGGTCAACCTCAAACCTAGATGGGACATTTAATAATTTTAATTAGATTATTATTGAAGTACTAACTTGTGAAATATATGGTGGAAAGTTGAATAATTATGTATTATTGCAGATTTAAATCTGGTTCCTTGCATTTCCAATACATTTGATAAGATTCACAGCTGTAATTTTTCCTGATGAGTTTTCAGCTCATTTAGAAAGAAAACATTTCTAGCCATATCCTGAAGAGAGGAGATGATACAAGTCAGGGACTACATCTGCAGGACCGAGATATCTGAGCTTACTCCGAAAGACCTTGGATATTTGAGTCTAGAACAATGTGTAACACAGCCATTATATTTAAGAACAGACACGTCTGGAGCTCAGAAATCTTAAATGTCAAACATCAAATATCTCAAGACAGCCACTGAGATTTAATCACTGACCTCTCTGTTACCAGCAACAACCTGAGTGACCAGCAAGTTCATCCTTACACTTTTGCTGCTTCTTCACTGCTTTTCACTGCCAATTGTTCTTTCCTTGAAATGGGGAAAAGTGGTTTTGTGTAGAAACTTAGTTTAGCTAGATGTGTATTTAAGGAGCAATTAATCACAAGTGGCAGACAGCTGTTTGTAACATCTGTAGTATTACATGAATGATTTGTCATTTATCAATTACTTTCAACAGTCTCTTTAGACAGCAGTCTCAAAATAGACTTCAGTTTAGCTTTAATTTCCATTTCAACTCATAGTTGAGGAAGAAGAAATGAGATTTTGCAGATTTGAAGGCGCTAATATGGTGAATGCTTTAGTGGTGTCGGGTAAAACATCCTTAGGGATTTCGTACAGATCTTTTTCACCGATGACTAAAAGTGCATAGTCTCTTTTGATGGCTTCAGAACTCAGGCATGAAAGACTAATGTAATTGCTCGCTCTAAATATATACATGAAAAGTATCAAAACAGAGGAAACAGGCAAAAGCTTTACACCAACGCATAAACTGATCTGAGGACTCGGTGAGAGCCTGTGCTACTCTGCTAGATTACAATATGTACAAAACAATGTTTTTGTTAGGTAGGTGGTTACATGCTTTGGTGTTTGTGCGCGCCCGCGTGTTTGTATGAGAGTATGCTGATTTGGGGGACAGGTTTGTCTGTGTTTAGAGAGAAACACACTGAGTAAGGGCATTTGGAAACCCCCTCCCCATTAATGTTCCAGTAATGGGGGTGACAGAATAGATTTAGTGTATTGGATTCAGTCGCCCTCCTTCCACCCATTGTCTCTTATGGAGGTCAGTCGCCTCTGCAGTGAACATCCATCACGGCTCAGCAGCTGGGGGCCGGTCTCCGATTCTCCCCGGCCTGTGAGCGCTAACAGCACTGCTGCAGGACCCTCGCTGTACCAGTGGTCTCTCGCCATCTGCTGTCTCTGCTGGATAGAAACGCTGCCAAATCAAGTTTTCTTTTAGATTTTTTTTTTTACTGACTCTGTTGTAGTAGGTTTAGAGTTGTGCATATGTATGTAGCGATGATAATAATGAAAAATAATAATTCAAACCTATTTGCTTTTGTGCACGCTTTACCAGCCCATTTCAGTCAATTTTAGTAAGTGGCTTGTTTCAATCTATTGAAGTTTCAGTTGTACTTGAAAATACACCCAAAATTGTGGTTATTTTGTTAGGTTCTTTGTTAGTTTATAGGTTGGTCTGATAGTGGCTATTTCGTTTGTCTTCGAAAGGCCACCAATAAGTGTGGTTAGTTTCTGTGTCCAAAAGTTTCTATTTTGACCAATAATTTTATTCTTTACTATCGATTGTATAAATCTTGCTTAGTTACTGATAATCTTTTGTTGGTTCATTCTTTTGATCTTTAATTCTCTCTTTCTTCCTAGTGTGGATAAGAAGGGTAATTTGGCTTTGATTCCTTGGGAGGAGAGCCGGCACAGAGAGCTGGACTGGTGTGAAGTTCCTGAGTGCAGGTAAGATCACATTTGTGCTTGTTTGTGAAATCTTTGTTTATCACTGATGACTGTGTGTGTTCTTTTCTTTAGAGGAGTGGTGGAGCCCAGCCCAGTGGATGACTGTCACTTCTTATATGAAGAACAGCCAGAACTGGAGAGGTTTCGTAGCTCTAATCCCTCCATCACGCTGCTGACTGAGTGGTATCTGACCAGGGCACAGGACATAGAGAGCAATTCCCACCAGGTACACAAGTGCACACACTGACAGAAGCTGACACTCAAACACGTATCAAAGCACATGGTTTTCTTTTGCACTTTCGCTTGACTGACACCTTACCCGGCTGAAAAACAAACAACTTCCTCAAATACACATACAGATGCACATCTGACTGTGTGTTCCTGAGTGACAGTTCTTGTTGTCCCAGAGGGCTGTTAGTGTGCTGAGATCAAATGATAACACTGTATCTGTCTACTGTGGGTCCTAATGGAGAGACATCTGAACCATCATCAGCTTCTGAACCTTTCTTTCCTTCCTTCCTTCCTTCCTTCCTTCCTTCCTTCCTTCCTTCCTTCCTTCCTTCCTTCCTTCCTTCCTTCCTTCCTTCCTTCCTTCCTTCCTTCCTTCCTTCCTTCCTTCCTTCCTTCCTTCCTTCCTTCCTTCCTTCCTTCCTTCCTTCCTTCCTTCCTTCCTTCCTTCCTTCCTTCCTTCCTTCCTTCCTTCCTTCCTTCCTTCCTTCCTTCCTTCCTTCCTTCCTTCCTTCCTTCCTTCCTTCCTTCCTTCCTTCCTTCCTTCCTTCCTTCCTTCCTTCCTTCCTTCCTTCCTTCCTTCCTTCCTTCCTTCCTTCCTTCCTTCCTTCCTTCCTTCCTTCCTTCCTTCCTTCCTTCCTTCCTTCCTTCCTTCCTTCCTTCCTTCCTTCCTTCCTTCCTTCCTTCCTTCCTTCCTTCCTTCCTTCCTTCCTTCCTTCCTTCCTTCCTTCCTTCCTTCCTTCCTTCCTTCCTTCCTTCCTTCCTTCCTTCCTTCCTTCCTTCCTTCCTTCCTTCCTTCCTTCCTTCCTTCCCTTCCTTCCTTCCTTCCTTCCTTCCTTCCTTCCTTCCTTCCTTCCTTCCTTCCTTCCTTCCTTCCTTCCTTCCTTCCTTCCTTCCTTCCTTCCTTCCTTCCTTCCTTCCTTCCTTCCTTCCTTCCTTCCTTCCTTCCTTCCTTCCTTCCTTCCTTCCTTCCTTCCTTCCTTCCTTCCTTCCTTCCTTCCTTCCTTCCTTCCTTCCTTCCTTCCTTCCTTCCTTCCTTCCTTCCTTCCTTCCTTCCTTCCTTCCTTCCTTCCTTCCTTCCTTCCTTCCTTCCTTCCTTCCTTCCTTCCTTCCTTCCTTCCTTCCTTCCTTCCTTCCTTCCTTCCTTCCTTCCTTCCTTCCTTCCTTCCTTCCTTCCTTCCTTCCTTCCTTCCTTCCTTCCTTCCTTCCTTCCTTCCTTCCTTCCTTCCTTCCTTCCTTCCTTCCTTCCTTCCTTCCTTCCTTCCTTCCTTCCTTCCTTCCTTCCTTCCTTCCTTCCTTCCTTCCTTCCTTCCTTCCTTCCTTCCTTCCTTCCTTCCTTCCTTCCTTCCTTCCTTCCTTCCTTCCTTCCTTCCTTCCTTCCTTCCTTCCTTCCTTCCTTCCTTCCTTCCTTCCTTCCTTCCTTCCTTCCTTCCTTCCTTCCTTCCTTCCTTCCTTCCTTCCTTCCTTCCTTCCTTCCTTCCTTCCTTCCTTCCTTCCTTCCTTCCTTCCTTCCTTCCTTCCTTCCTTCCTTCCTTCCTTCGATTTCTCAGATTTTTCCACAATAGCTTTTTATTTTGTAATTGTTTAATAATTATATATTCAGCTTAAGATTTGACTAAAACATTTAACTAAATAAATCATTCCAAACCATGAGTATGGTTTTTCCACTTTTGCTTTAATAATAGCTTATCCTTGTTGTGTATTCATAAGCACTTTCTTGAGTAAATTGTGCATATTGCACAGAAGTCATCTATTTAAAAATATTTTAAATATTTTATATAATTTTTATCTCAGTTTCATGTGACTGTGAAAGCAACTCTACTCGTGTGCGCACTTGTTCAGGAAGTAGGGTAACCTGCACATTTTCTTTAGCCAATGATGACGTCATTAGTTCAACTAAACAAATGTAAGGTATGACAGTGGTTATGATTTATCTTGGATGCATGCAAGAAGTCTGTATCCAAATTTCTGGTCTCGCTTTTCGGCCCTGCATCTCCAGAATTTCTTTTTTGGACAAGAATTTTGGTGTATCTCTGACTAGTCTCAAACTTTTTGTCCCCACTGTATGACCATTATGACAACTATCACTCAACTGTAGGCACAGCCTGTTTCAAGTAGTGCTGCAGAGCGGGAGATACATCACTCTGTCAGGACAGAGGTTAAAGCAAGGAGAGAGGGCTGTTCTGAAAGAGCTTGACATGTGAAGTGAGGGAAAAAAGATGCCTGGCCTCAGCTTGAAAGTACATCCAGTGTAATAAAAGAGTGTGAGATTGTTCATCCGAGGGCTGCCTGGAAGAACGGCCAAAAACAACGGAGAAATGTTTGTGCATGTGGAGGTCAATACTTATGATTAACCAAAGTCAGGTGTGCGTAAACAAGCGTGTGCTGTTTGCAATCATTTGTTTGTAAGGCAAATACACATACTAGTTTTGTGTTAAGCAGCACTCCTTGTAATGAGTGTTGTGGTGAAGGCAGCATTGCTCCAGAGGTGTTTGGCTCTTGTTAACTCCAATTTCAAGGGTTTCAGTTCCTTCCAGGTGGGAAAACAGCAGCAATCATTTCCTCTATGCAGGCATCCACTATTGATTGGCTCCATGCTCTGCCTGTCAACTGGTAGTGGAATACCAATCGTCAGCTCATGATGTGAACTGTATTGATGGGCTGCTGAGGCGGGTGGGATTTTATCGACTGGTCCTACTTTTTACGAATCTGTTTTTTACTTATTGCATGTCTTTTTTTCCATATCTGTTGGATTTGATCTGGCAGTTTTAATAGATTTAGATTTAGCTAAAAAATGTACACACTCTTTTAACAGTTGTTTTAACATATGTGTATATATATATATATATATATATATATATATATATATATATATATATATATATATATATATATATATATATACAGAATGTATATATCTATGTACATATGTGTGTATATACAGTGTGCATACATGTATACATGCATACATACTGTACATATACATGCATACAAACAGCTAGCATCGTCATTTTTCAGTTTTGAATGTGTGTTGTGCGGCGCTTGTCTGTCTGTTCCTCAATACCTGGATTGTTATGTATCTAATAGATTGCTTATGCTTTTTGATTGGTCCACACAGGTTGATTGTTCCCTGTCTCTGGTGCGTCTGGGAAAAGAGCAGAACATTCCTGGGCTGGAGGTCCTGTGCGACGATCTGGTTACCATGGAGACACTGGTGTACGAGACATCATGTGACTTGAGTCTCACACTAAAGGAGCTACAGCAGCTCAGGGACATTGACAAGCTCCGCCTCCTCATGAAAAATGTATGTTGTGAGGCTGTGCTCTCTTTGTTGGCTGTCTACAGTCTCCTTCAACACTTGTATTATTATGTTAACAGGTATGATTTTTATGTTGCGGTTCAAATTGACCCTAATTGGATTCAATACAATTAATGAAAAATCAGGTAAAAACAGTGAACCTTTAAAAATAATACTTCTCACACATTATAACAAATATAAACATGAGAATTAGTTTTTTTCTAAACTATATTTAACAACAACAAAAAAACTCAATATAAACTAAAAATAACTATAATATAATGTTGAATAAAAAAAAAATGTTTCCCCCCATTTTTATTTTGTGTCTGTGCAGCTGCGGTTAAATATGAAATTATGGGTCAAACTGACCCGTGATTGTCAAAACAAAAAGTATCAGAAATTTTGTACACGCATTCCACAACACCTTGGAGTGTCAACTTTGCAGACATGTTTATGACCCTGAATGAGAAATTAAAAATATGCTAGGTTAACCAGTATTTTGACAACTCAAATAATACAAATCACCTTTGTTTCCCTAAGCAGGCATACATGCATACTGTTTATTTGGTCTGCTCTTTACATTCAGCAGCACTAGTGTAAATGATAGATCTGTGAGAGTGTGTGCAGATTTGTGTTTGCAGGGTGGTCTCATTACGACTGCAGTAAGCACATCCAGCGGCTTGTTTGGATTTAATGCTTTCATTAAAAATGATTTAATACTCATTTGCTCGTTTAGGGGGATACACTGTGAGTGGGTGAATGGCCATCTTAGCATCTGTTTATTAGTGATACTTTTAATGTTTCCTGAGGGAACACTCAATCAGAAATAGACATTCTGTCATCTTTTACTCACCCTCATGTCGTTCCAGAACCTTTGACTGACTTTCTTTTGTGGAACATAAAAGGAGATAAAAGCCGCTTTAAAATTATCTGAACGATTTGTTCATGCAAAAGAACGTCCTTTTTGAAGTTTTTTTTAGGCTCCTGTCTGCCTGTCTGACTGTAATGGGAAAAAAACAATACATTCTTCAGAATTACTCCTTTTGGGTATAGTTTAAAGGAAATTATACAGATTTGGAATGACATAAACTGTTCCTTTAAAGCTACTTTAATGTGTTTCTACTTAAAGTATTGTGAGTGAACAGAAGACGCTGTTGTACATCATGATTTCTTTCTGTTTTAGTCCAGCGAGGATCGATACGTGAGGAATTTATTCCAGTGGATGGTCCCGTTTCTGCACCGCTGTGAGGGACGGCGGGTGGGCTCTGCCTCCAGTCTGCTCAAAGAGTTCCTGGTCACCCTCGCCAAAGAGAATCTAGCACTCCCACTTAAAATCTTCCAGCATTCAAAGCCAGATGTAAGCCAAACATATGTACTTGACTATCCGAACAAGGACATGGTACACTTTTAAAAAAGTTTTTTTTTTTTATAGCTATTAAGCTAATTATAGAATACCTATGATTACCCCTAATCAACATCTTCATGTTTTAATTGTAAAAAAATAAAAATAATTATTATTAATTGAATGTAATTAATATGAATTATAAATTAATTATAAGTGGATTACCCCAGTTTCTATTCAAATAATATATTATATGCATAGAAATGTTTTAGAAATGATAAATAATAATAACATTTATGTTTATTATAGATTGATTATAAATGTTGTTGTTGTTATTATTATTATTATTTATCATTTCTATTATTTATTATAATGTAGACCAACTGTTGATATCCCTAGATTTCTCCTGTTTTTGTTTTTTTTGGGTCAAATTTAGCTCACAAATTTAGCAATAACAAGTAAACCAACTCACAAACATGTACACATTCTTGTGAGGATGTTCTGTTGACTTATGTTGCCTTTACATAAAAAAAGTATGCCCCGTATCCCTAATAGACTTATAGACATTCTTGTACACTTGTATTAGCTATGAAGACAGTATCAGAAATATGCACCACACAAATATAGAAAAACAAATACACACATTGTCACACTATTGTGTACTCATCTGATTTAATATTGAAAGTCAGTAGTGTGGCTCTGCTTCCTCCATGATAAATTGCTTGTGCTTTTCCTTATTTATAAGTCTCTTTAGATTAAAGTGGCCGATAAATTAATAAATGCAAGTAATTTAATGTCAAACACACAGATACACTCTTAAAAGAGGTATGCAGTGAAATGATTAGAGGAAGAGCCATTCCAATTCTGAGTCCAAAGCAACAAAAGACCTTCAGACACACACGTACATGCTGTCACACATGGCCATGATAAAAATGTATGGCCTGTTTACACATCTGAGGCATCAATTTCCCTCACATGAAATTAATAAAAGCGGTTAGAGAGAAATCAGGTGTATGAGATTGTGTTTGTGTTTTTTTTAATGTTTGTGTGCGTCTATGAATCAGCCTTGCTCATTCAATGTTGTGTGAAATAAAATCCAATCTAATCCACTCTAACGTGATTTTTAGTGTGCTTGTGTGTGCATCTGCGTGAGTTACTGTTGTCTGAGAGGAGACGGGATGAAATGGCTCTATATTAACACATACAGTATGAAGGTCATTTATACAAGGTTATGTTCTGTTATGTAGGCTTACAAGTTGTTAGCTGTCTCTAAGCCTCCCTATATAGCATTTTTGAGTGTCATAAAGACATTAAAACATGCCAATGATGCTCAGAATTGCTGTCTATGTAGGTTGTTTACTAGGTTTAAAAATAAATGATTTACACTTAACAATGATTAAGATGACAGTGTGTGTTTATTTACCTGCAGTGTCATCCCAAAATCCTTGGAGATTCAGATCAGCTTATGTCCGTGGCACTGGAGTGTATCTACAACTGTGAGAGAGATGACCAGCTTGCACTCTGCTACGATATACTGGAATGTCTACCACAGAGAGGATATGGGTGAGCAAACCTCCATCACACAACTAGGAATAATATACACCAAATGTCAAAAGTTTGGGGTCATAAATATATATTTGCATGACATTGATTATTTTTATTTAGCAAGTGTGCCTTAAATTGATCAAATAATAAATGTCTGTATTGTCATTGGTACAAAAGATTTCAGTTTCGAATAAATGCTGTTCTTTTTAACTTTCTATTCCTCACAACCATTATAAACTAATAATAAGAAAAGTTTATTGAGCACCAAATCAGCAGGGGAATGATAGTGGCTATGTTTTAATATGTATTAAAATTGTTAATGTGTTGTTAATCGATTAACAAAAAAATGATAAACTAATAAATTGCAAATGTTTTCTGCAATCAATCGCGATTAATTGTGATTAATAAAACCTAACATTTAAAGTTTTGAAAAGTATTTTTATATTGTAATAAATTTCACATTTAATCTCTAAATTAACGTAGAAAACAAAGACAGGAGCTTATATTTTTAGTATTTGTTTAATGGCATCTTTTTATTAAAGAAGGCATCACCCATACGTGATGCTACTGATGTCTTTATGAAATAGATTTTTTCCCCTTAGCCATTAATTATAGGCATTCAGCATTACAGTATAATTGAAAGCTATCATTTTTAAAACATTTATTAGGCTTTAAATAATATAACAACTTTTAATTTAAATGAACTTAAAACAATCTTCACATAAACCCATTATAATAAATGCCACATTTAGTTGTGCCCTTCAATATATCAGGGCTAAAATTTTTTCTTTTGGCCCAGTACATTTAAGACTTCATTTAACTGTGCTTGTGAGGACACTCGACAAAACGGCTTTTTTGCATAATTTTGTGTGTTTTTGTCCAAGCGCTGTCTGAAGCGGCTTTCTGTGTGCACGAGTGTGTGTGACAGACCGGATTCACAGACGTGCTCGCAAGTGGTAACACACTTGCCTTCTCTTTTGTGTCTTATCACCTGGTAATGGTTTAAAAGCATTTGCTTAAATAGAGCGTGATCCTATATTGAAACGCTAGCCAAAGGGGGGGAAAAAAAAACCTTTTAAATGGTAGTGTATTGTCTTATATTCACTTTTAGTTTATTTTTACTTACATTTATTATCATTTTTATTGTTATTATTATTTTTTTTATATATAAAAAACACCGCTTGATTTAGGCATCGACGTCTGAGGCTATTGGCCCCACCCGGCAAAGCGGCTAGTGTAATTTAAGATGGAACTGCTTGCAGGTATTCTTAAAATGTTATTAAATATTTATAATTAATATAAACATAAGTGGCAGTTGCTTGAATGGTGGGTTCATTATTCTTCTTAATGAAAAACACCACAAAACAGGACAATGACGAACTCGCATTGGGTTGGTGGTTCAATCCCCGGTTCCACCTGACCAAGTGTCGAGGTGTCCATGAGCAAGACACCTAACCCCAGCCTTGCATGGCTGACACCGCCGTCGGTGTATGAATGAGTGAGTGAATGTGAGGCAATATGGAAAGCGCTTTGGTGGCCATTGAGCCTGTGAAAGCGCTATATAAATGCAGTCCATTTACAGTCCATTTTACTTCTAGCTTTGAAACCAAATCTTCCGCCATCATCTTGTCATGAGTGAGGGGAAATAAGCGAAGTGAGGTGAAACTCCTGCTGCTGATCTGTGCTGCGACTCTAGTTCTAATAGCAGACACGTTCAGTTTTTAATTCTAGTGATGTAACCGGTGTTGCGGCTGAACTCCATGTAACACCGAATATCGCAGCAAGCCTAGTGCATTGTATCGAATGATTAATTAAACTAAAGTAGTTAAAGACACTTCATATAAAGTGTGTCCAAAGCTGGCCATTGAAATCAACTACTTGCGGGCCCCTCAACTTCAAAACTTGTTCTGGCAGTGCTTTCACACAAACCCTGTCAAAACCACACACACACATTTAGCGTGTCTGCACATTTGTCAGTAAGCCCCTGATTAGCTCATTATTAGCACAGCATGTGTCTTTCTGCCTTCAAAGTGTGAACCCTTAAAACCTCTCAGCGTTCCTTATTATATTCCTGCTGTCTTTAGACTCTTGGAGAGTGAGAGGCCTGTCACTCGACCGCATACATTGATATTAAATATAAATGTCTGCAGTCTTTGGAATGCAGATGAAGTGTTAGCGTATATGCAAAGGGTTGATATTTTTTTTTTTTAGCACTCAATTCTCTCGTAGGGCAACATAAAAACACATTTACACCAAAAATAATGTGATATGCGAAATTTAGCATCAGTTATATCCTGAGGGTTCGGCATTATGCTAAAAACAATTTTGATACATTCTACAAATGCCATCTGCCTTTTTCTCATTCTCACTTTCACTCAATCTGTTATCTCACTGTAGCTTTGCAAAGACCCTAATGTGTTTTTACACTGCCATTGTTGTCCAGGGATCAATACTTTTGGGCTTTTCCAGAGCCCTTCTTATTATCTTTTGCTGCTTCTGGAGAAAAGAGGGTGTGTTTGTGAATGCTTTTCAGGTATGGGTTTGGGAGATAAATTGGATTACTTAGAATAAAACTTAAATATAAAAATCTTTTTTAGTGAAACTTGGGAAGTGCCTTAGGAAATAGAGAAATTGTGCAATCAGTTTTGTCAGCAACAAGTTTTTTGAGCTTCAGACATCATCTCCATGGCAACCGGACTGCCAAGCAGAATTGCACATGATTTCTGCTCCGGTTCAGATAAGGGGCACAGCTTCAAAAAAACTGTACTTGTACACAACTTGTAAACTGTAAAAAAAAATGGCAGTTGTTTGGCTGCTAAAATATCTGCGATCAGTTAACAAAATATGCTTAAATAAGCTTAAAAGGGGCTTGCAGACATTTTTATTTAGTCAGGATACACTGCTACTTTTGAATGGCTGTCAGTGAAGAAAGATGCTTTTTGGGTCCAGATAGTGGTGTACAACATTTACCAGCAGGCACTAAATGGACCATGCTATTGTCGTGTGTGTTGACCTTGTCTTGGGATCAAATGCAAAAAGTATTGAGTATTCATAGAGGCATAACCAATAAGCGTAAATACAAATAACAAATAACCAGTGTTACTGACATACCGACGGACTGACATGGTGACATTATCACACAATGGAAGGTGTGTGTGTAGACAGCAGGTCTTTGATCTTGTTTTCGTCTCTCTCTTCTCAGACCTGAGACAGACACTACAAAAGCCTTGCATGACCAGGTGGACATTCTTGAGAAACACTTGAGGTAAGAAGAGACAGAATGAGTCAAGTCAATTTTATTGGTCTAGCACTTATCACAATACACATTGTCTCAAAGCAGCTTTACAGAAAGTCATACTGTTAGGTCTGTAACACCTTAGTGTTTAACATGGCATTAAGTGTTATACCACAGTGTCTCAGGCTCATGGCTGAACATTCAATGTAATCTAAGTCTCAGTGCAGTGAATTTCGCATCTGTAGTTTTTACTGGAAGATCAAGTAATTAAAGGGACTACAAGTAACTTTTTGGGTAATTTATAATCTAAAATCAATATTTGTATTTATAAATATGTCCCCAATGGTGTACAAATACTTCTGCCAATTATCTGATTTATCCTCGTAAACGAAGAATTTATTATATTTATATACATGGGACGGGTAAGTCCACGGAGGCTTCCATGTAGTTGCGCCATCTTGAAAAACTATAATAGCAGAGAGGGACAAAAAGTACGCCAACGCGTTTCCACAACACATTTTCGTTCAGAGCCGCAGCGTGACGTAACTGAAAGCAGCAGAAACGGAGGAGCAGAGCAGTGAGAGGCGCTTGTCACTTTTATTTTTAATGGCGAACCATACCTGTGCCGAGCCACTGGATAAGAAATCCTCTTCGCCAAAACAGACCAAAAATGATCGTAAAAGGAAACGTGACCGGAGGATGCAAAAAACACGAGTGAAGGTCGGGATTGATTTTTCCCGGTGGAAAGAGCTAATGCAGGAGAAAGAATTCAAAAGAGACGCTGAAGTTGCCTGCTTTCTCCTCGACAATGTTACAGTCTTAATTACAAGTTTTTTTTTTAATTGCTTGGTTGTTTATTATATAGACAGAAGAACATTTACAGTTAAAAGGGCTCTTTGATGAATAGCAGATATTGAGTATAGAGAAGGCACTAAAAAAAGTTTGAAAGTTTACTTTTGTAAGCTAGAACTTCGATACAAATATATTTTAATAGAGCATATGATTGTTCTTGCATTGTTTGCATAGCTAACTCTACTTCAGTTTTTATGTTATCTGATATTTTCTGTCATTTATCATTTATACTGTGACCTCACATTGAATAATACAGACGCATAAATTCTGTATGTAGCTCTTGTAGCTGCCGGGCATCTTTGTGGTCGTTGTATTGACTCTCACTCTCCTCCTCTTTCTCGTCGTCCACCTCCTCGCCTAGATCCCACTGATCCACTGCCTCTCTGTCCGCCTAGATCCCACTGATCCACTGCCTCTCTGTCCGCCTAGATCCCACTGATCCACTGCCTCTCTGTCCGCCTAGATCCCACTGATCCACTGCCTCTCTGTCCGCCTAGATCCCACCGATCCACTGCCTCTCTATCCGCCTAGATCCCACCGATCCACTGCCTCTCTGTCCGCCTAGATCCCACCGATCCACTGCCTCTCTGTCCGACTAGATCCCACTGATCCACTGCCTCTCTGTCTGCCTAGATCCCACTGATCCACTGCCTCTCTGTCCGACTAGATCCCACTGATCCACTGCCTCTCTGTCCGCCTAGATCCCACTGATCCACTGCCTCTCTGTCCGACTAGATCCCACTGATCCACTGCCTCTCTGTCCGCCTAGATCCCACTGATCCACTGCCTCTCTGTCCGCCTAGATCCCACCGATCCACTGCCTCTCTGTCCGCCTAGATCCCACCGATCCACTGCCTCTCTGTCCGCCTAGATCCCACCGATCCACTGCCTCTCTGTCCGACTAGATCCCACTGATCCACTGCCTCTCTGTCTGCCTAGATCCCACTGATCCACTGCCTCTCTGTCCGCCTAGATCCCACTGATCCACTGCCTCTCTGTCCGCCGAGATCCCACTGATCCACTGCCTCTCTGTCCGCGTAGATCCCACTGATCCACTGCCTCTCTGTCCGATTAGATCCCACTGATCCACTGCCTCTCTGTCCGACTAGATCCCACTGATCCACTGCCTCTCTGTCCGCCTAGATCCCACTGATCCACTGCCTCTGTCCGCCTAGATCCCACTGATCCACTGCCTCTCTGTCCACCTAGATCCCACTGATCCACTGCCTCTCTGTCCGACTAGATCCCACTGATCCACTGCCTCTCTGTCCGCCTAGATCCCACTGATCCACTGCCTCTCTGTCCGCCTAGATCCCACTGATCCACTGCCTCTCTGTCCGCCTAGATCCCACTGATCCACTGCCTCTCTGTCCGCGTAGATCCCACTGATCCACTGCCTCTCTGTCCGACTAGATCCCACTGATCCACCGCCTCTCTGTCCGCCTAGATCCCACTGATCCACCGCCTCTCTGTCCGCCTAGATCCCACTGATCCACTGCCTCTCTGTCCTCTTCCTCTACCTCTAACGTTACTTCTTCCTCTCCCTACTGTTGAATCATCTGATGATGATATCTAACAATGCACATACTTCAAAAAAATATAACGAGTAAACAAGGGATAATTACAATAGTTCATGTTTTTGACACTCATTACTTCATACTGTAACAATCGTTTCTTCGTTGTGTCAATTTGAAGTTTGTTTGAAATAACAAACCTGTTCACCCGAGGGAAAACTCGACGAAGTGCTATTAGAAGACATCCTGTCATAGCTTTTTGGTACATAACGGCTACCGTAGATGCAACACACATTTGAAAACGTGAGGCGCTGGAGAGCACAATTCATTTGAATGCAAAATACAATTTCACCGCTAGATGGGAGTAATTCTTACTTAGTGTCCCATTAAGTAATGAATAATACAGATAAAACGGTAATAGTGTGGAATAGTATTACAAAAATAAATTGTAGACTGCAACTAAATGGCAACTAAATTTGTGACTTTTTTTATTTTTTCTGTTGGTGCAACTGAATTTTGTTTTTCCGAAAATTGCCTTTCATGCAGTGTAATAGTTGTTTGTGAATGTAAAAGGTCTGCAAAGTTTTGAAGATCAAAGTGCACAAGAAATAAAGTTATTGTCTACTAAAAGAAAGAATAGATTCTGAACTGCTCTCACTTCCTGAAACATACATATCTATGTAACAATGTAACAGCATAATATGTAGATTAATGTTATACATACATTTATTATATTCTTTTAATTTTATATCATGTATTATGTTTCTTTTTTAAATATTTTATTTTTTATTTGTGAATTATTTGCTAGTTTAATATAGCTTTGAAAATATAAAGCCCTGTTCGGACAGTAATTGTTTCTCATGGGGTCGTAAGATATTTTCAACATTTACAACATTGTCCGAATCCAGAATGTCAGTGTTTTTCTTCCACCACCCGTTTAAAAATCCCCGGGCAAATTACCTACTGTTTTTCGACAAACACCAAGGTCATATGGTGATTTAATTGCCGCCCGAATCCACATCTCTGAGTTTACAAGAAGAGATTACCTAAATTCACTGTTTAAATCCTTTTTGATCACTGCGGAGCACCGCACGTACAATAACATTTTCTCTAGCATTATTTTCCTATTATTAAATTAAATACAAATTTATTCGTATTATTCCAAGCATATGACATTTTTATTTTCAGCAGACAATCATGCGACTGATCACGTGAGCAGCCCGTGGTGTTACAAAACTCACTCCTCCACCGTCAATAAATCAGCATCAGAATGCATAAGTTTTATCACTGAGGTGCCATGCAAATTTATTTTTACAGACGTCCATATGAGAAACAATTACCGTCTGAATAGGGCTAAAGACTGTATTGCATAGCTCACTTTATTATTTCAGTAATGTTGGATGTGAAGTTCAAGTTATGTGCAAACAAAAAGGCGAGACATTCCATTTGACTTGAAGTTGATTTAATGATTTTAATTTTGGCATTGGATTCATCACTCAATTGTGAGCGCAGTAGCTTATCAATAACGTAACCAGCCTGTTTCAATACATTGAGATAGATTGGCTATATTACCTTGTATTCCAGAGTAGGCTATATTTATTATTTATGTGTTTGAATGAGACTGCGAAATTTGCATATTAACTCATGGAAATACATTGTAATTCTTTCTAGATGTCATTATTGTGATGTATGTGTGTTGTCTGGTAGGGTACTTCTACACATCTGCAAAGGGCCAGTCAAGGGACTTATGAGGGTCTTAAAGGGATAGTTTACCCAAAAAATGAAAATTCTGTCATTAATTCCGCAACCTCATGTCTTTTCAAACCTATAAGACTTGTTCATCTTTGGAACGCAAATGAAGATCTTATTGATGGAATCTGAGAGCTTTCTCTCCCTCCATTGACAGCTACGCAACTACCACTTTGAGGCTTAAAGGTTATAAAGAGATCGTAAAACTAATCGTTATGAATTTAGCATTTTAGTCTAAAAACGATCGCTTTATATGATGAAAAGATTTAATTTATTTATTTTTACACATAGAAACATTCATCAACTCACACATCAGTTGTGGTAAACGGAAGCTCAAGCATGTTTGTTTGACGTGCGAGAACCAATGGGGTTCATTCTCGTGTGTTACGCAGCAAGTTTGAGCTTCTGCAAGAACCAATGAGGTTTGTTCTGGCGCTTCAAGCAGGTTCGGTTGAGCTTCTGTTAATGTTTGACGCTCAATGTTTAAATGATTGGTATTAATCTAAATACAGCATTATGTGTATGTTTCTCACAGCCCTTCAGCAATCAAAGCTAATGGAAAAGAAAGGAACATTGTTGTGTCTAGCTGGTACTTGATTGTTTTGATTTGATCAGAGGTGGCACTTGACCAGAAAAGTTTGAGACCCGCTGGTGTAGTCAGTATTTGGTGTGGAATGGAGACTTTTTCTTCAACTACTGAGAATAGCTGTCATGTGGGAAGAAAGGATGGTAAATTGGAAATTTTGTCTCTGCTCAAGTCCTTCATGACATCTCCCTCATGAAGCACATGAGAGAACAGAGGCATTTTACGCATTCATATACTGTCGAAAACCTGCTGGTGTGTACACTCATTTACCATTCACTTCATAGACAATGTCAGTTAGTTTGCTATATTAGTAAAGATATATTAGATGTATATATATTATTGCTATATTAGAAAAGATGCAGCACAAATGAGTTTATCCTAACACAGCTTGAGACCATATTGCACTCTTTGTGTGACGTTTACATACGTAACACTTCCTGAATGACAATTGAAATTCAGTCTGGGTGTTCAGACTTAGACACGTAAGAAAATTTAAAAAAAAAAAAAAATCAGATTTTCAGGATAAGATTTATAAACATTCGATTTAATTTAATTTTATTTATTTTTTGTGCAGACTACAACTCGACCCCCCCCCCCCCTTTTGTGTGTGTGTGTGTGTGTGTTGTATGCTGCATATTGTTTGTATGTATTTCTGTTTTTTTTTTTTTTTGTGTGTGTCAATCTCGACTCAGGTGACGTGATCAGCCTGTAATGGCTCCGTAGAGACACATTTTTTGGATCCATTAGAATTCTGTCGGAGGAAAGGATGATGCAAGTCTCTCTCACAGATATTTATGACTGGCCTGGGAGGGCGCAGTCACTACAGCCTTAATTTCACTCTTTTTCTCTTGTTTGCTCTCTATTTTATCACTCGTTTTTTCGTCTCTCAAGATTTACCCTTTCCCCTCTCTGTATCTGAATTGTGTCTTTGCCAATGTTTTCTTTTATCTCCTTGCTCTCTGCTCCCTGTTTAAATGTTAAAGGGGCAAATCAAACCAGGATTTTCTTTGCTCTTTTGAAAGAAATCAATGTAGACGTACTCTGTTCACAGCGACTAGACATTACGAAAAATTGGCTTTAGAAGGCAATATATTGATTGTTTTATTCACGTCACTGGACATGCACTTGAGCATTACTGTCCTGCAGTACATAGTTTGCCACTTTAAATTTAGCATGAATTACAAAATACATGTCTTTTAATTATAGTGAATGAACACATTAACCCTCTGGTGATCTTTGTGTGTCGGTCAAAAATGACTGATTTTTTTTATTATTATTTCAATGAAATGATTGTACTATATTTTAGTTCGCCAATGTTTTTTATTAAATATTTTGTATTTTTAGGGGATTTTATGGTACTACATTTTATTTACGCTGTATTTATAATCCATTTATCACTTTTTGAGCATAGACCTGAAAATAAATTTCCACCTTAAACTGATTCAGATTATTGCTGAAGTGAAAAAAAGTTTAAAAAGTGAACTTAAAGTTATGTTTATTGTTATGAAAAATGCACATAAATACTATTTTAAATTTTTATATGAAATAAATATTTTCAAAAACATGTTTTACTCTAAAACTGCAAGAAAATCAAAGCTCTAAACCTAAACAAGTTGTGTTCCAAATTTGAGGTTGATATCTCAAAAAATGAGCTTTCTGTAAGATTTTGTTTGTCCGCAGTCCCAAAAGTTTTCACTAGATCAAATTCGTCACCCGTTAATTTAATTTAACTTAAAAAATGGCCGCATTCGTCTTATAAAGTGACCGGTGTGAGCATTAATTCAGCACTTGCGGGTAGTTCGGTAGAATTAAATGTCCTTATTCCTTTATATCCGCGGGACTCGCTGGCGCTGATATCTGTCTCTCATTAGCAAGCATTAGCATTAGCCCTGCTTCATACCACAGTCATGTTAAAAAACATCCATGTATTCACTCATCCATGGATATTATTAGATCCATCCGCATGACGGCAAGTTCCATGATTCCGCTTATGCGTCATCAACCTACGCCTTTGTTATTGTAAGAGGTTAGCGACCCCTAGCGGCAAAAACAATTACATATTATAGCTTTAATTAAACAAAAATAATAAAATAAAATTGAAAAGTAAAACAGTTTGCTTGTTCAAGCAGCTATTTTTTGGAGCAGGTCATGATTATTGGAGAAGACTTAAAGAGCTATAGACAGATGGAGAGCAAAAATTGAACAAAAAAAAAAATCTGGCCCCAGCAGATTGTAGAGAGAAAGAAAGGGACACGAGGGAAGAAGTGTGAGACGGGAAGAAAGGAAGGAAACAGAAAACATCTGTGCTAGATGCTCTCAAGGGACAGCACATACTCATTTATTGAGGGCATCTCAGCCAGGCACCGCACCAGTTCAGCTCACTGAGGTTCATTCAGACACCTCTTTCTGTTCTTGGCTTCTCTGAGCAGCTGTTAGCATAGCGGCGGTTAAGCCTGGCTTCTGATGTAGTTTGCCATGATGGTCCTCAATTGGTGGGTTGAAGTAAAAAAAAAAAAGGTGCATAGTGGATATCAAAACATCTCAACTTTTAAGGTAGAGGAAAAGCTTTTGGTATGTATGTCAAAGGTTATGCATCCAATTAAACTGATATTTTGCTGCAAAATCTGTCATCTGTCACTTCGTAGTATCCAGTCCAGTTATATAGATCAGTGGTTCTCAATTCCGGTACTGGGGACCCACAGCTCTGCACAGTTTGTATTTCTCCCTCATTTAACACACCTGATTCAAATCATCAGCTCATTAAGAAAGAGTTATATGAACTGAACTGGTTGTGTCAGATAAAGGAGACATATAAAATGTGCAGAGCTGTGGGTCCCCAGGACCGGGATTGAGAAGCACTGATATAGATGCTATTATTCTGGGGGAATTTTTTTTTTTAAAAATTGAGTACTTTTTTTCGTGTATATATATGTATATGTATATGTATATGTATGTATATATATATATATATATATATATATATATATATATATATATATATATATATGTATATGTAGGATATATAAGTCAAGTCAGAATAAACATATTTACAGATTATCAACCTATTTACACTTGTGGATATGAATAAATAGAAGTGTATTTGTAAAATATTGCACTAAAAGTGGAGCCATATTCGTATAGCATTGGTTTATAGGTTTACAAGTTCACACACTTGTCTGTTTTTACATTTTAAGCGCTTTTAATTTAGTCACGCTTTTTTCGGTCTCTCTCTCCAGCGTTGCTGAGGTATTAGAGAAACAAGGTCTCCAAAAGCCCATCTCATTCGTGAGGAACAGTCAGAGCAGCAAAGAGGAAGCTCACCAGCTTATGGTCAGACTCACTCGACACACAGGACGCAAGTATGACACACACACACACACACACACACACACACACACACACACACACACACACACACACACACACACACACACACACAACCAACCACCTTAACATTTCCCAGAGCACTCTTGTGCACCGGTCTCACTGTTGTTTGTTTGTTTAGAAACCCTCCTGTGAGTGAGACAGTGTGGAGAAGTTTACTTCAAGATCTTCTGGACATGCAGCAGAATGTTTATACCTGTCTAGAGCCAGAAACTTGCCATCAGGTAAACTTACCATCTATATAATATAATGTATTATTATATTATATAATTTATGCTTAAATTCTATTGTATTTTATAGCATTTTATTTATTAATTTTACTGTTGTGACTTGTCTGGTTTGTCACAAAGCTATTTTGTTTCAGTGTTCTACACTATACATTATGATCCTTACTGCAGCATTTGAGATATTTTTGAGTTCCTGTGATCTTTCTACTCTACTTTTCACAGTTTCCTTCTGCCTCACAGCTCCTACATTATCTATCCTTTCGTTCCCGTCTTTTTTTCCTCACCCTGGTTTTCATCTGTAAGTGTATGACTGTATATCCGTATGTGTGTGTGAAAGTGTCTCACACTATTATTCTGATGCTGATGGTGGGCTTTGTCTGTTCGCTCTGTAATTTAGCGCCATTCTCTTATGAGGCTGCGTTCCGTCACTATCGATTTCTTCATCACAATCAAGAGCAGAACAGCTGAGCTGTACTTGCCATCAGGGGTTCATCCTCAATTCTGCTGCTCACCCCCTCGACTGGAAAGAAAAAAGATTAAAAAAAAAAAAAACTACAACAAAAGAGAATTTTCCTTCAACCTGTTCTCTTTTTGAATTGCTCCTACCCAGTTCCTGTCAGTAAGGGCTCCTACACTGTGTTTCTCTCCAAGCTACTGAAAGACTGTCCCAGACGAGCAGTAAATTGAAAGTTCGGAGAGCAAAATGAAAGGACTTGAATGTAGTTTTATGGAATTGGCATTCTCACCATTTCCCCTCTGCGTCTGCGTCCATTTGACGGAGTGCAGCAGAGTTGCTTTGAAATCTCCTCAATAGCTAAACAGCTAATGAACTTACACAAACCTCAGCAACCAGCTCTAAACTGCCTCACTTCTGTGGGTGTGCATTAGGAATGGCTCATTGGCTCGCAGACCGAGCAGGGGCGGATATTTCATTTTGTGCGGTGTTGGGAGTTAACCGTGTTATGTTTATAGGTGCAATGTGCACTGCAGATATTGGATTCTGTAATGCAGACAGATTAAAGCACTTGCAGATTATTTTTCTAAAGACCATATGAAACTCCAAGGGCCACGGTTAATGACATTCTGGTTTTGCAACACACACACTTTTTGAGGCCTTTCGACAACTGTCGATAATATTTTTCCCCAGTATATTTATATTATATTATATTTATTTAGCTGATTTTAATTTGATTGTTCACTAAATTAACTACAATCCCTTGAAACATTTGCAAATTACTTAATTATGATGGAAAGATATGAAACTATAGATGCAGTTGTTATTTTTCTACGTTTATTACAAAATATTTAGATATTTACAAATTCAAAAGTTCATAAGTTTGTAGTCGATGTGTTGTGGTTGTTAAAGTAACTATTTTATGCTCACCTAGGCTGTATTTATTTAATAAAACAATTGGGTAAAAACAGCAATATTGTGAAATGTTATTACAATTTAACATTTTGTGGGAAGAACAGAATGAGTAATAAGAGAATTAGTTATATCTATTATTTATTAATTGCTATTTTTTGGATTGTGTGTGTTCTTCAAACAAGTTAAAACATCATATAAAGGCCTAACACTGATTTCTTACTCTGCCTACATGTGTCTGAAGGCATTGAACTTACACAGAACACCACAGCTGTTGCACTGAGATGCTAATGAGATTGTGTTGTCATTGAAAGAGCAGTTTTTGATATTTCTCCTGTAGTGATTCTCTCTCGCCGGCAGTTGACTAAAGACAGGTGATTAACTCCACCTGAACGTGTACTTCCCGTGGGTCCCTGCTACATGGCACTGATCTCTTTCTCTCTCTTTCTCTGTCTAACTCTTTCTCTCTTGTACATGCAGGTGTTTGTGGAGAGTTTGTTATGTTCGGGACGAGAGGAAAATGTCCGTCTGGCGGGTCAGCTGATGCACTGCTGCGCCGTGTCAGAGGACACCCCGGTCAGCGTTTCGTTCCGTGGTAAAGCTCACGGCCGTGTGTCTTATAGCCGCAGCGTGGAGCTGGTTCTGGCTGCCGCCCGTGAATACTTCAACTCTTCTGCAACCCTCAGTGACCCCTGCATGAACTTGGCAAGGTATGATGTCCCATGATGATCTGATTTGTTTAGATGGTTTGTACTACTTCAGTCTATTTGAACCAGCAAAAACCAGCACAAAATAAAGATTTGAATATTCCAGTGGTTCACAAAGTATGAGGTCAGAGGAGAGTGGAAGACTGTCCTAGTTTTCAAGTCTCGTTCACTTTACACATTGAAATTCAATGTTTGTGATACATGATGTTTTTTGTGAATGAACTATTCATTTCATTCACAACTATTCATTTCATATTTCTCATGTAAAGCAGTGCAACAATTTTTATTTATTTATATATAGTTATTCTTTTTCATTATTTTTTATAATATTAATAAAGGTGTTATTTTATAATAATTGTATAAAATAACTAATTTAATTATACAAAAATGGATCTTACAATTTCGCTAAATAAATTAATAAAAAGTTACATATTTACTTATTTATTTTTGACAAATTGCTCATAAATAGCAGAATAGTATAGGCCTAGTTCTTTTTTTGGTCTTTAATCATTAAAAAAATACATAAAGCTGATAGAAAATGCTTTAAAAAAATTGCATCAAATCCCCTAATAAATAAAAAGTAATTAAAAAAAAATCTGAAATGTGTTCTCATATAAAAAAATATGAGCTTACATGGAAGGAGGGGGTTAAATCAAACTCTAGTTTGGACCAAGCAATCAAACCATGAGTGAAAATAGCATGACACTACCAGTTTCTTTAAACTCCGCTGCAGTTTTGCGAGGAGTTTATGATGAAAGAGGAAGAAACCCCACAGGAGTCAAACCTTCCAACGTCATTCTGGTCTCCTGCCTCTTATGAGTCCAGCCCATCACAACGGCTATTATTGGTGTAATTAGCTGCCATAATGAGAGATGGACTCCATCAGAGACAGACAGTCGGTCGCTCACTTCCGCCCTGCAGCTCTAGGTTAATGTGTTTCCAGTCTCTGTCTGTCGGCCTATTTTTATTGTCTTGGGCTGGAGCACTAAGGGTGACACACTGCGGCCCCTGAGCGATGGGCCGTGTTGCAAAGTGGGTCAGTAATTATGCCGTCGTCTGTTCATCGGCTGGACGGGCCGCCACTCCATATGCATTTACACGCGTCTCACATCACTGTCATTCTCTCACACTCAGATGCCACTGACAGACGGGAAACTTAGATGGACAGTAATTATGAGCAAAATGGAGGGAGAATGTGAATGTGTCAGTGAGGGACTCTGGGTGAAACTTGGACTGGAAAGTGACTGATGGACTGACTGATTTCCCTATTTATTGAAAGAAATGTTTTCTGTTTTGGAGTCAGTAGTTCAGAAAGAATTTCAGTGCTTTGCTAAGTCCTTGCTGAGACTATTCAAGTTTTTATATTTCCCTCCCTCCATTGAAAGTCCATTCCACAACGGTGATGCTGCAAAAGTTCATAAAGACATCGAAAAAGATTTCCATATCAATTGTGCAGTTAAAAACCAGATCTTCTGAAGAGACATGGTTGCTTTATATGATGAACAGATTTAATTTAGACTTTTATTGATATAGAAACATTGATCCAACATGGAGCACATCAAATATGGTCAACCGTACTTTTCTTGACGCACAAGAACAAACTTCATTGGCTCTTGTGCATCAAGCAAGCACGTTTGAGATTCTGTTGACTGATTCCATTATTTTTTCATTATTACTTTCCCAAGCAAAAGGATTTTTGCCTCGTTACAAACTCTAATTTCTGTTGGATCTCGATAGAAATAATAGAACGCAAGGAGGTTTATGTTTCCTCCACAAATTTTCACCTTTTCTACATTTGCAAAACCATTAATACTACTTTTAAATTAGGTGAGAAATCCCTTTTTTTTTTTTTATACAAATGACCTTGATAACCTAAAATACATTCATGGAAATATAAAATCTCCACCTTTCTGGGTTATTAGCTGTGCTGAATATCTCCTCGTTCAATTCCAAAGTGATGTTCAAATGTCAATATGAAGTGCTGTGGCTTGGCCTTGAAAACAGGATTCCCGTGTGTAATCCTGAGAGAGCAAGTACTTAAGTCGTCGTCACATACAGACACTTCCTGGCAAACAAAACCAAGAAAAACACTTGTAATTTTTAGCTTACTGAGGCTAATCAGAGGCCTTCATTACGAAGACCTTTTTAGCCCCAGGAAGCAGAGGGCTGTGCAGAGAGTGTTTAGAGCGGTCGTTTCATGTGGAATGGGTTTTACAGGGATTTTGAAGATAGCTGGTGCTGTTGGTACATTTTAATAGTAAAGCAGTTGTCTTGGAAACCACTTGAAACCGTTTGGGCTGCTCTGACACGTTTGGAAGAATGTTTTTATAGTGTTCAGTGAAAAGAAAGTAGAGCGTGTGGTAAAGGAACATGAGGCTTTTCATCTGTCTGTGCTTCAGAAATCTGGTGGGATTGTAATGTGGTGAATTGTGGATGATTTTCCTAGTTCCTCAAGCCTTTGGTTGACTCCTGGTCTTCCAGCTGTAATGATGATCCAGACCATCATACCTTCTAATCACCTTCAGTGGAACGGCTGCTTAAAGCCCAAAGTATAGGCTACTTTTTACGTTTACGATACAATTGAATACGTAACCTTTCAAAGTAAACTTCATGTGTCGACACATTCGCTCTAGAAAGTTTCATTTTTGTCCAGTCTGTGCTATTTTTCTCCAGAAGTTATGACTGATAAAAATATCTTTGTATACATTTAAACTTTTGTTGTTGTTGCAGTGTCCGGTATTTTGTTGGTGTTGTTTCATCTTTTTAGTTTAGTTTTCTACTGTGAAACAACGGCCCTGGCCATTGTTCCTACGTGATTAGTACAAAACAAATGTGCAACCTGCTTTTATAAAATACAGTGACAAAATTAAAAAATGTACAGTACGTGCATACTTTTTTGGTGATGAAATTTTCGTCACGTGCACTGTACGCGGACCCTCGCGTACACGTAAAACCGTATACTTTGGGCTTTAGCTGCATTTGTGTTCTTGCATTTGTTACAGGTGACATTATGGTACATATTACATGTATGTCTAAAGTGGCCCTGAAAATGATTTACACTCTTTAAATCACACATAAAAATGTGTGAATGTCATGGTGTTCTATAACAAAATATCAAACCAATGGCATTTATTTTAAAATGTTGCAAAATAACACTTTTCCAGCTAAATGTCACAAAAAGGGAGTTTGTTAGGCTTTAAATGATTTAACAATAGATGTACTGTGCTGTTTAAAATTAAGATAACGTATTTGTAAATTTTCTGGTTGTCAAATGTTAGTTGTCCGGCTGCACAATTTGGGAGGATATGGTTTTCTTCCTAATTGAAGAAAAAAAGAAGAAAAAAAAAAGAAAAGCTTTTTCTTTTTTTTAAAAAAGCACTGGGTTTGCTGTGCTTGTTTGTAGGATGCATAATTTAGCCAAAAAACTGTCATTATATATCAATATAATGACATATATATATATATATATATAATTATATATAATTATATTAACAAAATAAGACACATCCTCAATGAAATATTTCACTATAGAATAAAAATAATAAGAAAGAATAATGTAGTACTAGTAATAACAATCATTTTATTTTACAGTACAACTGTAAAGTTACAATACTAATATTTATGGTTTTCTTTATTTCCTAACCATCAAGCTTTTATTTTGAAGGAAACCCATATACTCCGTCATTTTTGGTCATACAGACTTAAGAAATCTGAAAAAATAAACTGTTAAATGTCTACTTTTTTAGGTGTCCACTTTCAATCGAAATAAAATTTGTGCTTTTGCAAAATAAAGAAACCAAGCAGGGTGTGCTTTCTGCCTCTCCGTCTCCGTGGACTTTCTCTCTAAACTTAAACAAAACTCAGCGAATACTCTTCACCCACCCAGGCATGAGCAATATATCTTTATACTCATTTAAGTGTGTACTTTTAAATTGTCTAATTCAGAACTAAAACAAATATTCTCTGTTTATGTAATCTATATAAAGAGAGAGAGATGTCCATCGTTCTCATTTCAGCTCATTAGACCTTATTATCTGTTAATGTGACCACGCCCATGGAGAGCGCGCGCTACTCAAACGCAAATGATCGGAGGCACTAACGTTAACGTTACATGCAAAACACAACAAGTTTAATCAGATTAATGTACTATGTCGTCTTGCGAGGTTGTGAGGAATAATCCTGGGAAATTTACCTCAGAAGTGCTGGTTTAGTTTCACTTCGAGGAGCAACGGATCCAGCCAAGGACTGTGCATATTAAGTTATTTATTCTTAAGTGCTTTGCTCTAATCGCAATAGTCTGTAAACCGCAAAAATACTGTTTATATGAATCGCGTGTCTGTGTGTGAATGAATGAACACCACAGATGCGCGCTGTTGTTTAGCTACTATGTTACAGACGAAATATGAAAGACAACAGTTCGTTGACTTGTTTTGGATAGATTATAAAGTTTTTACTGTAACATAGACATCAAATATGAAATAAGCTTTTAGCCAGTTTCTGCTCATATGTTAAATATGTAGTATGTTTTGTCAAAAATAAATGCATCACCTAAGAGGTTATTATTGTGTTTGTTCCAATGTAGGCTATATCAAACTAACGAATCCTTAACTTTGAAATGATGAAATGTATACTTTAAAAAAAGAAAGTTTTCTTCTAAAATTTTAATTGTTGTTTATTTACATGTGAACACTTTTTAATAAAATAGCAAAAAAAATATTTACAAGGTAGATGTAAAAAATCTTAATAGGTCAATATAAACCTTTTCATTTATATAATTTATTATTGTTTTTTATTAGTGACACATTTGGGGATAGGATATATATTTCAAAACTTTCTGAAAATACAGTATGATAATTAACTGCATAGTTACTAGAAATGTTTACCTGGGATATTATACAATTTGCATGTATAAAAAATGTGTGGAAAAATACAATTATTTTTTTCAAGAGGTTTCCAACTCTAACTTTGAACCAATTCTGTATAATGGCTCATATAGCCTATTTGAACAGGATATGTTTCCAGGTATGACTACTAAAAATGTGCTTTATATATAGTAGACTATTATATAGTGATATATATATATATACACCTGAATGAAAGGCTCATTATGCAGGTTATTGTCTTCTCAGGTGTGAATCAAATCATATTACTTTTTCAAACAGAAAGTGTTTTACAAAATTTAAATCAATGTATTGTTTTATATGAATGATTTAGGCAGGATGATTTTCAGATCATTTTGAAGCAAAATCTCTAGGCGACAACATCCATTAGTCAAAAGTATTGTGGACACATATTTAGTAGGCTATGTGTTTTGTGACCTTATTTCAGAAACTTAAATTTTTAGTTTTTTCAATAACCATGCATAAACGTTATTCTCTCCAAATTACAAACATGTTCATACATGTTGCTCACATTTTATGGTAGCCTGTTTGTGTTGAATAGAGTGTAATTACACCAATGCCATTAATATGTTTATAAGCAACTGAAAAAAGCACAAATGTCAGGGCATGTCAGAACATCTCAAGGACCCCAAAAACCCCTTAGACCCCAGAGGGTTTCGTTGAAAACAGACTGTTTATGTTCTTTCTCTTACATCCTTGGGAATGTGTGATGAACATTGCCCAAGGAGATTTGATTTCAGATATTCACTTAAATTATCTTGAGTCTAGTTTGTTAAAAATCATAAAATTCTTTGCTCATTTTTTTTTTTTTCGTTTAAAAGATCATTATTAAATGCCACTTGGTATATATTTTTTATTGCAATACAAAGATATCAATTGTATCTTTGGCCTCCAAATGTTTGAATGTCCAAATGTACATTTTTCCCAGGGGAAATGATGTTTGAGTTAATAAGCATGCAGTCATTTAGCAGACACTTTCAAATAAAGCTTTGGTAACACTTTATTTGACAGTGTCATTGTTACATGTAGTTACTATCAATTATGCATAATTACATGCAACCCTAACCCTAAACCAAACCAAACCCTAATCCTAACCCTATAGTAAGTACATGTAGTTACTTAATATTACTCAGTACTTAAATGTATAATTACAGTGTAACAAAGACACCTTAAAATAAAGTATAACCAAACCAATCCCTACCAGAAGCCTACGATCAGTCAATGAGCGACGGCTCATGGTACCATCACAGAGAGCCTCAAAATCACTCTCCAGAACATTCTCATTCACGGTGCCATGCTGGTGGAATGATCTGCCCACCCTCATCTGGAATGCAGTATCCCTGACAGCATTCAAAAGACAGTTGAAAACTCATCTCTTCCGTGAGCACTTAACATAAAAATAATAAAAATTCTCTCTTTTTCCTTTAAATCCCTGCTTATCTGGCTTATGCTACTCCGAGCAATGTCTGAACTTTGTATTTTGAGCACTTGTTGAGCGTTGTTTTTGTCTCTTCACGATGACTCGCTTGGTTTAGTCCTCAGTTGTAAGTCGCTTTGGATAAAAGCGTCTGCTAAATGACTAAATGTAAATGTAAATGCTTCTTACATTTATACTTATTACAGACACGGTACACTCACCACTATGGTTATGCTGTGTACTGTATTCGTAGGAAACTGCTGCATAAGCTCCTTAAACTATTTGAAGGGTTATATTTTTTTTCTATTGGCCTGTAGTTGTACGACCCACAGTAAATCTTATGCAAAGCAGAGCTGGAAACAGTCTTCTGGGTCTGATTGCGGTGTCACTGAAAATAACTACCATGTAAAACTCACAGATTGTTGAGGAAACTACTCGAAAAATACTGCTGCATTTGTTCATGTTGAGTTTTTTTTCTCCTCAAGCTCTTAAATTGAATTATTATTTCTGCTCTGCTTTCTCTGTTGCTATTGGCTTGGTTTAGAAGTGCACTGCTAGCTTCCCTAGGTCCAGCTGTCTCGGCCAAACTATATTCTGAAAATGACAGCAGAACTGGACTGGGATCTGTGTTTTTATTTGTTTTTTTTGTTTGTCCCTGTTGTCCTATGAAGCACATTTATAGGAGCACAGATGTGAAGCAGACGCGGGCCTCTGCAAGCCTCTGATAACAGTATGAAAGCGACTTAATGTCAGAGTCTCAGTCTGTAATTAAGAAATAAGAATCAAAACTCATTTGAAGGAATGGCTTCTACTTTTTTCTGATTCGCTTTAAAGGAACAGTTCAATAAATAAAGAACATTCTGCCATCATTTACTCACCGTCTCACCCTCATGTTGTTCTAGAACAATATGAGTTTCTTTCTTCTGTGGGACACAAAAGGATTTTTGTTTTTGTTTTTCAGAAAAGTGAAGAAGTTTTGGGTGTATTATATTTTGGATATTTTTTATGTAATAATTGGTGTGTCCAACAGGTCGTGTCTGCTGTTGATCACGGATTGTCCTTCTCTCATCCAAGAGGAATTGGATCTTATCAGCGCCCTCTCTCGTCTGGAGCAGTTTGGCGTGAAAGTTCTTCCCTTACAAGGTATTGCAGCACTAAGCTATTACTACTGTTCGAAAATATGTTCTCCTTCCATTTCCTTCAGGAGATTGGTGTTCAAGCTGACTAAATCATCAAATCGACCATTGGAAAATATGCCACTGATGTTCCTGTTTGTATTTATTGCTCTGTTTGCTTTTTCTGTTTGATGTGAGGAAAAAATCTCATAAAAGAGACAAAAAAAAATGTCGAAATATAGCAGACAATATCTATTTTTCACTAGTGATGATATTTGAAATGCACTAAAGTTGAAAGATTTCTGGTCAGTAAGATAAAAAAAAAATCATTTTGTTTAGCAAGGATGCATTTATTGATCAAAAGTGACAGTATATACATATATAATGTTACAAAAGTTTCTTCCAAATCAGCATATTAGAATCTGAAGGATTATGTGACACTGGAGTAACGGCTGTTGAAAATTCAGCTTTGCCACCACAGGAATAAATTGGTGGAAAATGGAAATGAAAAATAGTTATTTTAAATTGTAATATTATTTCACTCTCTTGCTGTATTTTTTCATCAAATAAATGCAGCCTTTGTGAGCATAAAAGACTTTTTTTTTTAAATTTATATATATTTTTTACTGATCCCAAAGGTTTAAACAATAGTGCATGTCAGCATTCATTCATTCATTCATTCATTCATTCATTCATTCATTCATTCATTCATTCATTCATTCATTCATTCATTCATTCATTCATTCATTCATTCATTCATTCATTCATTCATTCATTCATTCATTCATTCATTCATTCATTCATTCATTCATTCATTCATTCATGTTTTTCTACACTATTTTTCATTAGATTTGCATTAGGGAGAGTGATATTTAATAATTTTAGTTTATGCACTAATATAACAATTCATAGCAATTAACAGCAATTTATAAAAACGGATAGTTCCGGTCCTGGATTTCTAATCTGGTTGAGCCGTGTTCAGAGCTGTTGCAAATTATTCTACACCTGCGACTGCATTACATAAGTTTTACTGTGGCACTTAAAATAATTTTATGGACTAACCATTTTATAAAAGCAATAAGCCCTGTTAAGCCATGGTTTACAGTGAATTTAGAGCTGTTCTGTTCTAAATTTGGTCAAGAAGGCCACTTGTGTCAACATTTTTGAGCGATTAAGCATACAAGTTTGTTATATTATCCAGCAGCACTAGTCAAAACCTCATCTTTTTTCCTTCATTGTTCCGTATTGTTCATGCTATAAAAACTGAAAAGATGTGTATTAAAGATCTGTTCCAGTCGGAATTGACTTTTATATTGTTTGTCTATATACACGAACATATTTGGCCGTTGCACCATGACTTTTGGTAGCAGCCTTGAAAAAAGTCTTCTTATCCATTCGTTTGGGCTCCGTCTAGCTGTTTTTACACAAGAACATGTCCTGTGGACTCCCCTAAATTCCTCAAACCCGCGTTCTTGTGATATAACTGACACACTCATCTGTCATCAACAGCTTTTCTTCATTCATTTTCAGTTTTCTTCCAGACACTCTGTAGAGGTCACAAAAGAGATATCTGGTAATAAACAATATTAATGTGCTTGAGATCTAAAGTAGACAATCATCTAATGTTAATCTGTTGTGTCCAGTGAAGCACATTTGTGAGATGGTAGAGACAAATTCAATGTATCATTGATAATACAACACAAGTGAAAAGTGAAGTAAAAGTACTCATATTTCTAAAAAGAGGAAGGCCTCTTTAGCCCCATGTGTGCTTCTCCCAGTGTCCTTTTGAAGTACCGTGGAAACTCTTTTATCTAGTCGAGGCAAGGCTAGGAGCAGCTCAACTCTCCTTCCTAAACTTATAAAGGAAGTCTGAATACATAAAGTGGAAACTCCTTGAGCTCATTCGCCCTTCCTGACCCGCGACTGTCTGTGCGCTCCAGCCTTTTTCCTAGCAGGAGAACTTATACAGCCAACAGGGAGCTGTAGCCTGCCTCAAAGCTTGACTTACACCTTCATTTATCTGCTTATTTCCCATATTCTTCATTCATTTACATTTTCGCTTTTCTACTTTACAAGTAAAAGAGTGAAAGATAAAGAAGCAAAAGCTGAACTGTAATCAATAAGGCTCACGTTTAAGCAAACAAAAAACCTCTTATTGCTGCACACTCAGATGCGCGGCTGTTTTCGGGAGCAGGTTAATGGGTTTGGCAGGTGCTGCTGATGGCTGGCTGGTCCCCAGTGGTGTCTCCTCTAAAGATGGAGCTGTCTGCCCCCCACAGGCCTGTAACTCATGGCCTGGCTCTGCCCCCTGCCTGCTGCCGAACAGCGTGACCTCCAGCACAGTCCACTTCCAGCTCAATATTTTAAACTGTGCTCAGTCAGACAGCAGAGACCTGCTTTGTGTCCATCCAATTACCACACATCACAACTACTTGCTTGTTATGACAGGAAGTGCTGAGAGTGCGTGCGGTGAATTCCGTGTTTTTTATTTATTTTTATTTTGCATTGTATACTGCACAGTACACACTGTATACTGTTAGGCTTTTTAATAGTGTGTGTGTGTGTAGCAGTGTAAATGAAAGGCCATGGAAATAGAAAGTCAATTCAAGTGAGTTGCATTATGGTGTGGAGTAAGCTGTCACTTTTTAATTACTTTGTCCACTGTGCAAGGAGAAATGAGATTTGTAGGTGTCTGCCATCAACTGAAATTAGGTGAAAGTATTCATTTCTCAAAAAAAAAAAAAAGTGGTTCAGAGATACAACTTGCCCCACATTTAAGGATTTATATTTCAAGTAAAATATGAAGATAAATGAGAACAACAAATAAACTGTATCATAGCCATTTTTTTACAATATTTAATTTGTTGCATGTTGTCCATTTTTCATTAACCCCTTAGAAAAACTATTTTATTCAATATTTAAAATGGAATATTTAAAGATAATTTTTTTTTAATATATACATATAAGTATTTTAAGAACATTTTTAATTTGCAATCAGTCTTTCAACATTTTTGGATATGATAAAATGATAATATTTCCTGCATTGTACAGTAGTCAAAGCTTACTTTCACTTAGCATAAAGTGTCTGGAACACTTTACCGCACAAATAATTTTGTGGGGAAAAATGGTTTCATTTAATAATTAATGGCTGATCTTTAAAGTATATGGTTTACCTTTTTTTTAACATTAAACGGCATATCACTTTTTCATGTGTGTTCCTTCACAGGCAGCTGCATGTAATGGGTTCTTTCTAAATATATATGGTCATGTGAAAAATAATGCACAGTTTGTCTGATATTCTACAGAGATTACAAAGGACATTCTCTTAGTGTAGAGAAATCTAGTAAAACCAATGCTACTGTTAAATCTGATGATTTAAAGTGAAGAATCTCCAACTATCAATGTGTTTTTGTGTAAATGTATGGTCATATGGAAAATTTTAACCAATGTTACCATTTAAAATCTGATGATTTAAAGTGAAGAATATTCCACTATCTATGTGTTTTTTGTAAATGTATGGTCGTGTGGCAAATTGTGCCAGATTAGTGGGCTTGTATAAAACAGTGATTGTATACTGCACGTTTTGGCTATTCTAGCCGGTATATACAGTACTGCATAGGCTACTGGATTTCTGCTAGGTCTAACTTTTGTCTTTGTTTTGTCCCACTCTCTCATTTCCTCTTTCTCTTTGCAGTGCGTCTGCAGACAGATCGTCTATCATTGATAAAGGAGTGCATCTCTCAGTGCCCTACTGCGTACAGACAGTCCACTCTCCTGCTCAGCCTGGCCAGACTGCTGCGCGTTGCAGGTAAAACCCAATGAAAACTTTCCTCAGCATCAGGCTAACGGCCCATTTATGTATGTCCGTTGCAGAAAAACGCTTGAACTGAAGTATTTCCAGCTACTAAGATTCATCAACGCTGTCACAGACAGCCTGCCACAGCAGTTACGATAAAAAAATACCCACATCAGTTCTTGGCATCACTTCAGCCAAGGCTTTCTTTTAGTTGTTAGTCAACGAAATCCCTGAAATTTATAAATATTTTGATGTCATTCCAACATGACATGACAGTCGTACACTTCAGTGACTATTTCTTCTAGATTAAACAGCGCTAATCTGTAAACTTTAGAGAGGGCGTTTATTCTGTATCTGCTGAATCAGCAGCGTCCTTACTACAGGTGAATAAATAGATGAATACGCATGAGTGAGGGATTGAATGAATAAGTAGGCATTTCTTTGAAGTATGCTTTGCTCAGGGGTTGGAGATGAATATTGCAACGGACAGCCCAAAAAGATGCACATCAGAGATGTGACTTCATGAATCAACAATCAGTTGGTTCCATGAATCAGCATGAATTCAGGTGAAGTGATTGTATAAGATTAGTCTTGTTAGCTTTCTCTCTCTTTCTTTTTTTCTTTATTAAGTAAATCCATTGTGAATTTTTGATGATGTGTATATCCAATTTATATTTGTACACGGCCCCATGTTTTCAGCGCGCTGTGTTGTTCGCTGCAGATAATTGGTCTGTGCTGTTTTGTCCCACATTTGGAATGTTTGGTAACATTTTTAATGAACCCTAAACAATCATTGCACATGCACCTCTAGAACAGTCCTTTAGACACTAACAGTTTACAGGCAGTAGACAATTATGATCACAGTTCCAATAACTTGGGAAACTAAAGAGACCTTTCTACTGACTCTGAGAAACACCAGGAGAAAGATACGCAGGGTCCCTGATCATTACCCTGGTACCCATGCCATAGTCCAGCTGCAGGGAGGCATGAGGATTGCAGAGGTGGCCAGAGCAATGAACTGCAATGTCTATGTGTGCCTAAGTGATGCCAATGACAGTCCTACAGGGAGACAGGAAGATGTCATCCAAGATGTTCATGTCTTTCTTTCTTCAGTCGAAAAGAAATTTAGGTTTTTGATGAGAAAACATTCCAGGATTTTTCTGCATATAATGGACTTCAGTGGTAGCCTGGGAAAACCCAGACAACTTCCGGCAAATTTAGATTTGCTCTGAAAGTTAGTCTGGCAAAGAGCTCATTCAAGCCCATTTCCAATCCGTCGAAATCGAGACACCAATCAGAAACGTTGCGGCGGGCTTTACACGATGACGACGGCGCTGGGATTTTGAAGCAGATTTTGTAGCCTACATTACAAAGATGGATGGCGCCGTCGAACATCACTCGTTCGAATCAGCTATCGCGTCTGTTTTAAGCGATTTGAACGTTTCCTTTTTGTTAAAAACCGAGCAAAGAACAATATTCTTTATTGTATATTAAGAAACATAAGATGTTTCTCCGCCGCTCTGCATACGTCATCTCCTTCATCGCTCTGATTGGTTTTAGGTCCATCCGCGACGTCCGTTGGTGACGCCCCTCTGGAAATGATTTTCCTGACGCTTTGCCAGACCATAACTCAGTTACAACTGAGAATGGTCTGGTTTTAACCAGGCTACTTCAGTGGGTTCAAGGTCCAAATGACAGTTTCAGCGCAGCTTCAAAGGGCTTTAAACGATACCAGACGATGAATAAGGGTCTTATCTAGTGAAACAATCGGTCATTTCAAAAATAAATAAAAAGTTTGTTTTATAAGCACAAATGCTCACCTTGCTCTGTTCTGTGATGCGCGTTCGTGAAGTCACGTAATACGCAATTACGTTGAAAAGGTCCATTATATGGAGAAAAATCCTGGAATGTTTTCATCAAAAACCTTAATTTTTTTTTCGACTGAAGAAAGAAAGACATGGACATCTTGAATGACATGGGGGTGAGTAAATTATCAGCATTTTTTTTTTTTTTAAAGTGAACTAATAAATTAAAAAAATAAAATAAAAAATAAATTTGCTGAAAAAAGCAGTTGAAAGTTAGAAGTCATGTGTGTGTGTGTATGTATGTGTGTAGTGTGTGTAGTGTGTGTGTGTGTATATATATATATATATATATATATATATATATATATATAAAATTCTATAATAGCTTGGGTAACCTATTTGAATGGTAGAGTTTCACTTGAAATATGATATTTACTTTCAATTAAATTATGTTAGTTTTTACATGTCACAATTTTAAGCAGTGTTTAATTGAAGTAACAGATAAATATTACATATTACAATAGGTTAACGATCAAATCAAAAGATTATGTCAAAATTACGACGTTGTTGCACGATGTAATTGTTGAATAACTGATGAAGGTGATCACTTGAAGGTGATATAGCCCAAAATCAGTGGTTTAATTGGTTATACATGCAGTATATTTGATGTTTAATCCTTTCTACTTTTAATGATAGCACGATAGCTTTATTTTATGCTAGCCTTCAAAAATGTAATCAAAAACCATGGAATTGGCACAAAAAACAAAACAAAAAGAAAAGTCAAGGTACACGGTAGTGCCCCCATTTGGGGGAAGTGTCATTAGTTAAATGTTCACCCCAAACTTATTTTGTGAGTGTCAGTTGTCTTCTCCTAGGTGAAGCGTTCAGTGTGTGTGTGTGTTAGTTGCAGGGGGAAATTGAGGTGAATCCAAAGCTCTGACTCTTCTGAGCATGCCAGACAGATCAGTATGCATGATGTCAGAAGCTCTTCTTGCCATATATAGTGGAATTGATTAGCTCTCTATGAAGTGACTGGGTGTTTGATGTATTCACCTTGGCTTACCCTCAACTAATGCCCATAGGGCTGTTTTGTTTGTGCGCGCGTGTCAGCACACCTGCGCCTGTACCTTTGCTGGCATAAGAGAAAGGTGCAATGAGGATAAACAGGCAGCAATAAATGCTCCTGATATATCAAGACTTCAGTGTCACATATAAATCTGTTTGGATATGACTGAAATATGGCACTTCCCATAGTATTGACCCTTTCGATTTTACTGGCGAATAATCATATCCATGCAATCACAGTCGCTCACACACATGCACACACTCACTTTCCTGCCTCCGCTCCTATTATTGCCTGTCTGGGCTTTGATGCTCGACACACTTTAATGAAAAAGACAACCCCTATAACTGTTTTCATCAGGCTTCTTCGTCTTCTTTATTTTCTTATTTTGGACTGAGATCAGAGCTGTGTAAGAGGGCATTCTCTGAGATGTGATTGTGATATTTGTACAACATCCCGGAAGTTCTAAGAAAAACCTCTGAAAGGAAATGAATTTATTGCACTTCAGACTGAACTTGAGCAGTATCTTTTATGGAAAGCTTGAAACTTTGAAATGAGTGACGAGTTCTCAATTCATCTAAACTGAAATCAAATGTGTTGGTGATGACGCTAATAACAGCCAGATGATATAGCATTTAACATGTACTGTTCCAGAATCTCATGGTTGTGTGATGATTCAGGTGATGATGAGGCCAGGAGGAAGGGTCAGGTGCTCACGCTGTTGGCAGAACAGGCTCTGCACTGTCAGGATTTCAAGGCCTCCTACATCCACTGCCAGGACCTGATGGCTGCAGGTAAGCCGGCACAGCTTGACTCTAAATCTCACTTTACTTTCTACTTTGTTTTCATCCAAATCAGAAATGCACTGCAGATTTTCAAGGGATCAGACTTTTTTCTTTAAAATCTTCAAGCTTAAGAGTTTTAAATGACAATTCCTCTCAGATCATGCGAGGATGAAATTGTACAGTAATATGTTTTTCTGTTACATTTTTTTACATAGCATTTAGGCCCATTCGACCTACTTCACATCCCGTTTGCCATAGTTCTTGCATAATAACTGTAATACTTTTCTGGTCAGATAAAAAAGATTTTATTTTACCATGAAAAGTCATTATCCATATGATAGCATTATCTATTTTTATGTGTAAATGATATTTGTTAATGTTTACCCTGATAGATTTATATCTGATTGTATGGATTCACATTTCCACCAAAATAGCTTATAATTAAAATGAAATATATTTAGTGTTAATATTGAAATATGCGTGGTTCTCACATTATTAAAGAATCTGGCAATATCAGGGAAGTTTAAAAGTATGGTCTGCTGATTTAGAAAATCATTGGAATTGATGAAAGCTTAAAAAAACATGAAAAAAATAATAATGGAAAATATTTGCTGGTTTGGCTAGAAGTTGCTCTTTAAAATGACTTCAAGTATCCCTGTGGGGAAAATCAAGCTTTGAATGGTGTTTGTATGTCTATGTGGTGTTTTTAATATGCTTTAAGGCAAACAAACCATGTACAAATTCATAAGTCAACACCATTGCCGAGTATTTTTTCGAGTGATCATCAACAATTGGATCTCTGAGCTGGTGTGAGTGAGTGGAGGCGGGGCTAATTTGCATATTCATAGAACCGCTTTACTAAATAAGACAAGATTCAAGCTATTGAATAAGGCATGAATCTTTTTTTTTTAAGAGGAAAAATATGTAATTTTGGTGATCAAAGATGAGGGTTTTTTTTTTTAGTAAAATTATTTACTACAGGGGGACTTAAAATTATTATCCATGAACCTTGAAAAAGACATGGAGATTTGTTTTTTCATAGATGTTTCATCCAAGGGTGTTGTACTGCATCAGAATCTGCTTGCAGAATTTTGATGTTTTCATAAGTGAGGTTTGAGTAGCAAAATGTGTTGAATGTGATCAGCAGGACCATCGTTATCATTCTAGGCAGATTCATCTGTTGTCAGAGCTCAAAGGTGTTTTATGTGTATGTGTGTGTGTGTGTAGGGCTGTTCAGTCAATGTGCCATCAGATATTGGAAAGAGACTGGTGTTGCGTGTGTGTGTATGCTTCAGGCTGGGGTAGATTAATGCAGGCTTGAGAACAGAAGACGTGCTAATCTCTGATTGCTATCGGCAGCAGTCTCACAGCCTCGCTTACATCAGTGTGGAAAATGGGTTAGCTTCTCCCCGTCTTCACTGTAATTATTCAGTCACATGGAGAATGAGGAAGAGTGCTAGAGATTAAAAAGATTTACAGAATACATGAGGCAATAGGAGCCATGGATGGAAAAACAAGAATATAACTGCAACAGATTCTTGAAACTATGCTAACTCGAAGTGCAGAGCCACAATTGCTGAGGCTGATGCAGGGGATTGTGGTTTTTTTTTTTTGTTGTTGTTGTTGCTGGGCAGATGTTGTAAGAAAGTATCTGAAAGTATATGTCTGTCTGTCTATTTCTACCGTACATGTCTGTCTGCGTCTACTGTATCTATCTATCCGTCTATCATCTATCTAATCATCTATCTATTCTAAAGGTTTTGTCAAGCCAACATTTATTAACCGACTTTAATTTTCTAGTTGAAAATTACTCGTTTAGCAGGTATGTTTCTTCAGTTTTTATTCAGTTTATTCAGACTTTAATTCAAATGGCAATTAAATATTTATTTATTGTATCAGAATTTAAAAGGCAGTCTTGAATAGCGATCAAACAGTGGTTTTTAAGTGCTCTCTTTATGTGATTTTTTTTTTTCTTTCTCTTTTGAAACTCTTCTCTATGGCAGTTAACATCCCCTGTCCAGTATATGACTCTGCTGTGCATACATTTCTTGTTTTATTTTTTACTCTGTCACTCTAGGCTATAGTGATGGTTGGGATGTGTGTGCCCAGCTGGGGCAGTGTGAGACGTACTCACAGCTCTCTGCCCGTCAGGAGCTGATGGCGTTCTCCCTCACACACTGTCCTCCCAGCAGTATCCAGAACCTCTTAGCGGCTTCCAGTTCCCTTCAGACCCAGGTGCCTTTTTCTACACTTGAACTGTTTTGATATATGTATGGAGAGAAAGAGATGCTTGTGTCCTTGTTTAACATAAAATATTTCCAGTTGCCAATAACCAGTAATTAATTTCTGATACTTCAAGTAGAAACCTAACTCCTGACCTCCACTGCAGTCAAACATTTGCCAAGTTTCCTGCTTTTTTTCTTCCATAGTTTTTGTCTATGTGCATATGTTGTGTTGGACGCACTAGACATGGGCAGACTCTAGACTTAAAATGGAGGTTTTAAGTTTTAGAAATCGTCCCCGGCACACATACTGTTAACCCCTGAGCGCTCTTTCCAGCTCATCCTGCCTCTATCTCTCTCTGCGTTGACTGCTTTGGTGTCAGGCTGCTTTCAGGAAAGGCCTAAAGTAGATTTATGTATACCAAAATAGACGCCACATTGAAACACTCAAAAGAAAAAGTATTGAGGAATGGAATAGTAATTTAAATAAGTTTTACTGCGGTGTCAAGTATAAATACTGGCAGAACGATTAAACATTTAAGAGCAAACAAAATTGAAGCGAAAAAAAAGGTATTATGCTGAAGGGCATTAATGAAAAAGTCAATGCTTTGCTCTCCTCTCTTGTCTTAGGTTCTGTACCAGGCTGTAAATTACAAGATTGATCCCTCTCAAGCCCGGAAAACAGGCAGCGAGCTGTCAGAGGTAAAGACCAACGCTTCTGCATACATCACGTCAGAGGTCTTTATTTAGTGTGACACTTTGAAGAGCAAATCTTTTTTGAGTAATAAATCTTTGCTAATTGTGCTCCTTGAGTATTGTGCATTTACCTTTTGTACAGCAGTTTTGTGTTACTCTTTCTGAGAAGCCTGTATGTGAATAGTTGGTGCTTTGGTGTGTCCATAGACTTTTCTTTATCAACATTAATATTTTAGGTTCAAATTTATTTTGAAAAAAGTATAACACATTAATACATTTATTTTCACCATTTTAAACTCCTTTTCCTTTTACTAGTTAAATGTAACTGGTCCTATGTTGTGGCAAATTAATTTTGTAAACATATATATAATAAAACATTAAAGGGTTCATGGCATGAGAAATCAAATTTCAAATTTGCGTTGATCTTTTGACGTATAAGAGGTCTTTGTACCATTTAAATATCCTGCAAGTTTCATAGCTTAAGATGTCCTCCTCGTTATAAACTGTGTCGAAAACAAGTGGATGGTTTCTTTTAAAAGTGGCACAGTGGCAAAAAAGAAAAAAAAAAGGTTGGAAGATGAAGCATCCAACTGTATTGGATCTGAGCTGACAGCAGCTGCATCACAACTCCTAAGTAAATGATTTCATAATACTTTGTCTGTAAAGTATGGTTTTATGGGGGTAACGTTTTTTAAAACACTTACTCGCTTGCAATAGCGAGTGGGCGTTAATACGGTTTTCTATGCAATTTCTATCCAATAATAACAGTGGCTGTTTACTGACATGCCCTCAAAGGAACCGCTTCTTTAATAGGATCATTGCAGACAGAGGGTCAGAATAAAGGTTGAAAATAAACGGTTTTCCACATGCATATTTGTTTTTTTGTGCAAAAAAAAATCCATGCCATGACCCCTTTATATAATAATAATTATTATTATGATTATATTGAAGCTCAAATTATTATATTTGGAAGATTAAGAAGCTACCTTTTTTCTCTTGAAATGATGAACAATAAATTGTTCCCAGTAAGTCCATGAACCTTAAAGAAGAAAGTAAAAAGTGTCATTTTGGACTTCTTGCTGACTGTAAGATTTCATCACACGTTTTAACATGAGCACTCATGCGTCATTCATGGCTATAAAATGGTAAATCTTCCCCTGGATTATTACATTTATAGTGGGCTTTAAAGCACAGCCTCTGACTGTCACTGAGGCATTGAACTCATAGTTCAGACTCTCTGCATTTTTCGTATGGTGTAAATATGCCTTCGGAGCCCAGCTACTGTACTCATAGCAAGCCATGAGAAAAGACACTGCATGTTTAAAGTTTCATGTGTGCACAAAAATACATTTGTGTAAATGTGTGTGTTGTTTATCGGCTATATGTGCATTTAAACCTGAATGAAGTATTTATGAGGTCTAAAGCGTGGTTCAGCTTTGTACACACGATGTAGAAGGGCAGTGTGAGCTAGTGTTCATTTCCTGTGTTTCTGAAATGTTTGAAAAGTTCACCTTGCATCACGGTAACATGTAAACACCTGCGTTCGCTTTGTTTTGTCATTTTGCGTGTTGAGCTGGCGGTGCTTTGCTCCTTTGATGGCGGAGAGCGTTCTTGCTCAGGAGTCAATTTATGTCCCTTTGCCTATACCTTCATTTATTATGCATGTTGACTTTAGTGCAATGAGATGACTATAGTAGCACTTTTGTTTTTTTTATAGGCTTAAAGGGATATCTCTGTTCCTGCTGGGATTTCCTCTAGTTTCTTTGTGTCTGTATTTTTCCCTGCTGGGTAACACTTGCCTTAAGTAAATTTAGCATATTTGCCACCTAATTACAACATGATAACATCTACAGTCTTAAATGCCCATGTTGATTTGGCATGTTTAAAAGTCCGTATGTATGTCAAATCTCTTAGCCTGATTAGTAGACCTGTTGACTGGTTATATAAAAACTAAATTGAATAAATGTCAGGAAATCCACTTTGGGACTGTCCTAGCACTAAAATCAACCAAACGTCACCATGAAATTAAAGTTGTCACCATTTACTTTCTTAATGCATGGCCCTGGTCAAATAAAATGAAATATACAATTTTAATTAAACTAAAAAATTATTTTAAAAACATTTAAGAGAAATAACAATATAATAAATTATACTTTTATATTTACTCAATATCCACTTAATTGAATTTAAAATGTACTGTATAAAACCATTTATTTACTAATATATGACATTGATATGAACTTAATCTTTTACAGTTTTAGCATTTTATCATATGTTGTCATGTATTAAAATACTCCAGGTACATATTATTTTGGTTGTATTGTGCAATAAATCACAGCATCATGGTCGTGATTTGTCAAGTTAATTCCTTTTTATTTGTCAAGCATTTAAACTTTTTGTTTTCCACAGCAGCTTTAGAGAAAGTGTCAGTAGAAAGAAAAAACATTCTACAATGTGTATTATTTTCTGTAGCTATAACCACTGTAATTTCATCATTATGGCTCATGTCTAACCCTCCCTGGCTGCCCATAGCAGGCTGGAGCTGTTGTTCCTGGATCAATGTACCCCACAGACCTGCTGCACAGAACCACAGCCCGCACCATAGAGGTCCTGACCAACACCACCATGACCACCAGAGCCGTGCTGACCACCGTCAGCGACTCCCATTGGTGGAGGGAGTCCCTCAGCTTACTTCGTCCACTACACGTAAGTCGCATTTGAATTCAGGCTGAAAGGTTTTGTTCGCCTTTCTCAGAAGTGTAACCACGCTCCTCGCTCCATTATGCATCTCTCCTCTTCAAAAGATAACCGCCAGGAACAGGTTGGACAAAGCTCAACAGTGAGACTTGCCTGCACATTTTTTTGGCAGGTTTTGTTAGGCCATTAAAACCTGGCATGATTCAACGAACCTCTCCCTGGCCGACGTCTGCGTGTCTCTTAGTGAAGCGGTTTGTTTTTTGAGTTCCTGTTTCTGGTTCCCCAAGCCCGACTCCTTCCTGTGAAATGGTTGATGACAAGCAGAAGTTTGTGCATTCCTAATGCCTCCCCCACCCCCCGTCCTTGGCGCCTTACAAACGTTTATGAGCATGGCTGAAACATTAATGGTTCCTGCATGCGTATCTGTGAATGTTTTATGAATATTCTATGAATGTTTAATGGACATTTATCTCCTCTCAGGGACAAGCCGCGGATAGAAGCCGTACCGGTGCGGCCAATCAGAACACAGAACTGGAGAGCCAGGGATGCAGTCCTTTCTACGAGGAGCTGTTCGATGATCCATACGTCAATACGGTAAATTTTACTATCTCCTTCCTTCTGGTTCCCATCTGTCTGTGTTTTTCTCCTACAGCTTTATTTTCTCTCTCACTCTCTATCATTCCCATGTCTTGCCAAAGTCAATAATGAAAATGATAAAGGAAAATGTAAATATGAAGTGTGTATGAGGTTAAGGATATTTTGTCATTTAATTACACTCATGTTGACCTTCCTCAGTAGGACACAAAAGCAGAAATTGAATAATGTACAGATCACTCTTTTCCATGCAAATACAGCTCAACGTATATCATGTATCAGTGGTCCATATGACTTGTGTGCTATATTACTGAAAGCACACTTAAATAGCTTTATGTGACAAACATACTAAAGTTAGAGAGCTGGTGAGCTTTGCCACTTCTCTCAAGAACATAAAAGGGATGTCAAGAGTTTCAGTAAATAACTTTGGTCTGTTCTTAACACAAAGTTGTCATATGACATCAGAAGATGAATTTTTGAATTCGAAGAAGAAAGATTGTGTACACCACCATTTGTTACTTTTATGGGGCTTTTTACTTTTTTTGTTTTTTTGTTGTTTGACAACCCAAGTCTTCATTATATTGAAAAGAGTGGACAGGATATATGGTTGAATTTTGGTTTTAGAATTTTTTTAGAATAAAGTTTTAGAATTTTTGTTCATTCACAGTTTTGTTCAATCACAGGTATGTGCATTCACAAGTTAAACCGGGGACACACTTAATGACTAGCTGAAACATTCTAAGACTGAACTGAACACACTTACAGATTGTTTCCAATGACTGGAGCAGATTTTAAATACACCGACCGAAAGCAACGGTCTCTGACTCAGCGTGCTTTGGGCATGATCAGTCCGAAGTATCAAATTACATTCATAATCGGCCTAACATTCGTTAAGTCTGTCCCCGGCTTTAGTCTCTTTTTCTTATAAAATAAAAAAAAATATTTATTTATGATGGATTAAATAATACATAATTTTAAACAATTTTATCTCCATCAAAAATAATATAATGTTATAGTATAATAAATAACAAACAAACAAACAAACAACCCCCATCTAGTAGGTCATTGAAATCTCTTTGGGAGGAGGACTTAAGTCCTAACTACTATGTTAGAAGATGAAACCTGGGACACTATCTTCAAAAGGATACATTCTTCTTCAGTTAGCTCTAGGCATAGGCTTATTCAATGTAAGGTAGTGCATCGTATTCATTGGTCTAGGATGCAACTCTGCCAGATATTTCCTGAATTACACCCCACCTTCCCACTCTGTGCGTCTCGGTTTCATTCTTTTTGGTCCTGTCCTCCTAAAGTTATTAAGGTTTTGGGGTGGAATTTTTAGTTGTTTCTCAGACAGTTTTAACACCGTAATAGACCACAACCCTTTGACAGCTTTATTTGGGGGTTTTCTCGGAAAGTGTTAAACTGGCAGCTTTAGAAATGCATAATATTGCACTTTGCTGTTGGCTAGACGACTTATACTAATTAATTGCAATGGAAGCTGCCATCTCTTCACTTTTTGCAGTCGAATTTGAAAAGATTAAATTTGGAGTTTTCTTAAAATCTTGGTGCCCATTTTTAGATTACTTTAAGGTGACAAGCTCTGGGTAAAACTTAATTTTATTTCTTTTTTAGGTGTTTAAATGTATATGCACACATTATTGTGATTATATGTTTATTTGTATGTGAGTGTTTATTATGCTTGTTTATTTTTTGCAGGACTGTTTTTGCTAATTTGCTGTTTTTTGGGGACTGATTTGCAAAACAATTTCAGAATAAGCAAGCAAAAACGAAAGTGTAATATCCCCTCTTCTCAATTTCTATTTCAGTCTGAGGATGTGTATTCCTCGTATGTCTACACTCCTCAAGAAGACTTTGCAGAAGTTTTACTGCGGACAGGCAAACTGGCTGAAACCAACAGCGAGGGACAGCATCTCTTTCCTGCAACCGAAGGTATTGCTCCTTATATAAACAAACATTTACATCTAAAATCAACTCTCATCACGGTGACTATTGACCTCACCCGTCCCAATTAAGCATCCGCCATCAGTGGTCTCTCATCACCCTCTTGTTAGTCGCAGTGTCCTTGCTAGGAAGGCTGTAATCTTTGGCCCCCGGGGCAGCTTCTCAGGTAGCAGACGCTCCCTCCGCCTGGCCTCGTCTCTCTCTGATGTATCACCACTCGTCGGCTACATGTCTGGAAGAATAGCATCATATTGATTAATTAATGTGTACTCACCGCAAGCAGACAGCAGTAAATAATGCGCACCCTCCCGATACAAGAGAGATAGCGGCTAGTCAAAATATCAAGGCCTTTTGCTTCAAGATGGATGAGGCGAATGAGAAAATCAATGCAGAGTGATGGGACGGGTGCAGAATCTTTGGTGGAAGAATGCAAATAGCGAATCTCCCTTTAACTCTTCCTTTCTTATCCTCTCTTTTAATTCCTCCTGTGTCACTGTCGTTCAGTTGTGCACCACAGGCATAAAGTCACCTTCGTGTGGGAGAACGTGAGATGAAAGGAAAGTGCTTGCGTCAGGCTGATAATGCTAAATTAATGACCTGCACGCTAAATCGTATGCTGAATACACTTCCTATAAAACAGTCATGGTTCTTTGCTCCTGTTTAGATATTGCGCGCATGTCCTCTCTAATCTCTGTTTTTATGTGTGAAATGCTTAATGGTTATGAATTAGGGATGCTTTCCGCTACTGATATGGTCAGCATTTTTTTTTTTTTCATCTGGGCATCACACTTCTGACTATGCAACAGTATTATTTTTCATTGCGTGTATGTATGTTTGTATGTATGTATGTATTTATTCTTAGAGCATGATTTTCTGTATGAATGACACAACACATTCTTAGAGCATGATTTTTACGTTCCATGCGTTCACACCGCCACCGGTGAGAGCATTAAAGTGGCCAGAAGTCAATAATTTTCTATTTGAGCTGGTGCCGAGCCTTGCACAGCGAGAGCAGCGAGAAGAGTTGAATTGAAGTCAACTTTATGGTAATGAGCTGTGACGCTGTTCTGCAACCAATCGGAATGTAGAAGTCCTCCACTTGAGAGGAGTCCATAGAATCTTCTTTGATAAGAAGGCACGCAATACTATTTAAAGGCATAATTTTTGTGAACGCACACCACCACTTGCTTAACCAACACAAAAAGGTGTAATTTAAGTTTTTAAGCTTGGCTTTACAGTGAATATAGGGAATATAACCATCACTTAATAAGTGCTTTCATTTTGCTGACATATTAGAAGTGCTCTATTTTCATAGCCTAAATAAAACTAACTGCTTTACATGGAAATGTGATCTGATAAAATCATTGTACATTAACCGATAGACTTGTCATATATCATTGAAAAAGTCTCAACTAGCAGAATACAAGCATGTTTGTTTGTTAGAGACCAAACTATACCAAGTATTTGTATGAAAAAACGCTGCCGACACACGTGTAAACAGTATCATGATGCTTTTGCACTACGTTTTTGTTTGCAAAACATTAGTAAACCATATTTAGAGCAGGTGGTCTGGAACGACTCCAAACACACCATAAGATAATGCGTAGATCAGGGGGTGACATGACATGCTGCTTGGCTAAAGCTATAGGACTTCTGGGATTGGACACTGTTTTACAGCTGGAGTGTGCTTGGATTGGTTTGATTGCTCAGATTGACAGGTCTTGATTTACCATGAGTCATAGAATAGGAACACACAGTAAAAACTGCGCCGATCATCACTTATCAACCAGGATATTATTACTTATTTATTTGATGTACTTTTATTGTGGCGTTTACCTATGGAAATAGTTATTTTGTTCTGTAAAATAACTTGTTTGGAGTTTTTTTTGGACTGTGTTTAATTACATTTATTTATTTAAGTAGGCTAGCCGTTTATTTCTAAATATATTTATTAAAAACACACACACACACACACACACACACACACACACACAGTTGTGGTCAGAATTAATGGCACCCATGGTAAATATAATCAAAAATGGCTGTAAATTGCAAAAATCTAACCTTTCATTGAAGTAAAAGAACAGCTCTGAGTTTTCTCCTATAATGCCTGATGAGTTTGGAGAACAACTGACAAGAGATCAGAGACCATTCCTTCATCAAGAATCTCTCCAGATCCTTCAGATTCCCAGATCCATGTTGGTGCTTCTTCTCTTCAGTTCACCCCACTCATTTTCTATAGGGTTCAGGTGAGGGGATTGGGACGGTCATGGCAGAAGCTTCATTTTGTGCTCCGTGACACATTTTTTTTGTGTTGATTTTGATGTTTGTTTTGGATCGTTGTCCTGATGGAATATCCATCCACGGCCCGTTATAGGATTTCTAGCAGAAGCCATCAGGTTTTGTATTTCTGTTGACTTTTGATAGAATCCACGATGCCATGTATCTGAACACGATGTCCAGGACCTCCGGCAGAAAAATATGCCCACAACATTAAAGATCCAACGGTATATTAAATTGTAGACATGGGTTACTTTTTATCCTTGTGTGCACCAAACCCATCTAGCGTGTTTGCTGCCCAAAAAGCTATTTTTTTGTTTCATCTGACCACAGAACCCTGTGCTGTTTGAAGTTCCAGTCGTGTCGTGTCCAGTTTGTTTTTGCCCTCCCAAACAACATGTAGGGGTTGTTTGATGTTTTTTTTTTCTTTTTTTCTTTTTTTTTTTTTGGTAGGCTTCTGACCCCAAGACTCAACTAATCTCTGCAATTCTCCATCTGTGATTCTTGAAGAGTCCTTGGCCACTCAAACTTTCATCCTCACCATGCATTAAGACAATATAGACACACGTCCACTTCCTGGCAGATTTGTAACATCTTTAGTTGATTGGAAGTGCCTAATTATTGCCCTGATGGTCAAAATGGGGATTTTCAATGCTTAAGCTATTTTCTTACAGCCACTTTCTATTTTGAGAAGCTCAACAATCTTTGATGCACATCAGAACTATATTCTTTGGTTTTACTCATTGTGATGGATGATTAAGGGAATTTGGTTTTTCCTCATATTTAAACTCCTGTGAAACAAGAAGTCATAGCTTGACAATTTCATGTTCCTAGTCACCCTGATGTGCTAAAAAAGGTAAATATTAATGGGAATATACTTCAGAGATATTTTACTCGTAAAATGTTCTAGGGGTGACAATAATTGTGGCCAACCTGTTTCTGAGAAAACCATCTATTTCATAATGTGATTTCCCCTCCCCCATTTTTTTTTTTTTACTTCAATGAAAGGTTAGATTTTTGCAATTTAAAAAAAAAAATATATACTGTATATGTTATTACCATTATCGATTGTTGATTAATCATTAGCATCCCTAGTGTGTGTGTGTATGTATATATATGTATAGATGCTAATGATTAATCAATATACATATATGTATATTCATTTATATATGTACACTTTTAAAACATATATATACTGTATATCCTGTCAGTGTCACACGTGCAGATTGGAATGTTCCTTTTTCCTTAAGTGCATTTTGTGCATATTTAAAGTGCGTTTATGTTTTTGGTCTCTCTTGTGTTCTTTTACACTCGCACACATACACACTCTAGAATAGAGCAGATCACAAGTTTTTAAGTATAATGACTGCCTCCTTCTCTGATCAGCTTCCCTGTGTCGCTATGTGAAGCCACACCTCTAGTTTTCGATGTTAAAGGGACTTTGAGGAAGGATGTGTTAGAAGAATCTGTCAAACAGCTGAAAACACTAAAAGATTTACTGTTAGCAATGCTAACACCTTTGTTATTTCAGCACACGCAAGACTCCCTCTGCTCCAGCTGTTTTTGATAACATTGTCGTGCCAAGATTGTTTGACGTGCAAAATGCCTTTGATTCCATCATAGGCTCAGAATAGCAGAATAAAACCTAACACAGTCTGCAGTTCTGTAAAAAATGGGAACTGATGGACTGCTCTCACGTCACCCACTGATCGTATTTGAGAGTCTGGTGCTGAATATGTCTCCACAGCAGTCTGCCTTTGTATCTAACAGTAACATTTCTTCACTAGCTTTGCACATTCTGTTCATGTGAGTTACTGCAGACTTAATGAATGTTTACAATCATCCCACAGGGTGTTTGTGGTCAGATCCTAATTCCTCAAATTTAGCCACGATGCCTGTAAGGTTTAGTTCTCTGTTAAGTGAGGTGAAGCTTACGACCTCAAGGTCGTAATCACAGACACTTCACGGATGGTCATAGAAAATAATCATGTAGTTTGTTGAAGTGTCTTATAGATCCATTGCTGACCCTTACCTTCTCTATAACTTATTTTCTTACAGCTTTATTAATGTTAGTTAAAAATACAACCGTTCATAGTTAGTTCATGTTAGCTCAGATCTATGAAATAATACAGGTACAAATTTAGATTTTAATAATGTATTAGTAAATGCTGAATTGAACATTTAACTAATATTATTAAATCCTTTAGAAGTACTGTACTGTCACTGCAAAAGTCTTAGGCACGTTAATATTTTCACCAAAAAAACAATGGTTTTAAGCCAGTTATTTATATATTTTGCTGTAGTGTGTCAGTAGGAAATATCAGTTTACATTTCCAAATATTCCTAGCCATTAATTGTTATAATCCAGTGAGATTTTTGTATGCACAAGGAGTCTCACAGCCATTATGATCTGATCTCACCTTGTAGAATCAGAAGAAAACTGAGTAAAATCTGTGTATATATTCATATTATTATCATATTACTATTTAATTACTGCAAAATTGTGTCCTTTACCAAATTATCCACACTGAATGAGAAAATGTTTACCATCACAGCCCATCGGGACCTATTTGATGTTAACATTTTGAGCGGTATGGTCCCATATATGGGATTTTTATTTCTGTGCCCCTGAGAGTACGATCCACATATGGGATTTTGAACAGTGACGTGACAAAACTGCCAGATTCAAACTGTGCGTTTGCGCGTTGGCTGGCTCTGAGATAGAGATAGTTGTTATACATGACAAGTGCTGAGCACGTCTATGCAATCTTTTCAACCACATACTGTTTATTTTGTGTTTCAGAAATTTAAATGCACATAAGCACTAGTAAAACAATACATTTGGAGTTTGTAAAATACACACTGATGTCATTGGAAGCAGCAATGACAATCTATTCAAATATAATTTGCTGACGTGTGTTATTCATATCAGACAAACATAGTGGAAGAAACTCTAAAGTTTACTCTATTCTTCTCACAGTTCACTGGCCACTTTCTTACATGTATTTCAGGAGAAACTGATGAATTCACATGCTGTTCGGCCGAATAAGTGAAAAGGCCGAATAAATTTGACTGAACAATGACGTTTTTGATGACGCGATCAAATGGCAACCAGTATAGAGTGAGAGGCATAAAGTGTCCGAGAAAGACGCAAAAATGGCCATTTGCAGACACTTTTCTGCTGAATTTTCAAGGGGTGCATCTGCAAAATCTTACAGCACTGTTTAGTGTAGGCCCAATTCAAGTCAGAGACGCGTGTGTTTAACGAGAATCTTCAAAAAGAGTATCAAGTTATTAATTATGCGTAGTAGCCTAAGTTGTGAAAAAATAACTCTAATGTTGTATCGGGCTGAATGACGCGCACCAGAAGCGCTCTCAGACAGCGCGCGATCCCAAATTCACTTCTCTTTGCACCTGGAATAGTCTACTGACACACAGGTGTCAGTCAAACTGCCCATCATGCGGAGTATCTCACGTAGCCTAAATACAGTCTGTAATGGCTTAAGCTTGGTGAAAATCGGTAGATCCAAGTATTTGGTCTTAAAATGCCGGCAGCCTTAAATACCTGTCTGTGTCATATTAATGTTTATCAAACAACAAAATAGGCACTTTATTGTTGTTGGCATACATACGTTACATTCTTTCAGCAGTTAGTTATAGGCCTAATATAAGCTCAAAGATGGCCAAATAAAAATGTCATTAGTTTAACCATTTATTTATTTAAAGTTATATATAGCCTATTGTGCTTTGTTGGTATAATGTCTGCTGGAATGTAAAGAAAATGTTCAATGTTAAATAAATATTTTTAAATTGTAGTTTTGTAATTGATTATTTCTTTGAAAAGCAAGGCAATACAGTAAAAAGCACATTTTGACTAATTTATGCAATGGTGGAAAAATTGTCAAAATAAATGGGAAAAATGCGAAAAACCGTTTTCGGTATTTGTTTTGGCTTCGGCCAAGAATTTTCATTTCGGTGCATTCCTAATTACTGTTACAGTCACATTTCAGTTTCATGCACTGCCAATGAGAGCCATAGAGGCTTATTTTCATCCCTCTCTCTCTCTTCTGTCACGTCATGTTACAGTACAGCAAGGAGGTGCTTCTCTGCAGAAATAAATAATATTCTTCCTTCTTTTTTCTCTCCATCTCCTGTGTCATTTCATAGTGCTCCTTCAGCTGGCCAGTGATGCTTTTCCGAAAGATATGACACTTGCTCTGGCCTATTTACTGGCTCTACCTCAGGTGAGTTTGACTGCTCTATTTGCAGATCTCTCTCTCTTTCTCTCATTCTGAGTGACTGTGTGTGTGCCTCAGATTATGTTTTTTCAGAACTATTTCTTTCACTGACTGTAGTCAAAATTGTGTGGTATTGAAAGATAAAGCCATTTAAAAGTCACTGTAAATCTAATATCAAGTCTAATGCTTACAGTTTTAGCCTCTGCCCTGTTACATCAGGGGCCTCATTTGAAAGTATTATTGCATTTTCCTGATTTAGATCGGTAATCGGTTCATGCTCTAATAAAATCATCTGAAAAAAATCTTTATGAGCTTAAAATTGATTGCATGTCCCCAGTGATTCCTCTGTTCATTATCAGGTGAAGTTGGGTTGAAATTGATGTGGTGTTAGTGTGGCCATTGTCCTCTACTGCTTTAGCCTCTGGTCCTCATGGGTCGAGTTCCTGAGACATTCAGTCACTCATCCTGCTTATAATGGACATTACTGCAAGTGTCAAACATCCCATTTTCCCACTTCTTTTTGTCACGTTATCACAAAGGTTTTTTAAGATAGGGATCAACAACAACAACAATTTGTTTATATTTTTGTGGTCGGAACTGAAAACAAAAAAAGCATGCAAAACGATTCTTGTAGTTTGAAGGTCAATTTAGAATGAGGTTTTTCTTATTTTATTTCTTTTGTGACACATCATGTTTGTAACTAAATCATGCCAGGGAGGGGTTATGTTTTGAATTTGTTCTTACATTTTTACTTGTCTTTTCAATTTAGATTTTAGTATTTTAGTGGCATTTTCAAATTTAATGAAGTTCATGTAAAAAGTTTTATAATATACTTTTCAAAACTAAAATTAATCTGACCCATTTTTAATTAAAATTAATTTGTTTAGAGTCATTCATGCTTTTAGTCTCAGTTTTTCCTTATTTTATTTCTCTTTTTTGTTAATAATAATTGCATGGCAAACAAAGGACACAGTATTGTCGCAAAGTGTCTAAACACACTTGTATATGATCACTCTTTCCACATATACATGCTAATTCACACTATAATATACATATAAATGCCAAATAATCGTTTTTTGACACAATACTGTATATGCGAAAAGTCTTGGCTAGGAGCGGCTAGGAATAGCAAGCTAGCTTTGAAAGCATATTATCCCACCCTCCCTTCACAGCTCTCCAAAACGTCACAAGATGAGAGACGGCATGCCTCATGTCTCAAAGCACATAACATTACAATAATAATGTAATGTTATGTGTTAATAAACAAGTTAAAGAGTGTTGACCTGTATCACCTGACTGCTGCAGATTCATTTTGGCATTGATAGTGTTGCCATTGAAAGCTCAGAATATAACTCACTGGTCTTGATATAACTACTGAATGACTTTTGTAATTTAATTTATACTTCAAAGACTATGCAGTGCTATTTTACATTTGATTACTTCATTCAAATTTCCTGAAAACTACTGTTAGACCTAATTGAAAACCACTGTTGTATCTTTGTTCTGTTGTATTTATTTTTAATTGGATTATTTGTTCTTATTTTATTACTGAATGTTAACTTGACTTTAATAATAATTGACATTAATTAGGCTAGAAGTTTCTGCTGTAGTATCAAAATTGTAATAGAGAATTGTGATATTTTATCTAAACATTTGAACCACTGACCTAACCAGGCCAGTAGATAAAATCCTTAGCATTGAGCCCTGCTGAAGAAGCTCTAAATATGCGTAGTGCTATTAAAGTCCCCCTGTAGTGAAGAATTTTATCCCTTAAAGCTCATCTTTGATCACCAAAATGACATAATTAAAAAAAGAAAAAATCCTTTAAATTTTTTTATTTGTTTTAAAATATCTTGAATGTAACTCAAGGTACACTTAAGGGTGTACCTTGCCTCATTTAGTATTGGTTCTATGAATATACAAATTTGCCCCGCCTCCACTCACTCACACCAGCTCAGAGATCCACTCGTTGACGTGATTGGTTACAAGGTAATTTGTGACGTCAGAAACACCAGCGATTTCAAACTGCGTTTTTGAGACCATCTTTGGTTCACTGGAGTTTTAAGGAGAAAATACTTAGCAATGTTGTTGACATGCATTAATTTAACGTTTAGGATTCAATCTTTTGGTTTCTACCTAATGTTTTTAACATTTTCAAATGCAGTGAAATTAGGTATCGTATCAGTGAAGTTACAAACATTATTTACATTCATTAAAACGTTATTGGGATTGATTGAAAATCTATGTGCCGAACTGATTACGTCATAGAAGCCGGTACGGAAAGCCATGGAGATCGTCGTCGGAAACAGCCAAACTCAACTCATGGGAAATGTGTATCAGGTGCGCTTTTAATTAGTGCACATTGAACGCCAAACACTGGCAGAAAAAATTGTCCTGAGAGATTAACCCTGCGTTTTTTTGTCCAGTTACACAATGTCTCCTTTTGAGGAAAGAACTGCGTGACAGAAAAGAGTTATGAGTGAAAGAGGACGACAGAAATTGGATGCACATCAGTGATTAGTCAACCCGAGACCCTGCTGGTTATCAACCTAATTTGAGCTTGAGCTTAAACCAACTTTTTCTACTAAAATAATTACTGTTTCAAGTCTCTTATCTAACTGCAAACTAAGCTCATCTGTTGGGAAGCTGCTCTAATCAATTGTGATGTGAATGGAAATCAACTGACTGCAGACCAACTAGTAAAAACTTTATTGAAGATTTAAAGTAAAGGCCATTTTTCAGATGATCCTTGTGTCCGTGGTTGACTAAGTTCTTTTTCGAGTTAGATGCAGGACTAATGTGTGTAATCCAAGAACTAACTCGACAGTATCATATGACCTCGTTGATTGGTGCACCCCTATTGAAAGCCAAGTTAGATTAGTGTACAGTGTGAACACACCTCTTTGTGTTTTTTTCTGTTTCAGGTGTTGGATGCTAACGTGTGTTTTGAGAAGCAGCCCCCATCGGCACTGTCTCTGCAGTTAGCTGCATATTACTACTCTCTTCAGATCTACTCCTGCCTCGCACCCTGCTTTAAAGACAAGTGCAGCCCACTTTACCGGGTAAGCGTGCTCATACACTTTTCTCTCTGTCACCCTCCATTCCACAGCCATTATTCTTTATCTGGCACTATAGCAAGTTTCTAAACACTTACACGAGTCAAGAACAGAATTCATTAGCGATACAATAAAAGTTCTCACCTTGAAACGGCCTGATAGAACAGTATCAGCTTTTCTCTCTCTCTCTTTGTTTTGCCCATTTCTCTGCACATTCCACCTCTGTCTGTTTTGCACGTCTTCTATGGTGTCATTCCTTTCCTCTCTTCTTGTAATATTTCAGGTTTAT
>CM060635.1:11656796-11871796 GCA_030578275.1 Meda fulgida
TATAAAGCATCATGAACAAACATCAAGTCTTCAAGGTTTCTCACAGGAATTGTCAAAGTAAAGTGCATAATGATGATGGCACTTTATACAAATAGGTGTACCAAATTAAGTAGGGGTGTAACGGTTCACAAAATTCACGGTTCGGTTCGATACGATACACTGGTGTCACGGTTCGGTACGTTTTCGATACAGCAAAAAGAAAGAAATATTTTTTATTTTATTAAAACTAACATCAAGTATGATTATTTTTACTTTGAGCAATGATGGAGCTACTTGACTCTTCTTAGGAGCATATAAAACAAAACAGCTCCTTGCTCCTTGAAAAAAAAAATGTAATATTGTAGTAGTTATAAAAAAAGGTTTATTTTTATTTCAGATTAACATTTGAGGGCAGCAATTTTATTCATAATGTCGAAATAAAACCGACATAACGTTACTTGAAAGCATTGTAGCCTAACTTACTATTCCTGCCAATCTTCCATGGTTACAGTGAGTGTTACTACAGTAAATCCATGGTGAATGTTGCTGATCTGTGGACTCTGAATAGTTCATTCATGATACAATGTTTCTTCCTGGTTTCCACGTCAGCGCTGTATGATCTGTTTATAACGGAGAAATGTGAATGCTTCTCACTAGATCTCGCAGCGATGTTATTACTTCAGTCACAGTGGCGAATTCAAATGCTTTTTTTACTGGATGTCTTAGCGCTGTGTAGTAACAGTGTCGCTTGATCGAGATCGGCTCGCACTGCATTGGTCCTGACTGATAAACGGTCCGTGAAACACAAAATAACGAGTAGGGCAGTTTCGTTCCGCTTTCATTACGTTTGCCATTTGATGTTGGGCAATGTTGTGGTCGCGCCAGCGCGCGCCGTTCGGTTTGTATTGTGTACCGAACTGAAAACCTTACCGAGCGGTTCAATGCGAATACGTGTATCGTTACACCCCTAAAATTAAGTAGGCCTATTTTTTTGTAATTTTCTACAAATATTTTGAACAAAGAAGTGCTTAACCTTCAGAAAATGTTGATCGGCAACTGTCGGGATGTCAAACTAAATAAGATGTTATTTTATATTCTAGCATTTTTTATGAAGTTTGGAACATGGAACATCTAAATTAGTGCTGTCAATTAGTTAAAAAACAAACGAACAATTAATCGCACCTAACATCAAAATCTGTAATATAATCCAAATGAATGTAGAAACAATACATTTTTGTACCATGAATGAAGGCCAGTATCACTGATACAAATTTCTGGGGATAATATGAGCAATTATAGCCATTTAACATTACAGTATATCTGAAAGTCATAACTTTAAATTAGTAGGCCTAAACTGCAAAATATCACATTGTTTTTACTTATCATTTAGAACACTAAACATTCTTATAAAAACTTTTAATTGAAGTGAGCTTAAAACAATATTCAAATAAAACCATTAAATAAATGTCACATTTAGCTGTGCCTTTTATATAGTGTGTTTGGTGATGTTTCGGTCTCTGTTAGTACTCTCTGTTTGAGAGCTGTCAGTTCATTTTTCCCCATTTGAAAGTTTATTTAGCACATTTGTAATCACGAAAAAGAAGTAATAAAATGAGTAGTTAAAAGATTTGGTAATAATATTTGTATGTGAGGAACGATCCTCTCGATACAACGTCATTACCGGACTTGCAAGTATTTCAAACTTATTTCTGCACGTACAGCCAGTAACTGAGACAAGCACGTTACTGACAGGATCCAAAACAGGCAGTCAGATGGAGTTTGCAAACGTCCTACATGTGGGGCTTGCATGACGCTGGGATGAACATAGGATCATGCGGACCATCCTCAGTCGGCCACTCTCTCTCGCCTCACAGAGCACAGGTAGCGTTATCATACTATAACAGTAACCGATGGATGTGGGGAAAAGACATTAGCTAAACTGCTTCAGGAAGTGAAAAAACGGATGCTGCGTTAAATGCATTAATTATTTGTAATGCGTTAAACAGCAAAAATGGATCACAGCTATTAATGAATTAATTTTGACAGCCCTAGTCTAGTTTGGTTTTTATATCAATTGAGTGTAAACTGTATAATGAATTTAATTTAATGAATTTAATTTAATTTCAGATGTGGGATTTTTGCAACTAGCTATTTTTACTGCTAAGTTCATTTTATGATATCTCATAGTTTATTTAACATTATTTTAACGCTTCATTATGGGGAACACTTATTTATGATTAACTACAACTTTTGCCTCAAACTCCTAATTACTGCTTATTAATAGTTAGGTAGTTTTTGTAGCGTTTAGGTATTGGGTAGGATTAAGGGATGTAGAATAAGGTCATGCCGAATAAGGCATTAATATGTGCTTCATAAGTACTCATAAACAGCCAGTATCCTAGTAATATGCAAGCTAATAGGCATAGTCAAACATTTTTTAACATTTTTGTGCTTTTAGTTCCTTTGTGCTTGTGCCTTTTTGATCCTTTAAAGAAACTAAACGGACAACCTAGTTTATTGTATTAGTGGAATGTGCTATGTCGGAGTAAAAACTTATTTCTCTCCCCTGATTGAAACTTGATATTGGTTACAAAGTTTGGATTAATCTGAAAATCATGAAATCAAAGGACAAGTTCTGGTCTGTTTGTAAAACTAATGTTATAGTCATTAAAAAAGTGAACTTTGACTGTACCCCTACATTTTTGAGACTTTGACTCCTGAAAGTTGTAAGCATAGAGCCTGCACTGAATTCAGAAGGGAAGCCTAGAAGTGCACAACTTTTACACAAGTTTTATTGGATGGTGATTGCGGTGCCTGTGAATGTTGACTTTAAATACAAATACTGTCACCGCTTCTCGGTTTCTTCATTTACATTATAACATTGTGTATAAAAAGTGGAATAGACTGTAAATATAAATGGTGAATCCATTTAAATATGTACACAAAGTAGAAGAGATTTTACGCTTTCATGTTTTCTAAAATATGGCTTAGAAAACAAGGAAAGAAAATGATGAGTTGGCAGCGTATATTTTAATATTTAAACAAAGTTTCAGTGAGCACTTGTCTTCTGCTGACACAAGATTGGCAGTTTGAAGAAATGTTGTTTTTAATGAACTAGACCTGCAAGCTAATTCTGTGAACTCAAGTCATTAAACTTTTTGCTCTCGTGAGCTTGAAACCGTCTGTGTTTGTTTCCGAGGCTTTGCATAGTTCGTTTCTGAGAGCTGTCACTTAGTTATCAGCTCTCTATAGCTACAGGCTGAACAGGTTGGAAGACAAAACAGCACAAGGAAACGTTCTCGTGATTATATCTTTATATTAAAGTTAAAGCAGCACTGTGGCTCTGTCATAGTTTTACAAAGATCTCACGGTTTCCAGGAAGATGAAGTGCTTGTAAAGTGGGATTTAATTTTTTTTTCAATTTAATTAAAAATGGAAATTCTGTCATGTTGTTCCAAACCTGTATGACTTTCTTTTTTACAAAACAAAAAAAGAAGATATTTCCAAGATCAATGTGTTCCAAACAACACTGGACCTCTTTGACATTCATTATTGTTTTTCAAAATATCTTCTTTTGTGTCCGAAGAAAGAAATTCATACCGGATTGAAACAACATGAGGCTGAGTAAATTATTTTAGAATTTGCGTTTTTGAGTAAACTGTTCCTTTAAAGTGAAGCATAAAAACAAAAACAAACTGTGATTTTTCAATTTACATGTCATTTGGTCCATAATTATTATAGTTATTTGGTCCATATTTACACTAATGTTCAAAGGTTTGGGGTCAGTAAGACTTGTTTTCGAACAAGTTTCTTATGCTCACCAAGGCTGCAATTATTTGATAAAAAATACAGTAAAACAGTAATATTGTGAAATATTCACTGAAAGGTCAGCTGGTATCTTGTATCTATTCAGCGGAAAATGAGTATTGGATGCGTTTCAGATGTTTTTTTGTTTTTCTTAATCAACACTACATTGCACATAGTTTGTTATTTCAAATGCCTTTTTTAAATGCTACAATTGAAAAAATGTATATATATTATATATTTTTTATTTTTAAAAAACAATTTTATATATATTATTATTATTATTATTATTATTATTTTAAACTGTAATGCATTCCTGTGATGGTAAAGCTGAATTTCAGCATTCACTGAGTGCAACAGGGCCTGCCAACTTTTTAAGCGACAAAGTATTTTAGTGAAGTATTTTTTCCATTTAATTTCTCCCATAGGGATTTTAAAGTCTTCGTTAAAGCGCTACAAACCAAGCCAACCAGCTACGAGGTGAATCATAAACTTACAAACTTTGATTTAAAGCACAAAAGTATTGAAAATCGGATAAAAAAAAAATACAAAGGTACACGACTGTGTACTTAACGGCTTTAGTGAGGGAAAGAACTACAATCCCATGAAGCATTGCAAACAGCATAATGGAAGTTGAAATAGTGCGCACTGACGACTTTAACAGAAGCAGATACCATCGATTAACAACCTCATACCTCACAGTTGGTCTGATTTTAAAGGTTTATAAGTTATCGTTGAAGGTTAAATGGAAGTTTTACTGGATTTTAATGGATTTTTGCACTCTATTACTTCAGTCTTCAGTGTAACACGAGCCTTCGGAAATCATTCTAATATGCTGATTTAGAGCTCAAAAACATTTAATATTATCAATGTTGAATCCTTGTTTGAATCCTCTTTGATGAACAAAGTTCAAAAGAACAACATTTGTATGAAATGGAAATCGTCTGTAACATTAAAAATTCTGGAGAGGCAGGACAGACAGAAAAGCGAAACGCTGAAGCAACTGAAGAAAGCTTGAACTGTGAGATCCCGTGTTGGCGTTTCGCCCTTGAGCGCAGCAGTTAATCCCAGGGCTGCTCCAGGTTCCTGCCAGGAGTGTACAAGTCTATTATTTGTTTTTATTTTATGTGCTTTTAGCATTATTTCGATTGCGCCTCGGCAGTAAAACTAATGACAGACCCTTAAGTTACTTAGTTAAGCCTGTTTATTTCAACTCCGAACTGGAAATTTCGAATGGCCTTCCCTTTTAAAGAGCAATACAGAAGGTCATGGATGGAAATGATTGTTTGTTGATGCTTTTCAAGGTTACAGTTCGCTGGATTCACGGCCAAAAGCTGCCCACAGGTGCACTCAGAGTGATTTTGTTTTTCAAGGAAAGCTGGGGTAATAAGTGGCTAGTGTTTAGTGTACACCGTATAGCAATTCGCACATCTGCACGAACACACTCTTCTTAATGGATTGTAATGTTCCTCTGTGTGGCGTTGGTTAAATGCTAGAGAAAAATCCATTACCGCTGATGGAAAGAGGAAGAATATGATGTTCTGTGTGTTTTATTTCCACCTGTTCTCTTTCCAAGTGACATTTCGCATTGTGTTTGCTAGTATCTGTTGAAGGAGACGGTCTTGCGGCAGGCAACAGGCCTCAAACATCATTTGTACCTCTTCAAATTCTCATCGTTTTATCCGTTTGTCTCTTCATTTGCCTTTTCTCGCTCTTTCTGCCTCTCCACTCATTTCTTTCATGGTAATCCATTTATCCTTCCTTTTCTCTTAATTTAAACCTCCTCATTCTTTCGCACAGAACACACAATTTCTCTCTCTAGCCCGTCACACATCCATTCCTGTACTTTCCTTTGCCTCTCTCTCTTTTTCCAAGCAGATCCCCCTCAGACATCATCACTATCACAGGCAGCACATGTACGTGTTGTTATTGAAAGCAAGTAGGTCTGTAGGAGCGTGCAGTCGGGCCTCTGGATGAATTCGGCTCCATCTGAAACCGCGCACTGCCTTTGCATTGCAAATTAAGCCCAACAAGATGTTTCTTTCAAATCTAAGTGCATAATTATGTTCTCTGTGTAGGAATGAGACTGTGATCCTGTTGTACTGTGACGCCCTACTAACAGCGAGCAAGTGTTTTCTCCCGCAACCGGTGTTGTTTTCTGTTCCCGACTCTGTCGAAATGGAAAGCAGTGCATGCTTTCTACTTTTATTTGCCCAAGGAAAAGATCTGGGATCTTTTGAATTACTTCAGTTTAGATGCATCTTTGTGTGTAAATTAGTCTTTGATATAGTGTAGTGTAATGTTTGTTCTAGTTTATTTAATTTACTAAAAACTATAAAAAAAAACGGATGTTTTTGTTCAAAATTCTACTCTGCGTAGTTTCGTTCCGTTAAAATCAATCCAAATTTAAACTTTCAAAAATCGTTGTAAAGCGACATAAATATGAACAGATGATGCAGTTTTTGAGATTTGGACGTTTGGACAAAGCCTATGCTATACTGTATATAGACATTTCATATTAAATACTATTTAAAATTGAATTTTTTACCAACTTGCAAAAATAAATGTCAGAGAGTGTGAAGTTAAAACTCAGAACAACGTTCTCCATGTGTGATTTGGCTTTTTTTTTTAATTTACAACACGAAAATAACTTCTAATCTATTTTTATAGTCTTCAGTGTCACATGTGCCTTCAGAAATCATTCTAATATGCTGTTTTTGTGCTCAAGAATCATTTCTTATCAATATGGAAAACAGTCGTTCTGCTTAATATTTTAGCAGAAACCAATACATTTCTTTCAGGATTCTTTGATGAATATAAAGTTCAAAAGAGCAGCATTTATTTGAAAAGGAAATGTTTTGTAACATTATAAATGTCTTTTCTGACACTTATAATCAATCTAATCCAATCTTGCTGATTCAAGTTTTTTTTTTTTAACTAAAACCGTTTGAACCGTCATTTGTGTGTATATTTGTAATCAATTATTTAGATATTATAATCAATTATTATAATTAAAAATAGCTACATGGATTCAATTAAATCTTTTTTTAATAAAAATTAGATCCAGTAGATTCAGTTTTAATGGATTTACTACAGATATGATTATACAGATACCATAATACATAGTATATGAAATTTAATTACCTAATCTGTCTCATTGGATTGTTGCTTACAGTACATCATCAATAAGTTGTGAATTAAAAATGCTTATTTGCATTTCTGAATTATTGTCCCATCTGTAGCTATTGCTTAGATTCTAATCTCCCTTGATGATGTCTCTGAAATGATTCTGGGGTTAAATCCCTCGCTCGGTCGGGGCTGATTAGCTGAATCGCCCCCTGTAGGGTTTGAATTGCCAAAACTTCGATTACCAGCCCAGATCTCCTATACAATGCATCATTCCCTGATGTGGAATAACAGACAGAACTCCAATAAGATTGTAATATGGCAAGACAGCTAAAAGACTACCTTTGGTCTTTGAAATCTACTTACAGAGATATTGTTGCTTGATAAACACATTATTAACGATTGACGCATTTACAGCCGGTGCCACGTCTGTCGTACACAGCACGAGCTTGTAATTTAATATCGCATTCTGAGTACCAGCGAGGATGCAGTGATTAGTTATTAGCTTTTTATTTGATGTTGATGGATGTTCCTTTTAACACACCATGTGCTTTTGTGTGTGTGTGTGCGCATTAGCCATCAGTAGGCGAAGCTTTAATCCTTTTAAGCAAACTCCTTTTTTATAATAAAGCCCCATCCAGCCAGATCTTTGGTGGTTGCAGTTGAGATGCTCAGTGTGTGCCGTTCTGTCTTTGAGAAGGGGAATCAAAATGCTGTTTAGCATAATTGTCAGAGTGAGAGCAAGACAGCCAAACCACAGAGTACACAACTGTTCATCATAGCCTGCAGCAAACATAGTCAGCCCACCTATGCGCTCTTTATATTTAAATAGGTGTTAGTAAGCACATACGGTTGTTCAGCCCAAACCTTTTGAGTAGTTTTAGATGCTGCAGTTATCATTATTTTGATTTGCGATTCAAAACATTGTAATAGTAAAGTGTGAATGATCAAGCATTCGATTTTTTTTTAGGCCATTCAGGGGGGCACCAAACCGACCGCCTCTGCACTCTCGTACACACCTGTGGACGTTTAGCATAAATAGATGGCGATGCAGATGCAAAATGCGATACGCCTGTTATTTTATTGCACTGCAGACTACAAACATGCAAATATGCAGTGAACCTCACACATTAACCCATCCAAAAAGGTCTTTTAACATCATTAGAAGTAATTACCGTCTAAAACCCGCCTGAATTCTCAGGCATGTCTGCCGCAGAGTCGGTTATTATAGTTCACATGCCTGATTACATGCGCACAAAACACAGGGCAGGTGTGAACAACAGGAAGAGCAAAAGATGGATAGGAATTGACGGATAAGCTACAGGCTGAATCTTGCTTGTGGTTGGATTGTCACTCTCTAAAGACAAAGTACGAGAGGGACAGAAAGGGAATAGCTGGATAAAGATGTTTCATCATGAAAGAGCTTGTCTCGGAGAGGGGGTTCAAATGCTCGCCATATCCATCCATCATGTCTCTTTTCTGTATCCCACAGATCAGTGGCTCACAACCGGTGACCTAAAAATGAGTTGAAGGTCTGTTCTGGTCATGGACTGCGGTGGAAAAACTATTTTAAATGCAGCTAACCATAAAATTGTACCTAGATTCATGTGTCAGTTGGCAGAAGTTGGCAGAGTTGAAGATGCCAATAGGGTAAATTAAATTATGACCGACTAGGACATACTCGCTATGAGGATAAACCAGTGGTGTTATTGTTCATTAAAACGAATAAATTAAATATTGAAATAAAATAAAAAAACATGTATTTTTCTTAATCCGCTGTGTTTTCTATCTGTCTCTCATCCCTCTATCCTGCTCTGGTCTTTATCTACGTTAACACACCTGTCTGTCGTTGTGCTCCATTTCTTTTAATGTTTTTATTTTCTTGTGCCTTGTTCTTCATCTCTCGCTCTCTTTTTACTGTCTTTTTTTACTTGCCGTATTGTCAGCTCAGAACATGTGCTGTTTGGCCAGAGTTCACAATACACAATCCCACACAGCGTCCCATTATCAGATTCTGTTATCGCACTCATGACATGTCGTTGTAATAATTTCCATATAGATTAGTGTGTAATCATTCTATATTCTGTTCTTCTGTCAAGGCTCTTAACCTGTTCATTTCTCTTCGTGGCAGACTGAATTACTCTGAATTCAAATTCTTACTTAGCATAACAATTGCAATGATGTGTGGTAGACCACAGGATTGGACACAATATACAGGTCTAGAAGTGTGAGACCACATTATAAATCTGATATTCAGAGTTTTGTTTAAACATGGAAATAAAAAAGAAAGTGTGTTATATTCAATGGAACTGTTATGCTGTTAATGTCATCAAGCAGGAGTTTTATTCCAAAAGTTCTTTGCAGAATGAGTTTATCATCATCAGACTTAACAATTTTAAACGCAAATACATTTGAGAAAAAAATGATTTTAATTTAAGATAATTTTTTTATTTATTTTATTAATGATTGATAGATTCCACCTTGTTCTTGCAATGAATAGCCTTCAATGCTGACATGAAATCTAGCCATTTACTATTTCTACTCGTACTACTAGTAGATTACTAAATTTAACATATGTTTTCTTGCGTTGAGGCACAATACGCTCTTTGGATAATTCTCAAATCGAGCTGGAGAACACACTTGAGTACTGCTGTTATTAAAGTGGAAGGGCCACGTAAATACAAACAATTCTTGAATTCCTTTGATTATTCCTATGAAATGTAATTAATCTCCCTGCTGTTTTAAATAAAAATTTTGTGTTTGTAAAGTTGAATGGTTTTTGAATTGAGTTGTAGTCTTACATGTCTTGTTTCTATGTAGGCTGATCCGAGAGGGCTGATACGTCTTGTGACCAAGCATGTGACAGACCATGCTGGATGCAATTGGGATGATGAGGAACTGCAGGCCCTGATTGGTCAGTTGCAACTATACAGTGAAAGATTGACAGACTTTACTCAGGCTCAGGTGCTACAGGGACTCGGCCGTGGAGTCGATGTCCAGAGATTTAGCAGCGACAACCAGTACAAGAAAGAGACTATTCTGGGCCTGGCCGAGTAAGTATTGTGTGCTCGTCTACCACATCAAAAACATATGAATGCTAGTATATAGTGATTTCAAGAAAACAAGACATGAAATATATACTATAATATACAAAAAAAAAAAAAAAAAAAAAAAAAAAAAAATATATATATATATATATATGATATATATATATATATGGATATAGCTATCATATTTTTTATTTACTTAAAAAAAAAAAAATATATATATATATATATATATATATATATATATATATATATATATATATATATAAATATATATATATATTTATATATTTGACATATTTTGGAATTATGGTAAAGTCATACACTCTCAAATAACAGGAATGGAAATTATGAAGTGACCTTTTGCCCAGATTACAATTTAGTACACTCTTGACATTCACAAAGAAAGTGTGCGGAGTTGAAAAAGATTGACACATCTCCTACATCTTTTAATCTGTCTGTCCTCTGAATATGACTCTCTAGAAGAGAAGCTCATTTTTCAGGATTTATCTTTTGATCCAAACCAGAGCCCTGGCTTTAAGGAGCCTGATAGACAGTTTTATAAGGACTGGAATCACAGGTCTGGGGTGACTAAGGTCTAGCAAGATTTGGCGAAACGTCCAATTCTTACTGTAGAGGTTGCAAAGTGAAGTTCCAGCAGCTCAGGGCAGATCTGAATTGCAAGAGCAGCCAGAAAAGTGATCAAATCATTCTTTTAGAACAAGACCGATCAGGATTTTTACGGATATGTTACACCTGGCCTTTGATGGGCAGCCATTTTGGCCAAGATTAGAAAGACCAAGACACTGAATTTACCTAATTAAGCTTGAATGTTAAAAAAAAAAAAAAAATCATTAAAGATGTAATTGAAATTCTCTTTATATGTGTATAAATATTTAATTTTTCATTTTTGTTTCTTTTACTTATACTTTTTGCCTTTTATTTACCCTCTGTCTGTCTGACTATCTGTCTGTCTTTTGTTCTAATGTTCTTTCTATCTATCATTCTGTCGTTCTACCTATCATTCTGTCTGTCTGTTGTTCTGTCTACCCTTCTGTTGTTCTGTCTACTCTTCTGTTGTTCTGTCTACTCTTCTGTTGTTCTGTCTACCCTTCTGTTGTTCTGTCTACTCTTCTGTTGTTCTGTCTACCCTTCTGTTGTTCTGTCTACCCTTCTGTTGTTCTGTCTACCCTTCTGTTGTTCTGTCTACCCTTCTGTTGTTCTGTCTACCCTTCTGTTGTTCTGTCTACTCTTCTGTTGTTCTGTCTACCCTTCTGTTGTTCTGTCTACCCTTCTGTTGTTCTCCCTACCCTTCTGTTGTTCTGTTTACCCTTCTGTTGTTCTGTCTACCCTTCTGTTGTTCTGTCTACCCTTCTGTCTACCCTTCTGTTGTTCTGTCTACCCTTCTGTTGTTCTGTCTACCCTTCTGTTGTTCTGTCTACCCTTCTGTTGTTCTGTCTACCCTTCTGTTGTTCTGTCTAACCTTCTGTTGTTCTGTCTAACCTTCTGTTGTTTTGTCTACCCTTCTGTCGTTCTACATGTCATTCTGTCTATCTATCATTCTATCTAGGACATTGGATGAGAGCGTGTATGGGATCTCTCGTTCTTTGGCTCATCGGTACAGCATTCCTCTCTGGGAAGTACACATGACGCACCTTGAGTTTCTGTTCACTGATAGCGGGTAAGACACTCTGTCTCTCTCTCACACACACACACACACACACACACACACACACACACACACACACACACACACACACACACCAGACATTAGCAGCGCTCGCACTGAAAACAGATTTACTGCACACACAACACTTTTTCCAGAGGAATGAGCCTGCAAAACCTCAATTAGAAACAATGTCTGCAGCTTCCACAAGTAACAGTTTTTATTTCCTCGACGTGAGGGTCAAAAACCTGCAAGCCTGTGCTCTAGAGGTGCAAGCAGAAGATTGCACGGATCGATCGCAGAGACTGGCTTCCGGTCGATCGGTCAGTGTGATTTGCCAGACTTAGTTTAGTAGCGAATGCAAGAAGCTCTTCGTTTTTTGAAATGGCTTTGCAGTCGGGCTTTATTGGGCTTTGAAAATCCACACACAAACAGTGTGCCACCCCTCCTGAGCTCCCTCCCAAATTTGTTGCTGAATCATTGTTCAAAGCCTAGTCTAATCAACTCCTTCTCCATCTCTCACCGGGTTTAATCACCCTGAATATCTCTCTCTCTCTCTCTCTCTCTCTCTCTCTCTCTCTCTCTCTCTCTCTCTCTCTCTCTCTCTCTCCCTCTCTCTCCCTCTCTCTCCCTCTCTCTCCTCTCTCTCCTCTCTCTCCTCTCTCTCCCTCTCTCTCCCTCTCTCTCCCTCTCCCTCTCCCTGTACATAAACAAGCACTCATTTGACTGCTTATTTAGTACAGATTGCTTAGGTGAAACTGATTTGAATGTGTGTTTTTTTTTGTTTTGTTTTTTTCTCAAGTTTTCCCTTGTGAGAGTCATTTCATGCTCATTAACATACTCAAGGCTTCTGTTGTTGTTGTTGTCTTTTTTTTTTTTAATCTCTGTGTAGAACATGAAATCTCTTAAAGGTGCCCTATAATGATTTGAAATAATATTTAAATTTGGTCTTTGATATCTACATAGAGGGTATTTCATATTTTAGGTCATTTAAAATGTCCAGAAATGGTTTTGCAGGTCCATGTTCAACACTAGAAATTGCCTCTAGAATGAAATGGTCTGTTTTTACCTTATTTGGAAGGGTCATGAATAGTAATGAAGAGCTCTGCACTGATTGGCTGTTTCACTGCGGGCTCATTACAGTAGCTCAGAGCGTATAAATATAAATATATAAAAAAATAAATTTCCCCTCTCCATTCAAAGGAGAATGGCACCACAGGAAGTTTGAACAACTTTGGCAATTACTCAAAAGTTGTATTGTATTGCAGTTTCTGTTTGCTAATTTGTCAGCAAATGGGCTTTTCTGACTGATGAGGACTTGTAAACATATTTTGCATCGTTTATGCTATTTACTCAGTTTGAATGATCTGCATATGTTGTGTGTGTGTGTGTGTGTGTGTGTGGGAGGGGGGGGGGTTGTTTTTCCCCCTGGTGGTTTATTTCGTTTATTATGTCACAAGGGTTATGTATACACATTGATTTATTTTGTTACAATTTGGCATGTTAAGCGTCATCCCCATATGCATACTCTCTTGTTATTTGAAATAGTTACACTATTGTGTAAAATGTGAGCTTTGAAGCACAATTTAATTGGGTTACATAGAAATGATTGCTCATTTTGGCATGATTGCTTTGGCTGTGCATTGGATTGAAATCACTCAAATTAGCATTGATTCAGATTTTGCCTTTTTCATTTAATTCAGTTGTAGTCCATTCTATTCCATTCTTACTTCAGTTAGTTCAAATAAATAGTTCAGTTCCTCTCTATTTAGCTCCAGTTACATTAGTTCTGTTTGTATGTGTATGAGCACATCACTGTTTGTTTTATAATATTTGGTGCCAGAAATCTAGAGGCATTTATTATTATTTTTACAAACTGCAATTGTGTTTTATACTCAAACTTTCTAAAAACAGGACAAATTGTTTCAAACGTGGGATAGTTTTTTTTCTTCTTTTTTTTTTTTTTTCCTGAATCCTACATATGACAGATGGTCAGTCCGAAATAATCTTTCTCTTTCTAAACAGCTGCTCTATCCATTTTTCTTTATTGCCAGCCTGCACCAAGTCATGTTTTTCTCAGGTATTCTGTTGTATATTCTGTTTAGGGCCAAATAACATTGCTGTTTTCTTTGTATTGTTTTAGTCCAACAAGACTTTCTTTTTGTTGTATTGATCATTTGGCTTAGCCAGATTCTTTTTAGTCAAATCAGTCACATTAGTCATGTTTTTGGACCAGCTGAATAAATTGGTTCTTTTCAGAGTTCATTTTATGATTTATAAGGGACTAAAAATGGTAGGTAAGGTCACTTATTAGGGGCCAAGCACCGAAGGTGCGGAGGCACCTATTGTATCTGTTCCGGTTCTTATTAGGGGCCAAGCACCGAAGGTGCGGAGGCACCTATTGTATCTGTTCCGGTTCTTATTATTATTATTATTATTAGGGGCCAAGCACCGAAGGTGCGGAGGCACCTATTGTATCTGTTCCGGTTCTTATTATTATTCTTCTTCTTCTTCTTCTTCTTCTTCTTCTTCTTCTTCCGACTGGGCCTCTATGGCAGCCCATAGAACCGTGTCCGGGAAAGTTGTTCCGATTTGACATTCTGATAGAGGACAGTCCCAACAGTAATTGCACCAATTTTGGTGTCTTTAACTCATTCCCTCTAGCGCCACCACCTGTCCAAAGTTTCACTTTTATTATGCTAATAACTTTTGAACCGTAAGGCCTATCAACAAAATTCTTTTTTCCTCTGATTCCTGAGCTCATGACGATTCGATTGCATCCTATGACGTCATTTTCCGTCATAAAAATATGGCCGCCATTTTGAATTGTCCAAAAAACCTACTTTTGCGAACTCGTCCTAGACGGTTTGTCCGATTTTCACCAAAATTGCACCAGATCATCTCCAGCCAGTGCCGACAAAAAGTTATGGAATTCAAGAAGATTCGTCAAACCGTTTTCGATAAACGCACAAACTAATTTAACGTAGCGCTTGCGAAAACAGACGTAAGGCTGTATCTCCGCAACGCTTAATTGTATTCAGACCAAACTTGGTACATGTCATCACAAGCAGCACCTGAGGCTACATGCTGCGTTTCGGCGCAGCGCCACCTACTGGTCCGGAGATATGAAAAATGGCTATTTTTGCTTATAACTTCTGATTGTTTCGTCCAAAAAACATAAAAGTGGTCTCGTTAGATTCAGGGCGTCATGCCGAGTCGACTGATATCCAATTTTCCCAGATCGGCAATTTTGGCTGTCGGCCATTTTGAATTATGTGCTAAAATGCTGTATTTTTTGAACGCATCAACGAATTGTTACGAAACTCGGTATGGGTCATCAGTACGATGCCCTGAAGGAGCCTGAGAAGTTTCGAAACAGCGCCACCTAGTGGTAAAATTAAAATCTAAAATGCTTATAACTCTGGCTGTGGTTGACGTATTTTCACGAAAGTCATATTATTAGTCTCCTGAATCCTTTCCGAGTCCAACGATACCAGACTTGCCAGGTTTCGGCATATGGTTTGTGCAGCGTTGCAATTTAGCGCTTAAAAAACATTTGCAGATATCTTCGAAACCGCTAGTCCGATCAAGACGAAACCACCGTCAGAAGTTTGGAAACATAGGTCGCTGGCTATACGCCAATGCCCAAATGCCCAAATATTGATAGGAAGGGGTCGTAAAATTCAATCAAAGTCACGTGTCAGTCATTTTTGACGTGTTTTTTCACATAAATGTCTATAACTCCGAAGCGAATTGAGATATTTTCACCAAAATCGACACACATATGTATGGGCTCACTCTGAGGACACGTAAAAAAAATTGTAGGATTATACCTCTTGGCGGCGCTATAATAGAACAAAACGTGAAATTCCCATTGATTTCAATACAGTTTTGTGATGTAAAATGCTATACTTAATGAATGCATTGCTGTAACATTATGCAACTCAGAAATTGCCACCAGCACCTTGCCCTGAAGGCACTGAAAAGATTTTGAGACAGCGCCACCTGTTGGTCAAAAATTCAAATTACATTTCCAAAAATGCTAATAACTTTTGAATAAAACAGCCTATTGTAATGACACTGGTCTTAATAGATTCCTTGGGTCATGCCGAGAACATGGATACCAATTTTGACGTATTTGGAGAAACTTCCTGTCCGCCATCTTGATTTTCATTGAATACCTACTTTTTCGAACTCCTTCAAGGCCGTTTGTCCGATTTTCACCAAAATCGAATCCCACCATCTCCAGACTGTCCCGACTAAAAGTTATGGATTTCGTGACGATAGACGAAACCGTTTTCGTATACCGCAGCAGCAAAGTTGAGGCATGCTGCCAAAATGACTACTCGGGCTTTATCTCTGCAATGCTTTGACATTTTGACACCAAAGTTTGTATGTGTCATTGTCACCTCACTCTGACCACATCACATCGATTTCGTAACTGCGCCACCTATTGGTCGAAAGTGATAATCCATTAAATCATCTTAAAAGTTACTGTATATATGATTTTTTAGCCATTTGCCCAAACTTCTCTTAAAATGTCTTTAATTGCTCCTTGCTGCAGTTGGTCTGCCACTCCCGCCCATGATGGCATCTGTTGCCGCTTCTTGCGCTTGGCCCCGGTAATGGCTGCTTGCAGCTATATTTTTTAGATGTTTCCATTGGTTCTTTTTTTCAATTCAGATTAATACACTGTAGGGTTTTGGCTTTTTTCTGCCCAGCATGCTTTGTAAGGTATATTATATACCCTGAGGATACTCTTTCAAAACTCATGAATGGTTTCAAATGGGTTTTTATTCCAATTTTCAAATTCATGATTCAGTATTAAGACCTCACACTGCACTGCCATTATAATGCATTAGCTTCTATAGCTGAATGCATTTCGAGCCAGATTTTAAGTGCTATTTCAAATTGGTCGGACATTTTGTTGGCATCAAATGTCCTTTTATTGCTTTCTTTTCCAGGTTATTCATTAAGCTGAGGTTTGCACAATTTTTCTACCAAATATAGGGTACAACGGGGCTAAAGGCAGTCACAAGTAAACCCGAAGTCTTTAGTCTATTTGTACACTGTATGTAGTTTTGGGCATGTTTAATTTGGATTTACCAAAGGTGAAACTGGGACATATAATCAGGTGGTAATATTCCGACCAACAGCATGATTGCAGTGTAATATTTATTTTACAGCACTTCTAAAAATTTGAAACCTGACAATTTTTCAAGCCACATTTCAGACAGAATTTGACCAGTTAGTTAGTTTGTTTACTTATTTTCCTCCTCCATCAGAAATAGTTCCAAAAGAAGCCACGGCATCAATTTTTTACATCAGACAAGTTGATCTGAGAATTATTTGGCAGCATGCATTAGAAAGTATATGTGCTAAGTGGAGAGAGGGCGATTTTCCCATTCTCATTAAAAGAATTGGGTCATCTATCCATTCCAGGTCCCCATCAGGTTTTTCATTTCACTCTTTTAAAAAAAACACACACACGCACAACTTTGCTCTGCACTGCTCCCATACTCTAGTCTGGAATGTCCCAGTGCTGCTGGACTCTGTCAGCACCCTTGGAATGCCGTATGACCAATCATATTTCAGGACTGTAACTAATAACATATATATCGAAGAGAGTCAGTGATGGTTTTTCAGTCTGCCCTTGAGTGAAGAATTCGGCCTCTGTGTCTCACACACACACACACACACAACCTGTATCCGTTCTTGGCATTGTAATTGCAGCAGGAGACAGGATTAATGGCTGCTGTGTTTAGTGAAGTATTGATCCTGTTAAAAGCAGTTATTCTGTGTTAATAAGCAGACTGCAGTCAGAGGCTCCTCTTTCCCACTCTTTGCGTGCTTCTCAATATCCCTCCTCGTCTCTTCGCACCTCCGTCTTCCATCCTATGACCCGGAAACCGTTCAAGCTCAGCCATCTTGAAGGATATCTCAATTCTCTAATTGCACCGTGAGGATCGAGGAGTGAGGAGGCTTCCTGAGGAGTTATGAGTAACAAACATTTTTATTTATACTTTACCCTTACAGTTTATATAAACCACACATCTCACATATTTCAATAGGGTATCTTGCTTTATTATTATTTATTATGAATTTATTCAATAACCAAATTAATACAACATAAGGGCAGAGCGCAGCTGATGACGCTGCGAAGTGATGCTCTAGTGATCAAGTATTCCAATGTATAAAAAAGCTTCCGTTTGATTCCTCCGTCCTCATTTTCTTTACTTGCAGCCTTCCCTCGCATCCTACAGGGGGTGGAGCTGAGACGCGAGGAAAGGAAACGAGGATGCACAAATAAGAATTGAGAAGCACCCTTTATCTCTCCCTGCTTCCTTTCCTTCCTGTAATTTCTGTCTTTCTTGTTTTGTCTCTGCTATCTTCTTCTTTTCCTCACTTTGTTCTGGACTGTTGTTGTTTTCCAGCCTGTCTTGCATTCTTCTCTCTGCATTTCTCTTTCTGTGTTTGTTTTTGGTCACGGGACATCGTGCCTCCAGCCAGTATTGACATTTCCATTAAACATGTGTTAAAGTCCATAGGGGTTACGCTCTGTAGACAATGGATGGGTGTTGGGCTCTGTCCAAATGGCCACATGCAGCCTGCTGCTCGCTCATTTTCTATTAACAGTGAATATGATTAGCTGTAACACAATGTGCACATGCTGAGTGCACACAAATGTTGAGGCCCTGTGTGTGTTCTATGAATGTTACTGTAGGTTGTGTCTTGCACAATGGCGTGCAAAGAGGCATGCCGCAGGGGCTCAAACTTTTTAATTCTGAAATCTAAAAGTACCCTTGTGGTCGTTAAAAAATAAATAAAAGTAAGAACAGTTATTTTTATTGGAATAAGCATTGGACCAGTCCAGAGGATCTATACTGGGATCGGCCAACATTGTGAAAGCCATTTTTTTTTTTAATGCTAGATTGGTTTTGTTAGATAATAGTTAATATACCGTTCATATGTTTTGGGTAATTATTTTAATTTAAAAATATTTTTTAATCAGCAAGGATGCATTGAATTGATCAAAAGTGATGGCAAACATTTGTAATGTTACACAAGATTTCTATTTCACATAAATGCTGTTCTTTTGAACTTTAAATTCATCAAAGAATCCTGAGAAAATGTATTACGGTGTCCACAAAATGTAGAAAATAAATATTTATTAATTATTGCCCCCTGATTTTTTTTTTTTTTTTTCTCGTGTATTTTTGTAGCCTGGGAAAACCCAGACGAACATCCGGCAAATTTAGATTTGATCTGAAAGTCAGTCTGGCCAAGAGCCCATTCAAACCCATTTCCAATCTTTCCAAATCAAGGCACCAATCACAAACGTTGAGGCAGGCTTTACACGATGACGATTGATCTGATTGGTTTTAAGTCTATCCAGTTACGTCCATTGGTAACGCCCCTTTGGAAATGGGCTGTGAATGAACTTTCCCCAGACCCACTCAGTTACAACTGAGAAGGGTCTGGTGTCAACCAGGCTAGTATTTTTGCATATTTGTACACTGAATGTCATTTACATCTTCATTGAGAACCTATGCATAAAGTTTGAACAAAAAACACTTTTTTTTTTCATGCATTTTTTGTTTTTTAAATCCATAAAGTCAGTAAGTGGTTATTAGCAGCAATTACTGCAACAAAACATTTCTCACATTTGATTTGATGTGAGCACTTCTGTGCCATTCGAAAACTTGAATTTCTTTGTTCTGCCCTGCCTGTGGTGGTCTACAACTTATTACGCTTATCTAACTTCATCATTTATTCCCTGTCGTGTTTGTGAGTCAGCATGGTTTTTATGCCTTTTCTCTCTATTACTGTGTACGACTCTGTCTCCAACCCCTTTCCTTCTCACACGTCCACCCTCACGTACAGCATCAGCAGACCTGCTGGATAAATGGACTTGGGAGTCATTGAAGGTTCACATAGTAATTTATTGATAACCCAACTCTATAAAACATTTCCATGCATCAGAATTGCTATGGGATATTTCTCTGGTGCAGTAAAGCTGTTTATCTTTACTGAAAAGCCATTCAATTAGAACGAGGTGGAGGGCCAGTCCACACGCCTGCTTATGAAGTCACCGTGGAGATAAATTATGGAAATCAGGGCAGCGCTAACATAAAACATGACACCCATAGAATCTGAATCTGACATCAGATTTATGGTGGGTCAGTAACTGCTCACCATAGGCTATAAGTCACTGTTTATAAAAATTGGTCCTGGAAGCGGTCAAACCACAGTGAATAAAGTTTAATGGACTTTGAAGAAGTTCTTTTAGATTAAACAAAATCAATTCTCTTGCACAAGTGGACCGTCGCAGCATATTAACTCGACCTTAATGTACTTCATTTGGTTCGGGGGACAATTGTGTGGGTGGGGGGGGGGGGGTGGCTGTGCATTGCCTTAATTGATTCACTACAAGCAATTTGCAAAGGTTGAGTGATCAATGCTTTAACAGACCTTGGTTACAACTGTTCATTGTCTTGTTTCTGTCACCTTCCAGTCTTTCATCTCCATCCATCTCTCATTTCTTTCTTTCTTCAGCCTCTCCACCAAAAACATCGAGGGCCGGATGGAGGCTCTGGGCCTGTTCGAGACTCTAAAGAGTGACCCTGAGTCATTCTACACACACATGACTAAATATGTGTATCCCAGTATAGCTGGAACCGACCAGCTCCGAATCCTCTTTTACTTCACTCTTCTGGAGAACTGCAGCTGCGCTAACTACTTCCCTCAATCTGCTATGAAGCCCGACACGCACATCAAACTGCTGAAGAAGCTCAAAGCCGTCGCTGTCGGTGAGTAACAGCCAAAGTCTGAACAAATGGATCAGAATTCAACATGCCCAAAATGGTATTCAATCTTAAAGATCAAGTTTGAAAACCAAATCAGTGTTTTGTATAGTGTGAAAAAAAAACACTGGTTGCAGCAGGCATTGAAATGACTGTAAAAATCGTTTTGAAGAAAGGAGGATTCGATCGATAAATAGCCGACCTGGCAACACAAATGAAGCGGTAGATCAGCTCCTGCTTGCAAGCATGTCAATCAACTCCATAACCAGAAATTTCCTGTGTTATAGCACATCTCTCTCCAGCTGAGATGACAGGAAATGGGTCGCTGAGCAATGAGGGTGCCAATGAAAGTAATAGAGGAATGTTAATTAGCCCGCATACAATACATTTTTGTTCTTTTCTGATAAGAGAGATTATTATAATGCACACAAAACATGGAGTGAGGTTTAAATGAGTTCATTAGCTCCGTACCTCTCTCTCTCTCTTTCCAGTATTGAGGTCAATGCATGTTATAATGCAAACGTAATAAATATCATTCACTTATATCTGCATATAAGTTGTGTACTTATTCACAGATTCACAACTAGTGCATGTCCCTGTTAATTAGTTCTAAATATGGCTGCATGTACTTGCAGTTACTAATAACATAGTTTGGCTTTTTACTGTATTTTCGATCCAATAAATGTCTTGCGAACACTTAACTTTTGAACAGCATCTCTATTATTTATTACAGCAAATCAATTATTCATAGACTTATACTCAAATATTGTGGTTCTGAGTAGCTTTATGCCACTTCTTATATCGTACTGAAAGGAGCTAGAACTAATGGTTAATGAATCATTTTTCAACTGGGTAGTCTTGGAGTGAGTGTATTGAAAGGTCAGGAGGGAGTTTGTCAGAGTTTTTGCACCATACTCTCTCCTGTCTCAACTGATACCTTCACACTTAGTAGGCACTGAAAACACACTCTGTCGCATACATGCTCCCCGACACAGTCCTGTAAAGGCTGTTCTTAGCATCTGCCACAACCCAACCCACCAGAGATGGCACCTTCTTTTCCACATCTCTGTCCCCCATCTCTGTGTATGTTTGTTGAATGCCCTCCTGGCCCCTGTCGTGAGATGGGCCCATTCTCAGAGGCAGGTGTTTCAATATTTAATGCCCTGATGAGGCTTTGTGTGTCAGTGTAATGTTGTCTGTCTGACTGGATATGTCCTGGAGGCATGCCAAGTCTACAGCTATTCATATTGATTGACATGAATAGAAACCATATCGAAGCTTGAAACTGCAATAAATGTCCCATTTAGAGTTTGAGATTGATTATTTTCAAATCCACTTTCACTGTTAATAGTGGATTCCATTGTCCTTGTCCCTCTAGTGTAACATGTAACAGTAGAAATGTACTATATATATATATATATATATATATATATATATATATATATATATATAATGTATGTGTATTTTTGTGGCAAAGACTTTAAATTAAGTGCCTATACAGATATTGATTTTCAACCTCAGAAATATTCACTACATTATAAAGTGTGACAACTACTCGCTGTGTATTTTATGTTTGATGCTGGAATCATAATGTTTTGCTTCTTAGGTCTGGATTATAAGAAGCTGACAGACGAGGATTCAGTTCCTTTGAAAGCTCTGGAGCCGATATTGACTAGCCAGAACGTCCTGTCAATCTCCAAACTGGCCCCTCGAATCCCCCAGAAGGGAGGAGAACCGCTTACCTCTAGCGCTGTACATGCCACCTGGCTTCATAAACTGTTCTGGGAAGGGGATCAGCATGTACTGAAAAAAGCCCCCCAGAGCGATCATGACTTCCTTCATGCCTATGACACCTGTGCCAAATACTTTGACCGACTGCTGCCCGTAGATTGTGTTAACTTCTTGGATGCCATCACCTTTTCCCCTGAAGCAGCCAATAAGGTGAGTCTAATGCAGAAAAGGGGTGGGTCTTGAGGGTTTTCATTTCGAAGTTTACAATCATCTACTTGCAAAATCCTCTCAAACTGCAACAAAACAATGAAATTTAACAAAAAATTATTGGCTAAGCTCAGAGCTGTATTGTTACCATATTTGCAAATACCGTTGAGTACAAGAATTGACAAATCAATAAATGTTTTTTTTTTTTTTTTTTAAAGGGTAAAGAACAATTGGCTGTTTTTATTAATGCCATTTTAAAGGTATTGAAAGTGTATATATATACACGTGAATATTTTATTCATGTTTAAAATGTTACTTTAATACAACTATATAAAATAAAACATTAATCATTTTATATAGATATAACTGCATTTTTATGCATTTTTATGACTTGCATCAAGTATGAAATGTGATTTTGAATACATTGATTCCCAGTCCTCCATGATAATATAGAGAAGCCTGGATTTTAGGTGGGACAAAATACTTTACTGTACATGAAGAAAAGCCCTGCTGCCCACAGAGCAGATCAAATCAGATACTTTGCCCAGTGCAAATGCTCTCATAGATTCCTAGCGAAGCACAGTGGTCATACTGACGTGTTTAAAGCCTGCTGTAATTAAAAAGAATCATTAAAATCAACACATGCACATGAATATGCACTCTGTGGTGCGTTCACTGACTTCAATGGACCTGTTCATGTACATTAAGTGCTGTGTGATGTTTTGGCCCCCTTCATCTCTTCCATACTTTTATAGAAGGCTTTGTTTTCTGCCTATTTATTCTGCCTGCAAGTCGAGCATACACACGTGTATACAAAAAAAGTCACATACACACTCGGCCCTGTGGCAAACATCCTAAATGAGCCTCTGTAATGCTCGTTGGCCCCTGGGGTGTTCAAATTATGTTATTGCAATGATTTTGTTGATATAATGTAATGATTAGAGTTTGTTGAAAGCAAGTTACAAACTCTCATTCCCATAAACAAACACCCACTCCCACCCACCATTAAGGTAAGAGTGGCATTGATTTGGTACTCAAGAATGCTACAGGGAGAAGCAGCCAATGACATCTGTCATGCCTCTGCTGTAGATTATGTACGAACCGTGTGTAAATACAGTTTATGTATTTTTGGTTAAGTGATAGCAGATGAGTGTGGGAGGGGAGTGTTGAAGGTAAACAGTATAAGATGAACCCGGGCTTGTGGAGTTTTCTCACTGAGATTAAACTAGATGAGAAATGGGATGAGACTGAATTATGCGACATCATTACTATTGTGGATTATAATATTCGATATGCTGCAGAATAATGGCCCATTGCTGACTGAGCATTAGTTCAAGCAGGAAAGCTTGAGCACATTTCACCATTTCAGGATGTGAGGAAATTTTGGGTAACTTCCACTCTATGGGGTCACCTGTGAGTTAATTTCGTTCACTATTCTTATGTATGTTTGTATATATATTAAGTCAGTTATTTCAAATTGTAATATTTCAGTATTACTATTTTATTTTATTTTCTATCAAATTATTGCAGCCTTCATGACTTCTTTTAAAAACATAAAAAAACATATTGACCCCAAACATTTGAATTATGTATATATTAATTGTTGTATATTAATATTATTTTCATATATCTTAATGTATACGAAGATTTAAAGGATTTATATTTTAGAAAGGGCTTCCTCACTGGGGAATCATCATATTTGGTTGATTATAGAAAAACATATTGTATAGTGGAAAAAAACCTTCATCTTTTTAACATATTTATTCTTGTCTTTCTTTTCTGTGTGATTTCTGTATGCGTTTAGCTCTCTGTAGAGGCCAGGCTGGAGATCACCAAGCGTGCACAGAAGGCTCTAAAAGGCATTAGCGACAAGAGTAAGAAGAAGGGTAATGATGACAGAAGTGAAAACTTTGACTCCGCCCTCACTCACGTGCAGCAGTCTCTCGCTCATCTAGAGACTCTGAGCCACTCCTTCACTGTGTCACTCAAAACAAGTCAAGAGGTAATCTTCAACACACACATAACTTAACTTAAACATAACTTGTCATTTTATATCATCCAAGACAGATGCTAACCTAAGTATCCAAGCTACTTGTTTGTTTCCTCCTCCTCCACAATTTCTCCCTTTCCTGACCTGTGAACAGTGTCTGTGATTGATTGGCAGGTTTGTTGCTGGTGTCCTGACTGCAGGATAGTAGCAGGCAGTCCATGTCAGCCTGTGGTTTCTTTAATTTGCACATTGAGCCATTTGTCTATGGAAATATATGGATTCATTTTTACAGCGCACACTTATCGAGCAGACACTGCCGTATCTCATTACCGGCACACCTTCACCGTGTCGCACAACATGCTCCCATAGAGATTTGCGCAATCTTGGAAACTGCAGTTTAATTCTCTGTTGGAGTTGCCTTGCTGCCTGCAACCTGTTAGTGCTAGTGTAACTTAAATTCAGAATGAAACATAAGTATTGACAGATTTTTTTTCTTCTTTATTTTAATGTACATCTGAGAGTAACAGATTAGAAAAGAAAAACTGCAGGGCAGAACTTGGAGATTCATCGATTATTGATTAAATTTTGAGATGTGGGCATTGTGCTTAAAAGTGGAGGCAGATGAGCGTTAGCTTACAGGTGCGGGTAAAAGCAGACTAAATGTTTACATCAGCCTGTCGCTTCACTAGGTGATTATATTTGGTGCCCTTTTTTTCCTTTTTTATTTATACATCCATTAATGAATAATTTGCAATATGATAAATAAAAAACAATGTTTTAGCTCAACAAAGAAATTATACTTTTAATAACTGTTTGCATCAATTCTTGAGGTTAAAATTACGTTCATCCAACAAACTACATTGAGTTAGTGGAACAGTATGGCATAAACACAGATTTTTAAGTTGATTACTCAAAAAAAGAAAATCTATTTTTAAGATTTTAAAACTTGTTTTGTGTTCAAAATTGACCATTTATATAATAAGGGAGTACGTCATGAATCCATTTTCCAAACCGTGTTTTTGTCTTATCCTGAATAACTCCGCTACTCCTATAATAAGGGTTTATATTCGGACTATTTTAGACTTGTCGGGTCGCCACCGCTGCGGAGTAGCCCAGTACCCGTGTGACTCGTCATAGACATAGAAAAACAGAGTAGATGTTCAATGTTCTTTAGCAAGACGCAAAAAGTTATGTTTATTAACTGCTAGAGCAACAAAAGTTATGGACTGCATTGTTTAAAAAAAAAAACAATAATAATAATTCTAATAAAAAATCAATTTCGGTTAAAATCCACAGCTAGTATAACAAATGCTAAATGTAACTTATTTAGCTTGTAAATTGAATGAACAAATAAGATATTTCTTGTCACTGGCATTAGTGCAGATTTTTTGATTAATAAAGAATTCAAAAGTACAGCATTTATAAAAATAAGTCTTTTGTAACATTATAAATGTCTTTACGGCAAATTCTGATCTATTTAATGCATCCTTGCTGAATAAAATTACTTTTTTTTAAACAAACTAACAATGCACTGATCCCACATTTTAATTGGCAGTGTATTCAAAGGATCCTGGGAAGCATAATTATAGCATTTGTGACAGAACTGTGCTTATGACACCTGAAAAAGCTCCCCTGGTTTTGGTGTGTGTGTGTGTGTGTGTGTGTGTGTGTGTGTGTGTGTGTGTGTGTGTGTGTGTGTGTGTGTGTGTGTGTGTGTGTGTGTGTGTGTCAAGCTTGTTCCTCATGATTCTCAGTGAACAAACAAATTGTTATGTTTCATACTTGTCTTCGGGTGTATTTTGCAACTAGACTCACAATTAACATAGAGAGGCCAATGTCGCCTGAGCATGAGTGTTTATGTCTTTGTATTCTTCTCTTGTTTTAGGAGAGCTTGCGGAAGTACAGTAGCATTTATGACCTGTCTAGGTCCGAGCGATCTAAGGTTCGCCAACTGGCTGTCACAATGGCCATGGACGGACAGCCCCTCGAGAGAATCGAGCAGCTGCTCGCAGTCGCCGTGGGAACGAGTAACCTATCGCCGAAAAGCATCGTCCAGGACGCAGTGGAGCTGATCATAACTGCTCTCAGGTACAGCGATCTGCACTTCTGTCCATTTCTCTCCACCGATGTTGTTTTCTTAATATCACCCTCATTTTCTCCCTGTCTGTTTTATACCCTCGCTCGTTTCCCGTAATACCTTCTCTTTCTCTCTTTCTCCTTCTCTCTGTCTGTGTCTTTATGGCCTATCCCTCTATTAACCTGTGTCAGACTGAATGTGTCTTTGCTTGATTGAGTTAAACACAACGTTTGGCCTCTGCCCTGGACTCTCATCTCTCTCCTTTAAAGCTCACTTTCGCTCTTTTTCTTACCTTTCATCTCCTGCTTTTTGGAGGTCACCACCTTCCCTGCTGCCTGGTTCTTAATAACACTATCCTTAGTAATACTATCAGTTCAGAGAGTAGAGTAGAGCCGGTGTAGATTTTTGAACCAATCTCTTATTTTTCACTACATCTTATAAAAGGCAGGATATTTTGATTTGTTTAAGGTTTCAAACCAACATTTAAGATCCCAAAAAGTCTGGAAAGACTGTTACTGTGATTTAATAAATTGCCTTGGTGGTAGATTGTCTCATTCAGCAAGTTTCAAGTACTGAATCTTGCAGACATACAGCCAAAAACTTCAAAGGATTCCTGTTTAGAACATGTTCTAAAGAATGGGTGGATGACCAAAATGTCCACTGATAAGCCAAAACATTATGACCACCTGCCTAATATGATGTTGGTCCTCTGCGTGCCGCCGTGGAACTTGGTTGGTCCAGCACATCCCACAGATGCTCAATTGAATTAAGATTTGGGGAATTTGACAGTGAGGGTAACACCTTGATCTCTTCATCATGTTCCTCAAACCATTCCTGAACAATGTATGCAGTGTGGCAGGGTGCATTATCCTGCTGAAACAGGCCACTTCCACCAGGAAACACCATTGTCATGAAGAGGTGTACCTAGTCTGCAACAAAATTCAGGTGGGTGGTAAGTGTCAAATTTACATCCACATGAATGGCCAGACCCATGGTTTCCCTGCAGAACATTTCCCAGAGCATCACACTCCCTCCACCGACTTGTCGATCCTGCTGTTTACACAATCCTCCCATAACCGTCATTAAAATGTTGTGTGACTTGTGCCGCACTGTTAGCTCGGACCAGACGGGATAGCCTTTGCTGCTCCTTGTCCATCGATGAGCCTTGGACGCCCAACACCTTGTCAATGGTTTGTGGTTCGTCCCACCTCGGACCGCTGTTTTCTCTGAATTCTCAATGCTGCTAACCTGGAGCAACCCACAAGCCTTTTCAGAGATACTCTGACCCAGAAGCCTTGCCATAACAATTTGGCCCTTGTTAAAGTCGCTCAGATCATTATTCCTGCCCATTTCTCCTGCATCCCACACATTGTGTGTGTGTGTGTGTATACTTTTTTATTAGTGATTTGTTTCTTATTTTCATTTTGCATGTGCTGTGAATAGAGATTTAAAAAGAAAAAACTTTCAAAAGTATTTGGAATTGTAAAGGTCTAAGACCATACAATCGTCAGTGGGAATCGTCATTCTGCACCTCCTTATTAGTCATTCTGCTTCGTGAGTCTGTGTTGATCAGACGTTTCAGCTCAATCTGCAATCAAGCAGGATTAGTGAAGGTCCCTTGAATCAGAGAAACGATGGTCATTGATTTACAGTTGCTTTTATTCAGATGCAGCCTCCCCCTCTTCTCTGTCCTGGAGTGATTCATATTCTAGGTAATTGCTTAAAATGAAAGCGTGTTCCTGTCTTCTGCTGCTAATTACTGGTTTCTAGAGGTGGGCAAATTAATCATTAACAATGAAATGATTTGGGTGCAGGGAACTGTCATACTATTTTGTAAAGTTTATTTCATGGAACTGTATTTTCTGATGTACTAAGCTTTCTTGTGCCCTGTTTTTAACAACATGGAAATTCTCTTTGAAAGGAGGTGTGAATCTGTGGTCTACCAAGCTGCTCATGATTGATGTTTATATCTGCGGAGTAAAAGATTACGGTTGCGTTTCATGTATAAATAATCCTTTAGCATCACAGTATTCCTTCATTGAAGGACACTGGTTTATTTACTGTGTAGTTGCGTTCAGTGGTGCAGTGAAGTTTAAAGCAAGGTTTTAAGATTTTGCTCCTTGCATCATAAAATTGATAATGCTAAAATTCTTAAATACTGAAGGGATGCTGAAATATTTGAGTGCTTCTTCTAAATCTTGGCTTGTGGTTGATATCTGATTTATTCATGTTTAAATCTGTTTCAAGATTAAGTGGCGTGTATACAATACAGTTTAAAAGTTTGGGCGTGGTAAGATTTTTAAAATATTTTTGAATGAAGTATTTTATGCTCATTATGGCTGCATTTATTTGATAAAAAATGCAGTCAAAAAAGTAATGTTATGAGATATTATTAAAATGTCACATTACCGTTTTCTATTTTAACATTTTAAAATGTAATTTTGTGATGGTCAAGTTGAATTTTCAGCTGTCATTAGTTCAGTCTTCAGTGTCACATGATATTTCAGAAATCATTCTAATATGATGATTTGGTGCTCAGAAAATGTTTATTATTATAATAAATGTTGAAAAGAGTTGTTCTGCATAATATATTTGTGGAAACTGTGATACATTTTTTTCAGGATAGAGTAGAATAGAAAGTTCAAAAGATGCATTAATTTGAAATGGATTAATTATCAGCAAGGGTGTATTAAATTGTTCAAAAAACTATAAATTTCTTTAAGAAAAAAATCTTATTGACCCTAAACCTTGGAATATTTTAATAGAAAAGTCATTGACAACTTTGTAATCTTTGTATGATTATTATATTAGTATTACAGACGATTGAAAGATAATTAATTCATATGGGAATTAAAAATAAACCCTTTAAACTTCTTATACTTCTTATAACCAGAGTACCAGAGGGATGAACATTACATTAACATTTTAATGATGTTGTAGCAATAAAACAGGCTGCTGTGCAGATCACAGCATGGCCAAAGCTGAAAAATGTGTCCCAACTAGCGTTCTGCTGATTAAAGTCTGGAGAAAATAAATCACTTATTGTTTTATAAAGCACATCCACTGAGTGAGATTTTAAAACAGTTGTGGGAATACAGCTGAAGTAAATAATATATATTATACAGAGGATGTTGAAACATGAATGTTTTGAAAGCAACATGATGAAAATTGTCATCCCTGCTGAAGCATCGCTCATGTTTTATTGACTTGTGATATCTCTTAACCAAAGATATATGCTAAGGTCTAACATACAACAGCACTGAAGGAAACTGAGCTTTTGTTGACCTCATGGAGAAGAGGACACCTCTGGAGAATGGTCTCTGGAGACCAAAGATTATTTAATGCCAGACTGACACAGTGTTTTCTGCAGCAGTAGGAAGGAAATAAGAGAATGTTGGCATAAAAATACAAAGCAATTATTAATAGAAACATAATTAGGTGGTGCAGCCTCATGCATGAAAGCATAACACAAACACCTTTAATGGAGGGAGACAGACAAGGCCAGAAGAGAAGGGAGGAGCCCTGCAGCAAGAACATCAGCAGAAGAGCATTAAGATTGCTCAGTGTGAAAATCCCTTCCTTCGATGCGCGCGCACACACACACACAGTCACACACACACACACAACATTTCCAGCCATAGAGCCACTTAAAAGCCTCAAGACATTGAATCAAAACTCAAGCTGTGTGTCTGTGTTTGTTTGTGTGTCTGTGTGTCTGTGTGTGTGTGTGTGTGTGTGTGTGTGTGTGTGTGTGTGTGTCTGTGTTTCAGTGGTGACAAGGACGCCTTGAAAGATTATTCAGACCCCTTGAAGGTACTGGAAGGAATTGTTGCAGCAGTGCACACTAATGTACAAAGCGGGTAGGTGTCTTCTTTGTTGAAATGTTCCTGTCCCATTTACTATTATTGAAACACAATGTTGTCCATTTGACCTCAGAGGAAGGGATAAGATGTTAGTTAAAATATAAGATTGTATAAGGACACTCTTTAGTGTGTATAAGATTGTATAAGGACACTCTTTAGACACTCCTTAAACTGCAGAAACATCAATATATCGTATATATACAATATACAATAAAAATAATTTACTCACCTTCAAGCCATCCTAGGTGTATATGATGTTCTTCTTTCAGGCCAACACAATGGGAGTTATATTAAAAAAATATCCTGGCTCTTCCAAGCTTTATTATGGGGAACCATAGATTTTGAAGCCCAAAAAACTGCATCCATCCATACTAAAAATAATCCATACAGCTCCAGGGGGTTAGTAAATGCCTTCTGGAGCAAAGTGATGTGTTTTTGTCAGAACAATAAGTGTCCATATGTATAACTCTATAATCTATAATCACTGGCTTCCGGAAACGGGCATACGCGAGTCTAGTTCTGGTGGAAGAGTGACCTCTGACCCGACGCATGATGTATTGTTCGAACACGGAAGCGCAGAGGATAGAGCAAAGCAAAACACCGGTCACGAATTAGAAGTCTAAAATGAGCAGAGCTGGACAGTATTTACTTATCAGAAATCACCTTCAGCTTTCCGCCAAAGTCAACCCGGGAATGTGCCAACCTTTGGCCCCACCTCGCCAGACTATTTACATTTTCTGAATTTTCTGAAATTTTCTTAAATGTTAAATAAAGCAACATGATGACAAACAAGATGAAAATGACTTGATTTTACTTTCAATTCCTTTTACATTCTCCAAGATATTAACATTAACATTTTTCATAACTCCATGTAGGACGTTTCTGTACATAAATGTAAGCACTGTGGCAGTGGTAATGCAATATTTAGAAAATGTACTCTTGTACTCTTGATACTCAAGTACTTTTAAAAACAAGTACTTCAGTACTTTTACTTAAGTAGACATCTGACTGTAGTACTTTTACTTGTACTTGAGTAAAATTTAGCAAGGGGTATCTGTACTTTTACTCAATTAATGAAGCTGTGTACTCTGTCCGCCTTTGAAAATGAGAATTTTTGAAAGAGAAATGTCGGAGTATTTGGACATAAGAAAAGATGAGCTTGAGTTTGTTGCCCAGTTCTATTTGTTTGAACCGCGAAAGGTGTCTACTCTCACCTAAGCTTACGCTACTTCTACATCCTACGTCATGCGTCAGGTCAGAGGTCACTCTACTTGCGTACGCCTGTTACCAGAAGCCAGTGATTATAGTTTATAAAGTTATAAATATGGATATTTTTCTTACAAAAAACGTATCACTTTGCTTGAGAAGGCCTTTATTAACTCCCTGAAGCCGCATGGATTATTTGTATTGGATGTATGGATGCGTGTGCTTTGGTCTTCAAAGCCTATTGTACCATTCACTCCCATTATAAAGCTTGGAAGATCCAGGATATATATATTTTTTATATATTACTCTGATTGTGTTTGGCTGAAAGAATAAAGTCATATACACCAAGGAGGGCTTGAGGGTGAGTAAGATGTGTGTAATGTGTGTAAGATTAAAATATTTATGATTTTAATATTTCAGCACTATTTCTAGGTCAATACTCAAATGTACTTTTGTACAATTTGTAATTACTCTGGCTTGGCTTGCAAAAACAGTTTGTAATATAATTCTATTTAATTATATTTGCATGTACTGTTACATTGACATTTGAATATACACTATCCATGTTTTTAAAGAAAAGTATCTTATGTTTACCAAGGCTGCATTTATTAAATACAGTAATATTGTGAAAAAAATAATAAAATCATTACTTCAGTCTTCAGGGTCACATGATCCAACATAAATCATTTCATTATGCTTTTTATCAGGTGTTCAATAAATATTTCTTATTAAAATCAGTGTTAAAATCAGCTGTGCTTCTTAATATTTTTAAGATCACCGTTATACATACTTTTCCATGGTTCTTCAATGACTAGAAAGTTCAAAAGAACAGCATTTATTTGAAATGTAAATGTTTACTATCTATTTTATTTACTATCCATTTAATGCATCCTTTCTGAATTAAAGTATTAATTTCTTTCAGTCTTACTTGTCTTAGACTTTTTAATTATAGTGCATGCATGATCTGTAATCTACTGCATGTGTACATAAAGAAATCAAAATTCAGATTTTTTATTCTGATTGTAGGTATTGTTTTTACATTATTATACATTTTTACATTCATTTATTTTAGAGGGAATATGGTGACATCAGAGGACATGCTGGCATGGTTACGTCCTTTTTGTGGGGACGATGCTAAACCCGTCCGACCCCGAATTGAGGTCCTGCAGATCCTAGAACATTCATTCAGCCTCAGCGACCAAGACATCCACCTACTGGTGTTCTTCAGGAGCCAAGCCATTCTCAAAGCCTGCTGGCCAAACAGAAAGGTGAAAAAAATGCATATACCCACACTGGCACAAAACACGATTTACACTTCACACATAAATATTATTACGTTCCCACATCCGTGACTCAGTATTAGCTTATTGCCTCTGTGAGGCACTGTGAATGTAATCTCATTTTACAGCGCAGCCCTTTGCGAGTTAGCATGTGCTTATCGGAATCGCTTGACTATTCGTATGCATTTAGTAGTGTGTGTGGGAAGGAGTGAGATGTATTTGGTCCAGGGATTACTGATAGCCTGTTTATGCTCTTTGGCCTCACCTCATGTTGCTTTGGGGATGCGAGCATGTCATTCTGCCATTTTATGTGGTGTTTTGTGTCAGGCAGTATGTACCAGAGCAGCTGAGTAAATTCAAGAGTTGAAAATATAGAAGAACTATGAAACTCTTCTGTCCAAGTCTGTCACTGTTTTCGCAGGAGAATGACCTTCTGGTTTTCCTGGCTAAACTTTTGGTTTACAAAATTCAGGATCAGATATATATAGCTGAACATTATAGTATAGAATTATAGTTTTGAATGCAATTTTGAATCCGCCTACAATAGTGGGAGCTTTTTTGTACACTTTTCCAAAATTCGAAATTAAAAATGATTAACAGATAATTAAAACCGATTTCCTTAGTGTTTAAAAGAAGAAATGAGACTTTATTTGTGTAAAAAAGGAAGATCGATGGATGGATGGACAAATAATTGGTGTTTTATGGAAGTGTATTAATGAAAGAATCAATTACTTTTTTTCATTCAAATATCGCCATGATAGTTTTTAGTTAGTTTTCTGACATGAAGGGAAAAGTCACCTCATCTCACTCAACCCACAGCACAAAAATACATGCTATTAATCCATTTTCCACCAAATCACATAATCCATTTTTTCACTAAACTTTAATCATGCAAATTAATATTTATATAAGCAGACGCTATCAGATGTTTGGTTTCACTTTAAGAGGATTACTCTGCCGATTGTTTAATAGAATAATTAAATGCAACTTTCAGTCTTCAGGGGTTTAAAGCAAAAGAGCCCTTCAGATTGTCGTTATAGTTCCAGTATCCAATCAGCCCTTGATTAGCTTTATTCAATGGTAAACAACAGCATATTAAGCTTATGGTGGAAAAGAGCCATTTCTGGCATGTCCTGGTTTACGGATTTGTCTAGTTTAGAGCATGTTGAACATTTAGGATGGAGTCTAACCTTTAATTCCACAGATTATCACTTCTCTTTAAAATTGCCTCAATTGTGGCTTCCACTATTGCTTGGCCGTATCACTACAATGGGTCTCCAGTGTTGGCAATAGCTTTGTTTTCCTCAACAAAATGAATCATTTGTGTCTTTATTGTGATCTGAAAAAGGAAAGAAAATGAGGGGAGTTGTAATGAGAAGTCATGCCCTGAAGGAGGAGGAGTAATTAAAATGAACAGATTGTGGGAAGGGAAAGGGGATTGGCTCCTTTTCACTGAGGCGTGGAGACCTCGAACGGAGGCCACATTTTCAGATGCCTAAATCCTGATTGGGAGCGCTGAGCCGGGCCTGTGTGCCCTGAGCGGTGGGCATGAGGCCACGGAACGCTGCCGGCGCGTGTCTGCCTGCCGGGGAGCGGATGCTGCTTTATATCATGAGCCACAGAGTCTGGTTATCAACTGGTAGCCCCAGGTGTACGTGTGTCTTTATTTATGTCGGTACCTGGGTATTTTCGCTTTTCGCTGTTTTTGTAGTGTGCTCGTTCATGCCCACAGGATTGTGCGTGTGTGTGAGTGTGTCTGTGTCTGTTAATATAACAGTTCTACCCCCTGTATCCCAAACTAATCATCTCCTAACTCGCGCACCGGCTCATCCTGCCCAGCACCATAGCAACCATGACTTCACTGCTGCTAAGCAGGAGCTGCGTTTCAGGTCTCGCATCTGTTTGTTCTGTTGCATGTTTTGCTGAGCTGTATATTTCTCTGTTGTTGTTTACTTCTGCTGTGTTGCCGTAGTGTTTATCTCCCTGATGTATCAGGTAGTACTGTTGAATTTTATCAAAGCCGAATTGGGGCCGTCGTTTCAAATTCACAAAGAGGAAACGTCAAAGCTCATAGTAAGAGGGAGAAGCGTGTGTGAGCAATGGAAAGCGGTTATTGCACGGTTGTCTGATTAAGGAAATGACTTTGATCACAGACAGAATGAGAGTGGTTTGACTTCTTCTCTCATTCACTTACTGTCAGTGGAATTTGATAACTCTCTCACTTGCTTTCAACGGGTTTAATTGCTGATGGGATTCATCGTAGATGTAAGGAAATTATGTAGAGCTGTGTGGTTTGTTGCTGCTTTGTTGAGGTTGCACTTTTTCCCTCTTTTTCACAAATTTCCTTGACAGTCAACTCCCCACCTAAACTCAAAACAGGTCACTCCTATACATAGGATCTTTGGAGTTTATTCCAGTGAACTGCTAGATCGAGACTCAACTTTGGAAAGATGCAGCTATAGATTTTCTGTATTTATAAATGTGAATTACTTTATTTTTTTGTTCCCAAGCAAAATCGTTATAGCTGTAGGCTAGACCTATATATTAGCAAGCCAAAAAAAGTAAGCAACATGATCCAGATGGAAATTTAAACTTGGTGCCCTTAAAACTGCTGCTACTGTTTAAGCTGTGCTGAATTAAAGCATTTTTTTCATATACAGGTGTAATCGAAATGATTAAACTTCCATTGCAAGTCAGGTTTATTGACAAAATTAACAGACTTGGAGCTGTTTGCAATGATCAAATCAAACAAAAGTAATTGAAATAGCTCAACACAACAAATGTTTCAAATGGTTTCCCCAAATTCAACTGAAAATGCAACTTTTAATGACTTCTGCAGTGTCAATATTATGCAACCCCTTCATGGCAAGCGTCTTTAATACTTAGTAGAACACCCTTTTGCTGTTATGACCTGCTGCAAACGAGATGTGTAACCAGACACCAGCTTCTGCCAGCGTTTCTGAGGCATCTTAGCCCATTCTTCATGAGTAATTGTGTTATCATTAAAATAAACCAAAATTGTTAGATCCTGTAAAAAAATTGTTTGTTGGTAGTTTATGATGCTTAATACATAAATGTATTGAAACTTATAACATTGGAAAGTGCTTAAGTGATGTTAGTGATTTGTGTTGTCTAATAAGCTGCTATAAGATGCATTTTTTGAAAGACATGTGCAAACTAACGTAATGTTGCAAATTCTCTTATTGATATATTTGACCTCACTAAAAAAAAATTCCAAAAGATATTTCAAAAGAAATTTGATTGAAATTACCTGCATTATCTGTCTCTTTCTCTGGCAATTTCTGCCTGCGTTTTGAAAACGATCTCTACCCCTCATCCCGATGGCTGGCCGTGGATATTTGTGTCTTAATTTTAGCCATCCGTCTTAGCCTAACGGCAACAAAATGTCACGGTCCCTGTGAGCGTTTACTGTTTGTTTGGCTGAGGACAGCAGATTTGTCAGTCTGAATTGAGAATCTTTATTTGGCAGCTATCCGTGTCCCAGACTCCCTTGTTTACTTGGTTTCTAAAGTAGTTATTGATGTAATGAGTCCAAATGAATATTAGTACGTGTGTTGGGGATCAGGCATGAGGTGTTATCGTTGCCATGGTCCTTTGACTTGATTAACTGGACTCATTTGTCATGTTTAGAAGCTGTCAGTGTTTAGGTTTAACAGAAGGGTGTTTGTGTGTTTAACCGCAGACCAACTTAATGACTAGGGTTAATGTGGTCATTAAAACAAGGTCTTCATTTTCCCTGGAGTGCATGCTTTAATATGCCCATGCTTAGCAGTGCCATTTTAATATCTTTATCCAGAGGAGGGTGTGTGTGTGTGTGTGTGTGTGTGTGTGTGTGTGTGTGTGTGTGTGTGTGTGTGTGTGTGTGTGTGTGTGTGTGTGTGTGTGTGTGTGTGTGTGTGTGTGTGTGTGTGTGTGTGTGTGTGTGTGTACTTGACTGCTTGTTGATTACAGATGAAGAGTTAAATGCACCACATTGAAGCCTTCTTATTAGTTACTAATCAGTTACTAGTCAGTGAGGTTGCTGAGTTTATTATATAATATTATAATTATTTATTCTATATTATTATTATATAATGTTTGTGAAAAACGTCTCAGCAAGGCTGTATTTATTCAATCAAAAATAGTCAAAAGGTTTTTTTTGTCAAAACTCAGCTGCTCAGTTTTTTTACAGTTAAAAAAAATCTATATTTTAAAATGTAATTTATTCCTATGATGGCAAAGCTGAATTTCCAGCATCATTACTCCAGTCTTCAGGGTCACATGATCCTTCAGAAATCATTATAATATGCTGATTTAATTATAAATTATATAATAATTTATTAATTATTATTATTATTATTATTATTTGGTTTTAAAAAAAATGGTGCTATGTAATATTTTGTGTGGAAACCTTGATATATATTTTTTTTCAGGAATCTTTGAATCCTGAATAGAAAGAATTTTTTTCATTAATAGACCCCAAACTTTTAAATAACATGTTTCTGTTTTTATCCGAATCTTGGATTATGTGGTTATTTTCACTTTGGAATATTTATTCATGTCAATGTGTTTGTATCCTGTGCCATTTTAGTGTGGTGAGATTTTCTGACTCTACAGAATTTTCACACACACACACATTTATGTGTCTTAAAAATGTCAGCGTGATGTGACATCAGACCCACTGGCAGTGTGTCGGCTTCGGTCTGTCACAAGCACTCCTGTCTTTCACACGTGTCACTCTCCTCTGTCATTAGCCCCGCCTCCCTGGCACAGCCCGGGGCCACACTTACATCATCTCCCGCTTCACAGCCTTCAAGTGTCAGTAAGTTTCACTTGCTGTACTTTTGCTGCATTTACTTCCCAAGGTCTTAGTGAGAGTTTCTCCACTTCTACTTCCTTGAAATTCCTCTAGTTTCAACTAATCTTTTTTTTATGACATTGTATCAAAGTCACTTTCAAGAAATGTCAGTTCACTCATCAGCCATATTTGCAGTGCCTCCGGGCAACTATTTTGGGGATGCAAGACCAACTACTATCTACTTGAATAGGTAAATACTGAAATCTCAACAACTGCTCGTCTAATTCACATTTAAATAATACATTTCTAATCAGTAATAAAACTGAACATGAACACTCCCATAAATATTGTTTATTTTCCTCAAATAGCATTAAATAGTGTATATTTCAGGTTTGTCCAGCCAATGTGTATCTAACTAAGCTCAAGACACTAACTTTTTCTATAGGAACCGGAGCTTCTATTGGCATCAGCAGTGACACAATGACTTTTCCGATTGGCTGTGTTATTTAGAAGACGGGATTTATTCCGATGTATTGCACGCTGCAGTATCTCCCATTTATAGTAAAACGAGTGAACCTTCATCCCGTATTGTTCCGAATATAAGACGATCCTGATTACAGGATGATCCCCCTTTTTCAAGATGTACCTTTTGGAAAAAGGCTTTTTAAAGACCAAATCTTGTCTTTTATAAAGAAAATACTTTTATTTGAAAATTTGTATTGAAAGTATGGTATTATAGTATTTCTAAGAAAAAAACATCTACTTCTTCCATATTAAGCTATGGCAAAGAGTATGATGTTAGTATTAAATTCTAAATTTAGCCATAGCATTGTGAAAGTGAATTCTTTTTTCTTTTTTTTTCTCAGAAACAAAACTGCTATAAAGGCAAGTGCTATCAGGTGGACAGGTTAGGGTTCAGAGGAGGGTGTTGAAGAAAGTGTGATGAAAGCAATTGCAGTGACTGTAAAAAGGTTGCACAAGAAGCTTTCAGGAGAGGCAAAACGTGATTAGGTAGGTCCTGCAACAACATTGCTGTCAACCAGTTGGTTCACAAGACCATATATAGGATATGCTATTTGTCAATTCCACCTTTTGCCAAGACTGTACTAGTACGGCCTTTCTCCCAACAGTCTATGCAGCATTGCGTCACCAAAAGTGCACAAGGTTTAAGGGCATGTTGGACCAGGAACAATGTTGTAGCAGTCTCTGACCTTACTCTTAATATCATAGAGCACTGGATGGTTGATAAGAATGTTGTTCCAGGTCCAACAAAGTCTTTTGATCCAGGAGCACATCCTACTTTTGTAAATGACATTAAACAGGCCTGAGGTCAGGTTTCCAGAGGTTTGAGTTCAGGTGTTCAATGTCTTAACGGTGACTCAGCTTTGACGTAATGTTCTCAGGAATCGAGAACACACTGAACCTGGGCTATATATGGAAACGGTTTTACCTGTGGCAGATTTATGCCAGCGCTGAGAAGATACAGTGGGTTTTACGTGCACCTCATCACACACAGACAGCCGTGATCCATCAAAGACCTCCGTCCTTGGCCTGGAGCTCCATTAGCATGTGCTCATACTGTATGTGACTGCAAGAGAGAGGCAAGAGTCACAATGGTTTAGTGGGGGGAAGTTACTCCACCTACATTCATAGGGACATTGAACTCCATTTCTGAAATCCTGCTGTTCAATTTTTTTTTTTATTTAAACAATAATCTTCTCAAGTATGCATATCATGGAAAATCATAATTTGTATTAGTCTTTTGAAAGAAGATTCAATGTACTATACCATACTGTTATTTAAAAAATTTAAAAACACCCCCAGTTCACGATTTATGAAAACACGCTACAAAATGAATATACAAATTATGACATCAGAACAAGCACATTGAAGGTAGAGAAAGACTAGAGAAATTAGAGCTTTCTGTTGGTCATCAAACTTGAACCTGTTATTTGTTGAAAAATTTTTTTTTTTTAATTGCATTTTTTTTTTTTTTTTTTCAAATAGGATTTAATTAATTATTAGCTTTTCATCAACTCATGAACTCCTTGCAGATCTTTTACAAATCAGTTTGGGGAAACCTGATTTATGTGCCGGATAAACACTGCTCAAAGAGTGTCAAAATCGTCTTATCTTCGGAATAGTCACTTTTACACTTGTAGCTAATGTTTTCAAAAGGGTAGTTCACTGTAATTTAAATTGTAAGTAGATTTTAGTTTGGAGAGCTACAATTTTAAAGTAGCTTGTCATCACTGAATAGTACATCATGTGAAAAAGCAAGGCAAAAGTACTAGATTTTAGAAATGATTGGTCCTGTCTGAGTTTACAACTTCACTCACTGACTCAAGACAAGACTAGACAGATCATTTGGTTTTCTACCTCCTTTGATCAAGGTAGATCTCCATTTTCTCCTATGCTGTAACTGTGAGTGCGTGTTCCTCTCTGCAAAGTCCTTCATCTGAACGTCTGTTCTTTTAAGACAGGATTAGAATATCAAACTTCTGTGTCGCCCATCCCGCAGTCCCCCAGTGCTGGGATTCGGATCAGCTGTACATTGAGTGCACAGGGTAATCTCTGACTTCTGGCTCTGCATAAATCAAAGAGCCGACTTAATATTTAATTATGCTCCAGGTACTTCTGCCTGTGTTCTTCATCTCTTTCGCTCTCTTTTTCTCTGAAGCTAAGAGAGGCACATTCTGCCTTTGTAGGGGACTGCATGAACAGCTAATCACATACAATCATGCTAACAGTAGTGAGGTCTCCCAGCTTACCAGAGTCAAGTGGTGTTTCATTAAAAAAAAGAAGAGAAAAAAAGAAATGAAGAAAACTCCACATCTCTGGATATGAACAGGTGTGGAGTCTTATTGGAGCTGTGGTGCAGCTGTTGGAGCATGTGCACTGGGTTTGTTGGAGCTGTGGTGCTGATGTAGGTGGTGTAGTTTGTCCAATGACAGGATACATTGTGCTCTTAACTACTCACATGAGCACATACTGTGACATTTTTTGTCACATATGTTAATGCTTTAGAAAAAGTGCTTTAAGCTTGACAATGAAAATGATTATATTATATTATAAAATAAAAAAATAACAGTATAGTATGTTGAAGATTGCACATTTGTAAAAGCTAAACACCGGTAAACTGAACCTTCTTTGTGTGCTCATTTATTTATTTATTTGAATTTACATGTGGATAGGGTTCCAGCGCGTCCTGGAAAACCTGGTGTTACATATTCCCTGGCTTTGTGTTTCATTTGTTGGACTTTTAGTTTGCATTTTACGCTGTTCCTGTTTCCTGTCCTGTGTGCCATTTTCGTAGTCCTTTTGTAGTTTTTCTAGTTTTTATTTCATTCCCAGGTGTGTCTTGTTTACCTATTACTGAGTTTTGTTTCAACCCGGTACCTGCTTATAGGTGGCTCTTTTCAAATTCTCCTTCCATGCATATTCTCTCTGAACTCTGTCAAAAGCGTAAAATGTTTCCGTTTACGATTTGTTTTTACGGAGCGCGTAAATGCAAAGGCCAATTAGAGGTCAGAATCTGCTCAATAGCACTCAAAACGCTAGAGATCATTCAGCACAGGCTCATTGGCTGAGTTCTTCACGCTCGCGAATCCTTTCATTATAGCCATATGAGAGATTCATTGTGCAGTGTAGCCAGCCTAATTGATTATAATGTGAGTTTTGTGAGTGCAGAACTCAGGGAGCAAGCACTGAACTGAAGTGATTGACAGGTTCAGTGATTGTAAAGGGAGCGCTCTTTGTTTGCTGTCTGTATATAACCCACTCTAAATTTATACCGTTTTATGTTACTGCTCTGAACACATGGCCAGGTTTCAGGAGTGACAACCGTATTTAAATGCAGGATTAAATCCAACATTGTTTGATTGTCATAGTGATATAACCATAGCAATAAACAGGACAAAAAAGTCTGGAATGTCAAGATTTATGAAAAATTATTTCCATTGTAGTCAAAATATTAACTAAATAAAAAAGACACTTAAAAGGCGAAAAGAAAAATGCTGTGTAAAAACAAACAGGTGTGCCTAGGAAAGGTGAAGAAGTGAACAGCTGCTGAATATTTCTGTAAGTCAGTCTTATGTAGAACATGTAAAAGAGGTCGTTATTTTTTGATTAGGTCAAGCTCTCTTATTCTCTCTTCCTTTCATATAGTCTTATGGGCTTTCCAATGTATAATTTTCTAGCTAACTGGTGCATAGCAAATAAGGGTCAAGAGTCTACTCTAGTCTGTCTACTCGACAAGAAATGCAAAAAAGCAAGCAAGAAAGAAAGAGGATGGCAGTGCAGTGCACTGGATGTGATGAAACAGGTGTTTGCTTTTAATTTGGCTCTCTTCTTCTCTCAAGCATTGACTCTAAGACTTAAAATTTCACAGCATTTTTGCTGATGGAAAAACGTAGTAGGCAGTTTTGAACATTGATCTGTCTCTAGATCATTGGGAAATGATTTTTGGGTGTGGATGTGTGTGCATTTGTGCATGTGTGTGTACAGTATTTGTTGATTTCAAAGCACTGCAATGATTCTATATTGGGTGTATTGTTCTTGGTGTGTCAAGGCACTTTTCACCTCTCTAACACACTGCCACTGTCTCAATGACCTTTGCTGCCTTGAGGGTGAGCACAATGAGTTTCCGTCAGTATGTTCCAGCAGTGCGTGAATAACTGTTTGACTGCTCTTAATAACATTTGAGGATGGTTTTAACAACATTGCAGAATAGTTTCTCACTCCACTGAGCCGTACCATGCATTAGTCCTAAATTGGACATCTGAAATCTACAGAAATGGAAGTGAGAACTCTGATACAAGTTTTCAATATTCTGTGTTAAATCAATGCTTTGCTAATCACTCTTGTCTTGTCTTTTTTATTATTTGTTGAAAGGAAACTATGAAGCAATGATACATTCCTCACCATCCCTGAAGAGCATTTGAATTATTTTAATCTCTGCTTAATTGCCATAATCTGCTTCACTGAGCTGAAATGCAGGCGCTCTAAAGAGACGCTGAGAAAGAGAACAAGTGGTGTTTCTCCATTTTCTTTCACAATCATCTTCTGTCAAATCATGGTAATCAGGGTTTTTTTTATGTTAAATATAAGTATATAAATTACGAGGTTATATAAGGTACTATATAAGTTATGAGGTTTTTGAGCAGCGAATGTCAGACGTGTTTATCCGTCGTTAGAACAGTAGCAACTGAGGCAATAAGTGCATCACACAAAGTTTAATGGGCTCTCAGTTTTTTGGCCCAAATCTCAAGTTATAAAATATGAAATGCTTCGCACAGGCTATTTATGACTGTATTTGCTATGGTTATAATTTAACAACAAATGCTAAGACGCTTGTCTGCTCATCAGATACATAGAAATATATATATATGATTTATGGGGAAAAAATACGACATATGGAGATAGGAGGTTTCCGCCCAACGGCGACGATAGACAGACAGACAGTAGATAGATGGATAGATGTGTGTATGTAAATTTCTAAAGATTGTTGGAGGTTATTTAGTCTGAGTCTGACTCGCATCATTTTCCAGATTTCATATCCGCCTCTTTTCCCTGGGATAGTTTGAGTGTCTCAGAACCTGCTAATCTCTGTGGATTTTCATTCACAACTGTCTCTAGAGCTTACAGACAATGGTGTGAAAAACAAAAACACTCTGTGGGAACTGTAAAACAACCAGCCGTTACGACAGTGCCATCAATAGCAGCATCTCTGAATACATCGGTATACATCGGTATAGCAGCAGAGGTAGACCACAGCAGGTTCAGCTCCTTTCACAGGCAACATTGTGCACTCACTAAAGATGGACCGATTCCAAAAAACTCTTCCTGTTCTGACAAATCTCAATTCCCGCTCTGACATACAGATGGTGCAGTCAGAGTGTAGTGTATGCAACTTGACTTCATGGATTCATCCTGTCTTATTTCAGTGATTTTTGGCTGGTGTTGGTGGTGTAATGGTGTTGGGAATATTTCATGTCAACATGGACCAGGATCTGTTACACTGTCCTAATCAGGCATGATGTTTGAAAGCAATTTGTCTGTCCATACTGAAAGTGAATTTGTGATGTGGAACAATAACAACCAATCAAACCATAATTAATCGTTATCTGGAAAGAGATTTTGGAGAGTTACACCTGGCTTGATGGCACAAAAATAGAAAAAACACAGTGTAAGAATGTTTTTTTGTTTTGTTTTGTTTTTAACCAAAGATCCAGGTTGTTCTGGGAATAAAAGACTCTCATCACAGGGGTTTCGATTGTCACCCTGCTGTGTTCGTTGGTGACGTAATGACTATTGGTTTGCTGAAAACCAAATAGTTTTTTACAGAAACATTCAACCTTTTAGTGCACCCAAGTTGTACACCACCTCAGCCCCTCTCCTCTGAATATTCATGAACCCCTCCCATATGTATGCATAATTAATTAAATATGTGGAAGAGCCTGAAATCTCAACACAAATGACTTTTATTATTCAAATATTGAAATATTAAATGTCATTATGCATGTTTTCCAGGTGGGAGCATGTCAAGAATACTCTGGAGTGAAGCTAGCATTTCTCTTTATCGTACAAGGGTAAAAGTGTAGTATACTTGCATTCTCGCAGTGTGGTATGGATATTCATGTTTCAAATTATAGCTACAGTGAACGTGGGTGTTTTTTTTTTCCTCTTCCATCAGGTGAGAGACAGACAGAGATTTTGTATTATTGGATACAGTCCCTGCTGTGCCCTTACAACAAGACTTTCGGCTTAACACTTGCAGGTAGATGTGTTGCCGTTGTTTTGTATGTTGCAGGATCAATATTTGAGGTGTTTTCTGTCTGTGTTGGTAGCGCTTCTACACGGATATCGCAAAATACAGCATATTAGAATGATTTCTGAAGGATCTTGTGACACTGAAGACTGGAGTAATAATGCTGAAAATGCAGCTTTACCTTCATTGAAGTAAATAACATTTTCAAACATTAAAATAGATTTAAATTTAAGTTGTAATATTTCCCTATATTTCTGTTTTAAAAGAATTTTTGCCTTGTCTTTGACTATTGACAAGTGCATAAATATACAAGCCAAGTATATTTGTATAATATGTTACTTGGTGTGTCTTTTTATCTTACACCTTTAAACCTATGATTATTCAGGTGGGGTAAAGATAGTCAAAACTAGCCTAAACCGTAAATGACTCACCTGCCCGCAGGTTGAAGTTCTTCAGGAATTACGTAGAACAGTCCCTTGTGGTTGTTCTTTTTTGTAGTTGTAAGTAAAGTCTCACAGGTAATAATAATACATATTAATAATAAAAATAATAGCACTTATTTTATTGGTTACAATACAAAGCTGTTAGTGCAAAAAGGTGTCCTTTGTTAGGGTGTCTGGTGTCCGTCAAGCTTAATGCAGGCAGCATCTGAGGGGTGCTTTACTCAGTCTTTTTATACTTCTTTTTGGGGAATTCCAATTCCATATCAATCTCTGCGACTCATGTCCAATAGTCGGATGTCCTTACGCCTTCTCCTACGCTATTTGTCGTTTGTCTTACACTCTTCTCCTTCCTTACTGTAGTCTTTGTCATTCTTATCTCCGCTTGTGATTTTAAAACCTTTTCTTCACCCCTGTGTATCCTCTTTTAACCTTTGTGGCAAGCAAAATAACATTTCTTTGAAACGGGTAAATGGCAATATCAGTATCCAAAACAAATAGCAATTGCAATCTGCATTCCATACACAGTGTCTGTCTTCATTCAAATATATATATTTTTAAAAGCACTGTATTTGGAATATGACCACATCCAGCCCATAGATTACAGCTGCCAGACCTTCTTTATACCAAAACTCATAACAGATTCACAGACATCAGATCCCTTCGGCTTTTACGTGCAGTCATCCTGACACACACTTCCGCACCGACAAACACATCATGCATTCCCTGACATGAGCATGCAACTAGAGCAAACATCACAGGCCGCTGAAGAGGTACGGAGATTGCGCCCTGGAGTATCATTCTTTGGAAACTCAAGGGCCCTCCAGCCCGGAGCAGTCGTCTTTGTATAGAGCCAGAAGGATTTGGTTTGTGTGGGTGTGTGTCAGCCTTACCTGAAAATCTCCCTCTTATGGTTCACTTGTTCTTATGCACCGGTTTTGGTGATTGGCTCCTACTCTTATGTCTTTTGATTCTTTCCTTCCTCTCTCCTCCCCATTCCTTCCTCTCCTGTCTTTTTAAACTGAACGACCTCTATCACTTCTGTGCAGGGCACAGGGGAAACAGTGAAAGCTAGGCAGTAGGTCAATGAATATTAATAAGACATTTTACACTCTTTCTAAAGGCCAGGCACGACACTTCTTCCCCCCTCTCCCAGCCCTCTTCCTTTCTCTCCTTCTGCTCACCTTTTCCACAGTCTTTCATTTCTCCTGTGACATCACTCCATCCTCAGTGAATAAAAGGAATGAGTTGTACTCAACATTGACCTTATAGGCCCCTTGAGGGCACAAAACCAAGGTGTTTTTTCTTTTTTTTTTCTTTTTTTTTCTTTTTTTGCCTAATAGCAAAGCATAAAATAGCACTTTTCAGTCAGAAACAGCTCTGTCACTCTTGTCAGCAGACAACGCCAGTATTTATTATTATTATACGATTTCAGCCACCTTTTAAAATATTTAATAACATAATTAATAAATATACAATTATTTTCTTTTTTTAGATGAAAATAGCTCAGGGTTTATTTATTTCGTTATAAAAATGAAAATCAAATGAAAATCATATATTACAAATAATGTTAATTACATTAATTCTGATTTATAAATAATGAGATCAATATATCTTTAAGTAAACGGTAAAGGTCCTTGCACACTGAGTCCCAAATTCTCGTCTGAAATTTTCGCAAGTTAAAAAATAAATACGACCTCACGCTGTTTCAATCACGTTTACACACTGGCTCCAAAACTTTCGTCCGTCATGAAAAAATTCAGATCGGGTTCGAATTTTCAGAGCCACCAAATGACGAATACGAAAAAACGCATACGAAATTTTTGAACTCCGTGTGCAAGGACCGTAATATTCAATATTTATATACTATTAAAAGGAATGTATGTTTTTATTTATTTTTAAATAAATAGTAATATTTCATATTCATTTAATTATTATTATTAATTATTAATAATTTTATTATTAAAATAAAAACATTTGGTTAGCTTTAACAAATAATGCCTAACTAAGAACAATTATTATTATTATTTAAAAACGAATTGACTAATTTAGCAATAATTTTAATTAGTGTACCTCTGTACATCTGTAGTTGTGTTTTTAATGCTGGAACCCAGAATGGTATTATTTTGTGCTGATGTTCCCTTCAGGATGCATGACTATCTTAACCAGCCTTGCTTTTAAAAACCATGTCTGTACTGGTCCAAAAGTTAGATTTGCACCTGACCAGCACAAACCAGAATAAACAATCCTAGCGTGTAAATTCATGCTGGTCTAAGAGAGGTATTTCTGCAGGTTATTCATAGATGTGATGCAAAACACATTTAGGAGGTAGAAGAACCATTGAAAGGTGCATTAGTATTTCTCTGTTTTTGGCTGAAAATGTTTCTAGACCTCAAACTGAACTTATATGATGAGTTTGAAGTCATCACATGGTTCTCCCTTCTTCTGATGTTCAGGCCCAACTGAGTCTGTCCTCTTCCTAAATGTTTCACCCTCAAACCATGACCCGGCGGAGTCTGAGTTTTACAGTTCCACTACGAATCCCTTTCTTAGAAAAACAAGATTTCAATTATGGAGTAATCTCTTTTAAGGGCTCATCTCCTGCATCTCCTCCCTGCTCTGAGCTCAGGATGGCCTTAATTTATTCATTATGCATGAGCTATTTATTATTCATTTTCTGGTATTCTGTCTGCACATACTCTTCAGAGCGGTGTTATGGAGAGGAAATCAGAGAGAGATGAAATGTCTGTTTTTTTATTTGAGCCACGTCTTTCTGGTTTGGTCAAGCTCTTTGCGTTATGATATCTTTCTCTCTCTCTTTCTTTCTCTGCTGGTTTTTGCCCGATGGCAAAACTGACCGGAGATCACTCTCTGAAATTTGCTGAGCATTGTAATTGACTTTGGCCAGGATGGAGGCCAGAGGTGCTATACATCTGTAGTTATGCCTCAAAAAGACTTATGATCTAATCCCAGGGTCGGCCTGTATTTTACCAATGTAAGCTGCCTAAATACATAATATGTGTATGCTGATGATTTGCATATGCAGGTTTCTCTGAGATTCTGTATAACAAAAAGACACAGAAGTGGATAGGGCACATGCTCCAGACATGTGGAACTGCAGCAGTGAACCAGCAAGAAACAGAAACTGAATGAGAGAGAACTTAATGGGATAGTACCCCCAAAAATAGTTGGGTCCAATGTTGTTCTTATTAGTCTTGTTTTGACATTGTCTTATAGTGTCAGTAATGTCAACAGTGGCAATGCTGTGTCAAAAATGTGTTGGTGTTCCAAAGAAGAAAGTAAGTTATTCTCTTTTGGAAAGACAGATTCTTTCATCATTTACTCACCCTCATGTCAATCTATCCATCTACCTATCTATAGTTCTGTTTGTCTGTGTCCTATGTCGTTCTATCTATTGTTGTATTTGTCTTTATATCTGTCTTTCTGTCTGTCATTCTATCTATTGTTCTATTCGTTAGTCTGTATCTATCTATTGTTCTATCAATCAATCTATCTGTCGTTCTGTCTGTCGTTCTATTTTTCTACCTCTGTCTGTCTATCTATATCGTTCTATTATTTAATCTCTCTATCATTCAATTTACTATCATTATACCATTTTATCTGTAGTTCTATCTATCATTCTGTTTTGTAAACTGTCTGTATGTCTATTGCTCTGTCATTCTATCATCTATTTTTCTCTATCTATTGTTCAATCTATCTGTAGTTCTGTTTGTCATTCTGTCTATCGTTTTGTCTGATTGTATGTCTATTGCTCTCTTTATCATTACATCTATCGTTCTACCTTTTGATCTGTTGTTCTCTCTGTCATTCTATCTATCATATATTGTATCTTTCTTTCTGTCTGTCACGGATCTATTGTTCTATTTGTCAATATATATCTTGTTCTATCTATTCATCAATCAATCTGTCGTTCTGTATTTATATCGTTCTACCAATCTACCTGCAGTTCTGTCTATCATTCTGTCTATTGTATTAACTGTGTGTGTCTATCGCTCTGTCATTCTATCATCTATTTTGCTATTTATTGTTCTACCTATCTGTAGTTCTGTCTGTCATTCTATCTATCATTCTACTTTAACTATCTATCTGTAGTTTTTTTCTATCTTTCTGTCTGTCATTCTGTCTATTGTTACATCTATCATTTCAATTCATCATAGTTGTTCAATTCATCATTGTCTTTATTGTTTATTTTAGCATCACTAGAATGCTCTATTGACCAATCAGCACCCAGGATCTGGGAACTGTGAACTGGCCAAGGTTAACGTGGGAGTTCTGTGCAGCTGCCCATCTTCAGCTGTTTTCTCTCTGACAGAGAGATCTGCTATGAAATCTTCCTTTCAGAAAAATAGTTGATGTTAATGCCCTGGAAGTCTTTTTTTTTTTCTTTTTCTATTTTCTCTCCTCCCCCTGATGAGTGGCTGTCTGTTGCCTCTCAGCAACATGGGCAGCTTAAACAATTTGTGTGTGTGTACAAGTGCATGTCCAATTCTCTGTTTATGCGTTGATGTGTAGACCTATTCATGACCCTACATACACACTTGGACTAGCTAGGTCTAAGTATAAATGGCAGATTTGGCTTGTTCCTGTGCACTTATTGTGTCTAAATACTACATTGATCAATAGAGATCCATCTCCTCCTTGCCAAAACTACTTCCTGTCTCCTTCCCAGTGCCGGCTTGACAGATTAGAAGCTTTGTTGCCATTGAAGTACAAGCGTGCCGTAAGACGAAAGGGACCCACTCTTGTTCTATCCAACTAAAGGCGGGTAATTACCAGCCAGCCATCTCTGATGTTTACATCAACTGTCAATGCCAACTGTCTGCTCTTTTTGCATTTAGATACATGAGGCAAAACAGCTGAAGAAGCCCTTTATATTTACTTCAATATGTTATTTCTTTCCACAGGCAGCCTTTTACTATTTGGTGCTATTTATCTAAAAGCCCCTCACAGTTCGAGTGGTATGTTTTGCGTGTGTGGGTAGGCAACAATTAACGGTCACAGTCTGAGATGGAGCGCAGCTGAGTTTAAAGGAGCAACTTGCACCAGCACCACAAATCATTGTATATGAGAATTTACACACTGACAGACACGAGCGCAGTTGCACATACGCACACACTGAACTAACCCTTAAATGTGCAGTTGCTGTGTGTCTGCGTGTGGCAGGGAGATTTCCTGCAGGTGGGGGAGAGTTGGAGTGGGCGGACGCCTTGAAGTGTGGCGTAGTTTGATGGCATCGCCGCAAACTCATTCAATTTGTCTAAGGATCCCCCTCCGCACGCACACACACAGATTGTATTTTGGCAGCGTGGGCAGATGCTCTGAAGCAGGGAGAATGGTTGCACCAGCGCAGGATCTCTTCCTCTCCCCTGGGGTCTGTTTTAAAGGATGATGGGATACGGGAGGGCGGAGGATGTGTCATTTTATTTTATTCTCATCTTTCCCTCCTGCCCTGGTGCTGATGTGCGTGGACGTAGTTCAGTGAAACAGACCCGCTTTATTCCATGCTTTGTCCTCTTCTAACCTGCCTGTCACTCTTGTTCTTTCTCTCAGAAGTGTGTGTGGGTGATTAGAGCGTGGATCTGTCTGGCTTTGCTTTTAGCACAAGCTGCCATTGCTTCTGGTTTAAGCATATATTCTACTAAGTGTGCACTGACTAATGTCTCTAGGGGAATTTAGCATTTGGAAGGTGAAGATGGCCACAGGAACCCTTCGACTTTGTCACTGATTAGCTTATCAGTTTTTCGACCCGCCATCTACACCTGAGAACGTTGTCAAGGACATCGATGAAGCTTGGCAGAGGATTAGGCATTTGAAGTAACACCTCAGAGAAGTGCAAATTTCTCCAGCCTGCTTTCTCCACTGAAATATCATGCTCTACAGAAAGGGTCCAAATACTTTTAATTTATTTCCAACTTACTTAAATATAGTTAATTGAAATAAGGGCTTATGCATTGATGCTTGAAAATAATTTTGTACACAAATATATGTTGCGACTGGTTTTAACCCACGTTTACTCTGAGAACTTTGTCAAGGACATCAATGAAGTTTGGCATAGTATTAGGCATTTACAGCAGCACTTCAGAGAAGTGTAGTGTTCTCCGCTTAAACCCCTGCCTGTAGGACTGGGATAAACGATTATTTTTAAACGATTAATCGAACAATTATTTTTTCGATGCGTCGATTAATCTAACGATTAATTTTTTCCATTCCGATTCGATTATCGATTATCTCCCCATTAACCAACAGAAAACATCCACTTAATTGCACATAACTGTACCAACACGACTTTACAGCTTGTTATCATCAATTGACAATGAGGAGATAAATTTCAGTGTTTAAAGTAAAGAGGGAAATAATTCTCAGAAACATCAAACTGTCCCCCTTCTCCACTAGCTAGAAACAGAACTGCAGCTAAATGGTAGCTGAATACAACTCACTTTTTTCCTTCAAAAAAAAAAAAAATAGACTGCCCCATAAATCCACACATGGACTACTACTGTACTCACTTTTGTCCATTTTGAACATAAATCAGACACCTAACAATCAGTCTAGGTCAGCCATATCACAGATGTTTAAGATTTTCACGTGAATAAATACATAGATCCGACTGATTTAAATGTGTATTTAAATGGTCCAGTGGCAGAACTTTTGCCAAGCGTGTCAGAGGTTCTGGGTTCTAATCTAAATCTCGAATAGGTTTTTTTTTTCTCATCAAAACAGATTATGTTTATCAGTGGTTGAATATCAGGCAGGGAGACGTTTGTGTGCATTTTGTTTTGTAATTTCACCGGAACGAATAGTCTACAACGGATTGAAGCGCGCGTCCGAGTGAAGTCTGTGCGCCCCACCCGCAAATTACGCCTAAAGGGCCGGTACAAAATCCCTCAGGGGCCGCCAATTGAATAGCCCGGCTTTAGAGGAACGAGTGCATGCCGCCCTGCACTTCTGAAAGTCTGAGGAGCCACTCGTGTTGCTACTACTCTCCGGCGCCGCCATCTTTGTTTTGGGTCGGACGAATCGACGCGCATATTTTGCGTTGACGTATTTTTTGTGTTGACGTCATCGATGACGTCAGCGTGTTGTCCCAGCCCTACCTGCCTGATATCTCTACTGCTGTCGGTATGTCATTTGGATGGGAAGCACCGTTTAGGAAAGTTAGAATTGGGGCTGTAAGATATATCGTTTTAGCATCGATATTGCAATTTGCGCATCCATGATAGTCGCATCGCAAGATGTGCAATTTCAAAATATCATAATGTCATTTTTTTCCAGTATTGTACAGGTTTAGTTAGTATGTTTTTGTTTTCTAACCAAAACATTTCAATAGGGAACTGAGGAACCTCTGAGGCTCATGAACTGAAGGGCCTCGGTTTGCCAACTCATTTTATCCAATTAGAAGAGAGACTGATAAGTCTCGGGATTACAGGCTCCGTTTAGGTGTTGTCTCAATGGGTATTCTCAGATCATAATAAATGTAGGTCAAACATGATTGGCTGTAATGAGTTTATTAGGCAGGTTATTAATCGTCTGAATGTGTAGGATGGTGGGTGAATGGAATTATAGTGTTGAAAATACTCAGGCCGAAGTGTCAGCTTAATTGATTTTCACATCAGTGAATAACGGTGAGACAGGAGACAGCTAGAGAGTGAAAGGAAGTGTGGGAATTAGAGAGATTCATGCCAATATGATGAAATTGTTGCAATCTGTTCATTCATTCCATACGTGTGGTGTGTGTGTATATATATATGTTTGTGTATATATATATATGTGTGTGTATATATATGTGTGTGTGTGTGTGTGTGTGTGTATATATATATATATATATATATATATATAGGTATGAGATTCAAAAAAAGTGTTAGTTCAAATAGTCATGATGCTATCGTCCTGTGTATACACATATTGTGTGTTTTATGACCTCCATCACAATGGCAAGCCAAATCAGTTGCCATATCCTTTCGTTTTTCATTTTAACTGATTTTTTTTTTCTTCTCAGTCATTTCGATGTGTTTCGCCCCCTTGAGTTTTTAGCTATTTTCTGTCATTTGTTGGAGCATGCTGGTACCATGGCATGGAATGGCTCTTTGACTTTTTTTTTTGTTTGTTTTCCCCTCAGAAATCAGACATTTTCTCAGCTGTTAAATTGTGCTCCCGTTGCACTGAAGGGAAATTAATTACTTTCTCTCCCCGCCTCCCTCTTTTAGAGGAGAACATAAGAGTCACCACAGGGGACAATTCACTCCTTTTGCCATAGAAGTCTTTCCATTCTATATGTGTGTGAGTGCCAGTCTAGCCATTTCAAGCCCTCTCTCTTTTTCCTTCCATCTCACTTGCTTTGTCTTTTCATGTTTAGTCCTTCTGCTATCCGTGCTTTCTTTTGCCAGCTCTCTCTATCTGTAAACATGATGTCTTACCTTTTAGTGCTGTAGCCTGAAAGATGTTCTGCCTCTCACAGATTTAGTCTTAGCTTATGATTAGCTGATAAGCCAAATACTTTATCTTCTGCCTTCAGTCTCAAAGATTTGCATATTTATTGTATGGTCATGCATTTCAGAGTTGCAGTTGAGTTGGTATATAGCTGTTTGCAGTCCTAAAAATCGGGGAGAGAATTAGTGTTTTCAAGCCATAGATTTCCTCAGGAAGTTTTAATGAGCACAGTGCCCTCTGCTAATATTGTCACCCTTGGTAAATATGAGCAAAGGCAGCTGTGAAAATAAATTGCATTGTTTATCCTTCTGATCTTTCATTTAAAAATTTCACAAAATTCTAACCTTTCATTGAAGTAAAACAGTTGAAAGTGGGGGGAAGCTCACATTATGAGATAAATGTTTTTTCTCCAATGCATGTTAGCCCCATGTTGGCACCCCTAGAAATTCTTATGAGTAAAATATCTCTGAGGTATATACTTCGGATGCACCGATACCACTTTTTCCAGAATGAGTCCGATACCGATACGTTCATTTTTGGTATTTGCCGATACCTATACCTGTATTTTCACTGTATTTGTAATTTTTAAGTATATTGGGTAGAGAAACCAAGATAATATGGTTCTTATTTTAATAATAAACAGTGTTTTGGGGGGGTTTCAGGTAGTCTAACAGTAGTTTTTTCAAGTACAAAAATTTGAATAAAGTAATCAAATGTGAAATAACACTGCATTAAATATAGATGGATATTTATATGTCCTATAATAATGTAGGGAACCACTCATTATACATAAATCGTGTAACAGTTCTTGTTTTACTTACATATACGATTTGGTTTTAATTCAAATGACACGTGCTGAGTGAACAATCCCCATTCAACAGAAGCATTCTCTCTCTCTCTCTCTCTCTCTCTCTCTCTCTCTCTCTCTCTCTCTCTCTCTCTCTCTCTCTCTCTCTCTCTCTCTATCTATCTCTCTAACGTCTTAGTTAACGTTAATAAAACATGCCTCGTTTTACTTTCTTTGCCATTCACATCAGACTGAACTACAAACTTTCCACTGATGTCTATGAAAAAGGGACTCTGTGTTTTGCTTATCAGCTCGCGCACACCAGCTATATAAGCATTACTATTTTTCGTTTAATATTCCACTAATTAGATCAATTTACTTCACAGACAGCCTTTTTTATCCCCATTATACTCTCTGTTGTCTGTGTTTCTTTGTCTGGACACAAACACTGTACACATGCTGCGTGGTATCGGTTGTTGTTATCAGAGCATTTTAATGAGTACAAGTACACGGACACAGGGGGGCCGCCAGGGGGGCCGCAGCAAGTTGGAAGAAGAAAAAAAGGTACAAATATTTATATTATATAATAATAATATTATTATTATATTATATATGTATATTAATATATATGAAAAATCTAAATCTGCCTAGAAAATTGTAATCGGTGCATCTCTATAATCTTTCTAATTGGCTGATATCAAACACCATCACATAATCTGATGTTTACCTAGATGTTTTATTTATGTATTTCTACATTTGCCGTAGTATTGTCGATGGGTTCAATAACACATCCTGCAAAAGGGGGCCTTGGCCAGAACCTAGTGGTATTTGGGGGGCCTTGTCATGGAAAAGTTTGGGAACTCCTGTGCTAGAGGACATGTCTATATTGTCCTCTTGAGGAGGATAGTTTGAGTGGCCAAAGACTCTCCAAGGATCACAGCTGGATAATTGTAGAGATTCGTTGAGTCTTGGGGTCAGGAAGCCTAAAAAAATTATCAAACAGCACCTACATCACCACAAGTTGTTTAGGAGGGTTTCAAGGAAAATTCACCTCGCTCATCCACAAACAAAGTCCAGCATATTCAGTTGTCAGACACGACTGGAAAAGGGACCTGGTTCTATGGTCAGATGAAACTAAAAAAAGTTTTTGGAAGCAAACCCACCAGATGGTTTTGGTCCACACAGGGATAAAACGTACCCCATGCCCACTCTTAAATATACTGCTGGAACTTTAATGTTGTGGGCCTATTTTTTTGCTGAAGGTCCTGGACATCTTATTCAGATACACGGCCTTATGGATTCTAGCAAATGCCAACAGATAAAAAAATAAAAAACTGACCGCTTCTGCTTGAAATCTTCTTATAGGCTGTGATTGGATCTTCCATCAGGACAATGATCCAAAACAAATCAAATCAACACAAAAATGTGTCACTGAGGACAGCTTTTGCCATGACCGTCCCAGTTCCCTGACCTGAACCCGATAGAAAATGAGTGGGGTGTACTGAAGAGATAAAACTTAATTATTATCATTTTTTTCTCTCACATTTGAAGTAAGGGTGTTCGTAACTTGTGTTGTAGAAACATGTGAAATGTGAAAGTATCCTCAAGTAATGTTAACCACAGATTTTACTCAAAAACAAAAAATCCTATTTTACAAACTCATTAGAAATTCCAGAGGGAACCCATGGCAATTTAGCATTCTGAATTGGCCTTCAAATAGACTAAATGACTGAACAACTCTTTATATTTTTTTCGCTTTGTTTTAATTATATACATCTTTTTTCCCCTTCAAAAATTACAAAAGACATAACTCTCTCTCTCTCTCTCTCTCTCTCTCTCTCTCTCTCTCTCTCTCTCTCTCTCTCTCTCTCTCTCTCTCTCTCTCTCTCTCTCTCTCTCTCTCTCTCTCTCTCTCTCTCTCTCTCTCTCTCTCTCTCTCTCTCTCTCTCTCTCTCTCTGTCTCTCTCTCTCTCTCTCTCTCTCTCTCTCTCTCTCTCTCTCTCTCTCTCTCTCTCTCTCTCTCTCTCTCTCTCTCTCTGCTTCCGTCCCTTTTCTCAGTGTGAGATGAAAGATGTCGAGAATGAAGAAAAGCGAAACTCCTTGTTTCTGGAGCTGTTGGAGTCCAGCAATAAATGGGAGGAGTTTCAACACCTTATTCTCCTCCTACAGGCATGGCCACCAATGACTGACAAGAGCAGGTGAGACTTTTGTCCTGATTCTCAATTTTCAATTTACATTTTCACTAATAAAATTGAGGCATAAGCTGGCCATTATCCCAAAATAAACCCGAACAGGATGATCAGGACAAGATTAGACCTGATATTATCCTGCAGGAGTTTATTTTAAAATAATAACCAACTTAAAATGCATTATCCTACTTATTGATGAATTAAAATATTTTATCATCTGAGAAAGAGACTGGATAAGAGATTGGTTGCCAGGGACAGCTGTCAGACATACAGTTGATCGGTCATTATACTAAATATCTGACCACAGAATGCCATGATTGACCAATCAGAAACAAGTATTTTAAAGAGACCTGTACACAAAAATCAATTGACCACACTTTTTCCCCCCAAAATAATATGCTTTTTAAATCTTTAAATCTTTCATCACATTTATTCCCCTTATATATATATATATATATATATATATATATATATATATATATATATACACACATACAGGACAGGTATTTAAAGCAAGCTGTTTATCTCATTAGATGTCTTTGAATTAGACTGTTTTTAGACCATTAAGTGTGATCGTAAATTGTTGTGTATTATATAACTGAATGAGTTTTTGAGGTTAGTCGAGGCTGCCAGAATGTGTGCTGATGATCGGAGAGCCGTTCCGTATCCGGATCAATAGACAGAAACAGAGAATATAAGCTGGCTGATTATGCATTGTGCCACGCTTTCAAATAGCTTGAGGCTTTTTGTTTTCATGAAGTGTTTTGAATTAACATTCTCAGAGAAGAACAGAGCGTTTGTGTGTGTTAATGTGTCCGTGTGAGTTTGTGTGTGTTTGTCATTATGCTCTTTGGCATTTAAACAAAATGTGAGTGGGATAAAGGCCAAATGTAGAAGGGATAAAGGAGAGTTTGACTATACATTCATTTGTTCAGGGTTCACAGACATTCACGTGTGACCATGTGTACCATTTGTGATCACACAGTGTACCGGGTGTGTATCTTCACATAAGATTCGCACATTTGCTGTCTCATGAACACCTGTTGTCGCTCCTCATTCTGTCTTGCTTTAGTAAGTCCCAGAAAAGGCCATCCTAATGGAAATCAATTTAAATCGACACACCACAGAGCTCTGGGTGGCAGCTCTTTCTAGAGGATACATGATACTGGCCACACATGATCGTATTAAAGTATCTCTAATGTTTTAGAGTTTTTCCCCTCTGAAGTTTTCATTTAGCAGAACCTTTGCTTGCAAAATCTTAAAGGGATAGTTCACCAAAAAATACAAATTCTTTCATAATTTACTCACTCTTATGTTGTTTCAACCCTGACTTTCTTTATTCTGTGAAATATGAAAGAAGATTTTTTTTTTTTAGTTCATTCAATGGAAATCAGTGGTCACCAAAACTGTTTGGTTATCAACAATCTTCAAAATATCTTTTTTTGTGTTCCGCAGAAGATCATACAGGTTTAGAACGAAACAAGGAGAGAGTACAAGATGACGACAGAATTCGTTTTTTTTTTGTGTGTGTGAACTATCCCTTTATGACTCCGCAAGCAAAGGTTCTGCTAAATGAAAACTTCATACATTAATAATTTTTTCATTTAATTATTCTCTTAACAAGAACTGAAATTGAAGTTCTGATTGCATCTATATTCATGTAGTATCCATAGATAAGACTTATGTCATTATTCACTCACACTAATATCGTTCCTGACTTGAATGCTATTTTTCCATGAAACATAAAAGAATTTTGTCAAATCATCTCATTTATTTTTTTACAGTGACCTCGATCTGTTGAGTTCCAAAAAAATTGTCTATATTACTCATGATATGATTCAAATCTTCTGAAGTCATACGATATTTTTGTGTGATTTTAAGTCATCAAAATCAAACATGGTAATGGAACAGATTGGTTATGTCACTAATATCAAACATAATTGGCTTTTTGCATTTCTCGTAACAAAACACCACATCGCCAGTGCCATGTGAGATTTGAGAGCTTTGGCAGCTCAACTTAAATTTCGGTTTATAGCTTCTGAAGACTTGGAATACGCTGCATGAGTTTTATAGACCATTTTATGGCAACTTTTATTGTGCTTTTATAGATAAAATCGTTGTTTTATTGAGAAGATCTATGTGAGGATTCTTCAAATTTTTCCTTTTGTGTTCCTCTGGGAAAAATGGCAGCATATATGGGTTTAAAATACAACATGAGAGTGAGGACATAATGAGAATATTTTGCATTTTTTAATGAAATGTTCATTTAAGGAAATTTTCATGACCAATCCATGTATCTGTTAACTACTGTAATGAATGAGTGTAATTTAGGTTTCCAGGTTCCTCATTTTCACTGTAACTGTGGATTTTGTTATTATCTACAATAACTGTGGAAAGCATTCAGTGTATGAAAGGCCAACTTTAATTATAAGACGAATTAGTGTGTGTGCGATTGATTATGATTATGTGTGTTTATCTCAGTCGGCAGTGGAGTTTGTTAGAAAGCTCCTCTCATCTCTCATAAGAAGTCAGGAGATAAGCATATATGCTGTTTTATAGCTGCACGCATGTAATATGCCATGATAATTATAATTGGATTTCTTTTTCATTATACAGATCCTTTTCTATTAAAAGTTTCACGGTACCACATGAACTTTCATGATTCGCTTTCCATGTCATTGCATGTTTAGCACACGTCTTTGTGTGTCTGTGTGTGTCTTTTCTGAACACATGTAAACACATCTGTTTCTCTCTTCACAGGCTTGAGACAGAGCAGAACCCCTGGGTGTGTCTCACATCCGCCCTGCTTACACACTCCTCCAGCTTTTCCCAAATCAACATCGGGAATGAGGTTCTAACCATGTGCCGCTCTCTTTACCCGACCAAACACAAACTTAAGCCACAGGTAAGAGTGCGGGTGTCATCGGCACCAAACATTTATCAAACTGCATGTGCTTTTCCTGTCAGTGTGTGTTAGTTTAGTGAGTTTGGCTCTGCTATGTTGAGGCGTGACATTCACACTTCACTTCCATTCTCTTTTAGTGCATTGGGAACATTTGCTCTCTGTTGTTGGACGCCGGTCTAAAGCTGCCTGCTCTGAAGTTGATGACCGAGAGCGAGGATGAACATCTGCACAAACTTACCCGGGATCAGGTCAAAAACATCACTGATGTAAGTCTCATTCTGACTGTTCTCTCTCGTAGGCCCCACAATGTTGCAGAGAACCCAGGAACCACAATGTGGACTTTTTTTTGAAAATTCGATAGAATAGCTTCATACATTTTCCAATGTTTTCTGGCAATCTAAACCATGGCGTTGTGACTTCCACACTCTTTTTAAAATGGAACCCTGTTTTAGTACTTGTACTTTGAATGAGCTTTTATTTTTAAACATTAGTTAGGGCCCGAGCACCGATGGTGTGAGGACCCTCTTGGAATTGCTCTGTTTATTATTATTATTATTATTATTATTATTATTATTATTATTATTCTCCGCAATGAATCGCATTTTTGAGGGCCTAAACATGCAGGAAAACTCACGAAAATTTGCACACGCGTCAGAACTGGCGAAAATTTACATCTGATATGCGTTTCAGAATTGGGCGGGGCAAAATGGCTCGATAGCGCCACCTATAAAGGTTCAACGGAGTGCGCCTCCCGCTACGTTTCACGTACGTGCACGAAATTCGGGACATACATGTAATGGCCCAATACCTACAAAAAAGTATCTTGGAGCATAGCCCTAAACACAACAGGAAGTCGGCCATTTTGAACTTCCTCTCAGATTTTTGTGCAGTTTTTGCCATTTTCAGGCCTCGTACTTTAACGAACTCCTCCTACAGTTTTAATCTTATCATCTTCAAATTTGGTGAGTGTAATCTTAAGGCCTTTGCGACGTTAAATTGGGAAGATCTTGAGGTTTCGTCGAAGGGCGTGTCCTCAGCGGCCTGACAAATTTCGATGTTTCGCCATGAAACAGGAAGTTGCTGTAACTCAGGCAAACAATGTCTAATCTGCCCCAAACTTCACACGTTTGATAAGAGTTCTGTCCTGAACACATGTCCATGCTCAAATTCAGCTACAGCCATAGCGCCACCTGCTGGTAATAGGAAGTGGCATGTTTAACACTGTTGTGGACTCCTAATAATATATAAAAAAGTGCCAGCAAGTGTTAAACATGCTAGCAACATACTAGAAACATGTTAAAACATGCTAGCAAACACTTAGCTAAGTGCTAAAGCATGTTATTACCGCAATTAAATAGGAATTTGCTGTAACTCAAGCATGGAATACATGACAATTTTCAGTTATAGTAATAGCGCCACCTACTGTCAACAGGAAGTGACATGTTTTACACTGTGATGCAGTAACCCTAAGCCTAACCCTAACCTGCCCCAAACTTCACACGTTTGATAAGAGTCCTGCCCTGAACGCATCTACATGACAATTTTAAGTTAAAGTAACAGCGCCATCTGCTGTCGACAGGAAGTGACATGTTTTACATTGTGATGCAGTACTAGCAACATAGTAAATATGCCATTGAGTTCTAAACATGCTAGAAACATGCTAAAACATGCTAGCAACACTTATCTGAGTGATAATGCATGCTATTATCCCCATAATAAAGGACATTTTTGTAACTGACTTTGACATACTCCTCCTATGTTTACCTACTTAAATGCACATTGCCCACCGTGCTCTGTCTTCCTAAAGCCACCGGGTGGCGGTGGCACGGGTGCGAGGGCCCTTTCAATGCTGCTTGCAGCTTTAATTTAGTTTGTAATTTTATGAATTTTTAAAATATATATATTACTATGTAACTATTTTATTGATTTTTTTGTTTTTGATTTTAGTACTTCATCTTAAACTTATTTCAGGTTGTTGCCATAACAACAACATTACTACAACATAACAACATTTATTTTTTTTTAGTTTCAATGAACAATAACACTGTTGTATTGATTATAATAAGAGCGATGTAGCCACATTGTTCACTTGCAGTGTGGTGTAAATCTATTTTAAATAGAATTAATCAATACATGAATCAGATTTAATTATAAAAGGTTTTAGTGAAGTGAACATAGTTGAGAAGTTCACAGATTGGAGAGTCTTTTAAAGTCTGAGTCTGGCCAGGCCATTTTTATTCATTGGCCCATGGTCACCCTGCATTTTCTAAAGGTGACCCCCAGGTTAAATTATTTAACTATTCCTGTGTTAATTGCAATGATGAACAAAGGAGATCATTCATGACCCGTTGCAGGATGAATCTAACGGTCAAGGGGGTTTTCTTGTCAGCCAGCCACCGCTGTCACTAGTAATGTAGATTCAATTAAACTAAACTAACTGTTGACACCAGAAGTGACTGTGAATCAGATAGGAGCGATCAGAGCAAGCTTGCATCTGACCGTAACCTCTATCTCTCACTGACTGCTGGTCAGATAAAAGCCAAGCCCTCACAGCACCATTACTTAATTTATCCTCTCAGGTCTGCTAGAGGGCCAGATAAGCAATGGCTACACATTAAAACCAAACACGTAGACTCTTTCCAAAGACCTTCGGAACCTGATTTGATTAATTTGCATTTTGTACATGCTTTTAATCTAAAGCAACTTACTCCACACTAATTTCTGCAATTCCCTGGTATCAGCCAAGGGTTAAATGCTTTGCTCAGCTGCACAATGGTGGGAAGTCTCAACAATGAATCTGCATACTTTTCTTTTTTGCCGTAATTATAAGGAAAATCTGCTAAGTTAAATATGGTCAAAGTGCTGGGAGTACTACACTCTTTAACTGAAACCATTATCAAACAAACCAAAAATAATGTATTTTGTTAACCTTTTATTCTGGGTGATATTATGAGAAATCAAATTTTACCAAATGACATTTATTAGAAGTATGATGCAAAAACAGTATTTCTGAGCTTAAAAGGATAGCCTTCAACAAGTGTAAGTATTCAGCAAATTGACCCACCAAGTCACTGTGAAACAATGAGGACCAAGTTAGGTCAGTTACTATTGCATTTAACGCTCTGGTGCTCTTTGGTCACTTTTGACAGAAAAAAATGACATTAATATGGGAAAAGTGCACTTGCTTATCTCTCGGAAGGATCTCACTGTTCAGAATGAGTGACAAAGTTTGTTTTTAACAAGGTCCCTTATCATAGCCTGATCATAGAGCACAGCTTGAACTGCTACTCTACCACCACAGCTCACCACGATCCTCACCTAAAAATTCATCAGAACCCAAAAACTGACTAGGGAACTGACTGGATAAGCTGGGTCTCAGAAGGATCAATTAGAGCTCTAGATCCGATAAAGCCATGAAACTGAGAGAAGCTCACTTAAAATGAGGGTAATCTCCTTCTCTCGGGGCAAGGGTGATGTTCTTTCATCTACAAACCTGGCAGAGAGATGGAGAAAACCCAGAAAGAAAGGAATTGGTGAATTTGGGTATGCTGTTGGCTTTTTTATTTATTTTTTTGCGTGTTTGTGCGTGTGCGTCCGTGCGTGCGTGTTTATATCCCCACAACATAAGGATAGCAATACCAGACTTTTTCGATCTTGTGGGGAAAAAAATTGGTCCCCATGAGGAAAAAAGCTTATAAATCATACTAAATGATATTAGGGGATCCCGTATGCAGTTTGTACAGTATAAAAATCATTGTCTATGGAAAGTCCCCATAAAACATGGAAACCCCACGTGCATGTCAATTACAACAATTGTGGTTGGTCTGTCACAATTATTGTGCCTGATCCTGATTATTTGATCTAATTGTGGTTGTTAGCAATTATTGTGCAGTAATATTCTTATGATTTATTTATTTTGCAAATGCAATGAAATTAGCTTTTTTATGTTTGTTTACAGTGCAGTGGTGCATTATGAAGTAATCGATAGCACTCAAGGTTTCACTTTTTTTACCATTATTTAAATTTTTTCATAAACAATTTAGTATTATTTGACTGCTATAGTATGGACTACCTTAAAATAATGCACCAAAGTGAATAATTTGGGACCGATATACAGGTCCTTCTCAAAAAATTAGCATATTGTGATAAAGTTCATTATTTTCCATAATGTAATGATAAAAATTAAACTTTCATATATTTTAGATTCATTGCACACCAACTGAAATATTTTGATTTGATTTTGGCACCCAGCTCATGAAAACCCAAAATTCCTGTCTCAAAAAATTAGCATATTTCATCCGACCAATAAAAGAAGTGTTTTTAATACAAAAAAAGAGTCAACCTTCAAATAATTATGTTCAGTTATGCACTCAATACTTGGTTGGGAATCCTTTTGCAGAAATTACTGCTTCAATGTGGCGTGGCATGGAGGCAATCAGCCTGTGGCACTGCTGAGGTGTTATGGAGGCCCAGGATGCTTCGAGAGCGGCCTTAAGCTCATCCAGAGTGTTGGGTCTTGCGTCTCTCAACTTTCTCTTCACAATATCCCACAGATTCTCTATGGGGTTCAGGTCAGGAGAGTTGGCAGGCCAATTGAGCACAGTAATACCATGGTCAGTAAACCATTTACCAGTGGTTTTGGCACTATGAGCAGGTGCCAGGTCGTGCTGAAAAATGAAATCATCTCCATAAAGCTTTTCAGCAGGTGGAAGCATGAAGTGCTCCAAAATCTCCTGATAGCTAGCTGCATTGGCCCTGCCCTTGATAAAACACAGTGGACCAACACCAGCAGCTGACATGGCACCCCAGACCATCACTGACTGTGGGTACTTGACACTGGACTTCAGGCATTTTGGCATTTCCTTCTCCCCAGTCTTCCTCCAGACTCTGGCACCTTGATTTCCGACTGACATGCAACCACTGAGCAACAGTCCAGTGCTGCTTCTCTGTAGCCCAGGTCAGGCGCTTCTGCCGCTGTTTCTGGTTCAAAAGTGGCTTGACCTGGGGAATGCGGCACCTGTAGCCCATTTCCTGCACACGCCTGTGCACGGTGGCTCTGGATGTTTCTACTCCAGACTCAGTCCACTGCTTCCGTAGGTCCCCCAAGGTCTGGAATCGGTCCTTCTCCACAATCTTCCTCAGGGTCCGGTCACCTCTTCTCGTTGTGCAGCGTTTTTTGCCACACTTTTTCCTTCCCACAGACTTCCCACTGAGGTGCCTCGATACAGCATTCTGGGAACAGCCTATTTGTTCAGAAATTTCTTTCTGTGTCTAACCCTCTTGCTTGAGGGTGTCAATGATGGCCTTCTGGATAGCAGTCAGGTCGGCAGTATTACCCATGATTGCGGTTTTGAGTAATGAAACAGGCTGGGAGTTTTAAAAGCCTCAGGAATCTTTTGCAGGTGTTTAGAGTTAATTAGTTGATTCAGATGATTAGGTTAATAGCTCGTTTAGAGAACCTTTTCATGATATGCTCATTTTGAGAAAGGAATTTTGGGTTGTCATGAGCTGTGTGCCAAAATCATCAGTATTAAAACAATAAAACTCCTGAAATATATCAGTTGTTGTGCAATGAATCTAAAATATATGAAAGTTTAATTTTTATCATTACATTATGGAAAATAATGAACTTTATCACAATATGCAAATTTTTGGAGAAGGACCTGTATATTACTGGTACATAATGTTTTGTGACAATGATATGTTACTAAAATATAATTTTCAGGTTTTCTGGGTCCCAAAAAACATTAGTATGAATGGAAAGACTAAGATTAAAGTGGACCCTATAGAAATATTTTAAGTATTTGTAAATATTTAAAATATTACTTATTCTTTTAAATATTCATAATACTAAAGCAGACTCCCAAGAAAAATATTTTAAATATTTGTAAATATAAAAAAAATTACTATATAAATAAAAAGTATTACTAAGACCAAAGTTGTCCCCCAAAAGAAATCTTAAAAATATGTATGAAAAGAATTTAAATATTATTTAAAATATTATAAGAACTGAAGTGTTTTTTATATAAAATATTGTTTATCATTCTATTTCTGTGCATTATTAGTTTGCAAATCCTTACATTAAATATTTTTTATTATACAATTGTTGTATAATATTTGATGAATGTACCATTAATCACATTTATTTGTATGACAATTAATTACAGCTGAAGTCATTCACTGAAACCTACACTATGCTCCGACAGAACAACATAAATCAGCCGGTTTTAGAAAAAAACCCGCACTTCTACCTCCACCTGGAGCCTGTTATTTGTTTTGCAAAAATCCACCGCTCCCGGTTCTTCTGGTCCAATCAGCGCAGGGCTGTGTGAGATCTGACTCAGACTGTCAATCACAGTTTGTGCACGCACGTTACAATATCACATGTACTTGGCTGAAGTTCGCTGGTGTTTTGGATTGTACGAAGCGTGATGGCGGAGAGAAAATCTACTAACAAGCCTCCTATTCCTCGGTTAACAACCAGAGCTAGGAGGTCCAAAACAACCAAGGAAAAGGAAATGATGCTTTGATGCTGAAGAGACCGGCGGGTTCACAGAAAATGCTCCGTGGTAGTGGGGGATGGGCATGAGAGTTGTAAACATTAAACATTTTGGCTAAATCCCCTCAATCTGCCAGACTTGCCGACTGCAGCTTTAATCAAACTAAATCTCATTTGTAAATCTTGTTTCTGTATTTTAACCAGTAAGTGTATCATGTTGTAATCTATCAACTCAATCTGGATTCAGTTGTAGAGAGAGTTTGCTTCACATGGGCAGTCCCCTCTGAACGCTCAAGACATTGATTTATTTAGTAACCCTTCTGCCATACTCCATCCTCCACACACACACACACGTGGACACACACTGTGTCCTCGTTTCCCCTTCCAAACTGTTGCTTATGAATGCTTGACGTTTTGCTGCATTCTCAGAAGATCAGTTCCAGCTGTCGTTATGTTAGATTTTTTTATTATTGTTTTTGCCTGTTTTAAGTTACGCTCTCCTCTGGCAAGCTCAAAACCACCGCCGATGTTCAACCACGTTAACTTCGCTGAATAATTCATTTCAAACAAAATCTTAATTCTTTTCAACCCTTTCCTGCTTGTGTTGCGTACGTGTTTGAGCGAGGACCTCCAGCCAGTGATATCATTACACAGGAACGAGTGGCAGCATGTGTCATCTTCACAAAAGCAATCAAGTATTATTCATCTTTGACTCCTTCAGCTCAGTCTTCTCCAGGCGTCTTTGGGCACACCTCACCACCGGTTATTCCTTTTTCCTAACAATTATTTCTGAATAGACTCATCAGTGCCATTCAATTGGCTTTCTGTACCAAGAGCAATTACATACCGCCCGCTCTGTCTTTGTTTGTATTGGGCGATCTGATGTGCATTGTTCCTGCTCATAATAAGCTTGTGTTTTATAATGGAATTATTGCTCCAGAATATAAATCATGTTGAATAAGCATGGCTTTTATTATTCTGATGTTTTTTTTTATGGAGATTATTTTGTTTAATTAAGAACAGCAGTCAAAAAATAAGAGGGAAATTATGAAGTGATTATGTAGGTTATTGTGTTGTTTTATTATATATTTTTTCCTCAATAATTGATTGGTCCGTTATTAATTTTGCTAGTCATGTGCTGCATGTATCTATTTGTTTATGTGACAATGTCAGTCATGTTATTGAAATATATTGTAAAGCATTCGCACAGACAACGCAACTGACAAAACAAAAGCTTCAAATATAGCTGCAAGTAGTAATTAAGGGGCACAGAGCACAAAAGAAGGCCTACGTTATGCAAGCATGGCTGGGAGCATTAGACCAACTGCAACAATAAATAATTCAACATTTTTAGAACTTTTAGCCAAAATGGGTGAAAATCCTAAATAGAATCACTTGAAATATGATTTAATTGCTTATGACCTTTGGCCAATAGGTTGCGCTGTTGCCAGATTGATGTTATGAGGTCAGTGTGTGGTGACAATGACACATTCAAAGTTTGGTCTCAATATGGCAAAGCGTTGCTGAGATATAGCCTCAGAATCAGCTTGGCATCATGCCATCAATGTCATTGATGCGTTACTCGAGAACGGTTTGTACTATAAACAATCTTTTAATACATTTTTGGTTTTTGCCAACATAGTCGGAATATGATCTGAGCCGATTTTGTTAAAAAACATAACAATTGGACCAATGGTCTCAAAGGAGTTTTTAAAAAAATTGGTTTTCATAGAAATTCAAAATGTATGACAGCAATTTCGACCAAGTATGGCATAATTGGTATGATTGGCTATTAGGCTTTTTTGAAATTTCATTATAATCTTTGACCACAAAGTGGCGCTGAGTACCTTCAGGGTATGGTGCTGATGGCACATATCGAGTTTCGTGACGATACGCTAATGCGTTCGTACAATAAAGCATTTTCTGGCAAAATTATAAATGTCCAATGGCCAAAATGATTGACATGAGAAAATTTGATATCATTTGACTCGGTATGCTACACTGAATAAGTTTTCACTCAGATAATACATTTTTCATACCTGAGTACCTGAGTTTTAGGTCATGCTTGTGATGACATGTACCTAGAAGTGTCTCAATATGCTAAACCGTTGTGGAGATATAGCCTTGGGTCCATCTTGACATGCTCTTTGTCAAATCCGTTCTGGCATAATTTGAAAACGGTTGGGTTTATCAAAAAGCTTTTAATAACTATTTGCCAGCACAGTCTGCAGATGATCTGAACCAATTTTTGGTGATAATAGGACTTACCGTCTAGGACGAGTTCGAAAAAGTAGGAAAAATTTTCATGATGGAAAATGATGGTTTTAAATTTATTAGCATAAACGTAAGTGAAACCTTGGACAGTTGGTGCCACTAGAGGGAATGAGTTAGAGACTCCAAATTTGCTGTGGTTAATGTTCAGACTGTTCTCGATCTGTGTGCCAAACGGCATCATTTTCCCAAGGGGTTCTACGTCCATAGACCCGAACGGAAGAAGGAAAAAAAAGGAATAAGAAGCAGAAGAATACTAACAAATAAAATGTGTCTATGCACCTTCTGTGCTGGCCCCTACTTAGACTGTTCAAAGCGAATTGTTGGTATGAATTGTGCGTGTGGATTAGCATGGCTCCAGCGTCAACAGTGCGGATGTCAGAATTGGTCAGGCTGTGGAGGTTTGAACCTATAGAGCTGTAAGGAGTCCACTATTAAGACAATCACTCCTTCATTTTCTTCTCTGCAGGAGTTGGCATTGTGTGGATAGACCTGGTCTTTTCAAGAAATCACAGTTCAGGAAATGTGAATGAATGGGCCTGTAATGTGAAGTAAGAGGACATGAAAGAAAGGGACAGTAGTCGACAGTTCTGCCGAATGACTTTGGTACAGGCAGTATTTTTCTTCCTCTTTTCCTCTTTCCATCTCCAGGTATGCCAACATTCAGCAAAATCTCCCAGCAGCTATTCCGCTGGAAAATTGTAGGCGCTTCAACAATTGCACCTTTATATATCTTTAGTTTTCAGTCCATTACCCCTACTTTAGAACAATTTCTGACAAAAAAAAAAAACATGTTTTTGTCATTATTGATTTAGGAAAATTCTGTCGACTCAGCACAGGTTTAAGGGTAGCCTATTATTGTGATATCTTGTATCTATCTATTCAGAGGTTGCCTGGACCATACATTTTCTGTCATTTACAGGATTTTACCATATTTGACAGATAAAATATAAAGAATCCATTTAAAAATGAAGATTTAGCTTTTAACAACCGTTCGAAAATTTGAGGTCAGTAAGATTATTTTTTTCAAATAAATTCTTATTTTTATTCAGCAAGCTGAAATAAATGACTGCACAAAAAGTGATAATGACTTCTATTTAAAAAAGATTTCTATTTCAAATAAATGCTGTTCTTTTCAACGTTCTATTCATCAAAGAATTTGAAAAAAAAAACTCATCACGGTTTCCACAAATATACAAAGCAGCACAACTGTTTTCAACTGTGATGATAATAGAAGTTGAGCACTAAATCAGCATATCAGAATGATTTGTGAAGGATCATGTGACACTAAGGTATTGATGAATGATGCTGATTCAGCTTTGTAGATCAAGTAAATAAGAAAGAATAAATTGCAATTTGTTAAAAATTGGTTAATGCATTAGGTATCAATAACAATAAACAATACCTTTTTCATAAAATTCATGAAGCATGTGTTCATTGTTAATTCATGTTTGTTCATTATACATTAAAAGATGCTAATAAATTGAATAAGTGTATGTAGAAATAAACATTCTAGATTAATAAATGCTGTAAAATTATTGATCCTTGGTCATTCACAGAGAGCAAAATAAGTCCAAGAAGCTGCAACTCAGTGCTTGGTAGGACTAAAAAAGCTTTTGCTACATATGTTCATGTTAGATTAAGGACAAATTAAACTAACAAGTGTTACAGTATTTTACAGATAAAAATAGCACATGACAGAAAAATTTAAGTTGTCCTTCAAAGTGCGAGATTATTCGTAGCGCAACTCCTCAGCCAGTTAAACTGCAGTTGAACTCGAAATAAAGGTGATTTTGATCTGTCAGATGGTCTCCTCATAAGTAGGCGATTTTAGGACAAACTTGGCTAGTCAGTGATCCTTCAGTCTCTGTGAGTGTGAATCTCTTTCTACCTCCCCTCAGTTTTACCTTTTCTGATTTACATCTTATTAGATTGTTGCTGAACTCCAACATGTGGGTAATAATGTGTGGTTCTATATTTTTCATGCACCTCCTCGTCTGTAAAAATAAAACTGCTTGGCGTATTCAGGAGGGCCGCTCTGAGCCCGGGACTGCAGAGATCCAGCGGTGTTTTGGACCCGCTCCTCGTCCCACTCTGTCCTGATGCAAACCAGCTTTATGATTTAAATTATAAAAGAAAAGCCAAGCATGCATCATTTATGAGATGGCAAACACCCTCCGTTATTCAAATTAAAACTGCTCTGCAACTGAGAACCAGCACAAAAAAGAAAGAAAAAAAAACATCCATTTTCAACAAGCTCTTCCCGCATTCCATGCATTAGCAGATATTAGTCAACATTATGTGGATTTGTAAATAGACCGCGCTAATGTGCTTTTTCATTTGTGTGTGAACCAAATGTCCAAAAAAAACTGAAATCACTTACCAACAGTCCCCACAACTAATGCCTTAATAAACAACTAAATAAATAATGTCTTAATGAAAAGAAGGTAGGGTTGGTTAGTAGATCGAAAATATCATTTGATCAATATAAAAACAAACAAACATGTTTGTGTGCACATTTATGGTTTTATTCAGTTCATCTCGCTCAGGTACAGTGCCACTAACAAACATGCAACCACACACACACACACACACACACACACACACACACACACACACGGGCACTTGGATGTAAAGACAGACACCCCTAGAGAGCACAGGCATTTTATTCTGGATCGATGGGTTTACCTTTATCTGGGATTTTATACGATTATGGTCTGAAATATTTATGGCTGTGTGTGTGTTCGCGTGTGTTTCTGACTTCCAGTGTGATCAAAGTCGCTTCATTAACCTCACCGCTGGGGCCTTTAAAGGACATTTCCCCATAACAAAAATCAAACCATTTTATTTTCATTTGTTGGCAGCAATTGATGTTTTGGACCACTGATTGTTGTGCAGCAATATATTCAGCCTCAATCAAATATTATTTGTTCAGTTGACCAGTTCACTTTGGGCATTTTCAAAGGCAGAGGTAAATTGACTTGCTCTTTCCTCTTCCCTAGTGATGTCAGTTCCTAATGTTGGTCCAAACCTGTTTGACTTTTTCTTCTGCAGAAAATGTATAGAAAGAGATATTTTGAAGAATTTACTAACAAAGAGTGTCCAAACAGCATTGGATCAAATAAACCACAAGGGTTTGGAATGACTTGAGGGTGAGTAAATAATGTAATCATTTTCACTATTGTGTGAACTATCCCTAGTATTAATCTTTACAGTTTACACTATATTATTATTATTATTTATTTAAAAAATTATTATTATTATAAATTTTTAAAAGTGTTATTATTCTATTTATTATTCTCTTCAATAACATTTTTAGATAAAAATATATTCTAAAATAAAAATATTATTAATAAAACAATGATGATTATATAATTACATTTTTATTCATTCTTCAATGAAATTGTATTAAATAAAATACACATTATTATTATTATTATTATTATTAATTAAAATAGTATGAGTATTATTCAGTTATTTGTCATTCTTCAGTAAAATGTAAGATAAAATATATTCTAAAATAAATAATTATTATTAAGATGATGATAATTATTCAGTTATTCTTCATTCTTTAATTAATTTCTGTTCGATATAATATTAATTATTATTATTATTATTAATAATATTTTATTTATTGATATAGCACAAAGAGAAGGGTCTCTTGGAAATCCGCAGTGTTGCAGTTTATGGCAGTGACACGATAGCATTTGTTCAGGTGGACCTCCTCTTAGTGCAGGGGGGTGACTGAAGAAAGTGCTACTGCAAAAAAAAAATGCAGTGTACTATATAATGTTATAATGCTGTTTTGTTGCCATATGTTGTGGTTCAATAAGCACTGCTCATGAAGTGTGTATTAATAATGCAACACCAAATATTTGAAGAATTGCCATGAAAGAAGGTGGAGATACATGTCTGCTCTCACACCTGTAGCTGAATATAGTAAACGCTTTGATGCCATCTGTATGCCTTCTCCTCATTCTGTTCATTTCTCTCTCTCTGTGCTTGTCTGTCCTGAGGAGAGGAATTTCACAGATCTGCTGTCTTTTTCATTCTCCCTTTCTGACACACACTCGCTGCTATGCCAAAACCTCCTGACTGGCCTGTATTCTGTCATCCATCCATTCATCCGTACATGCATTGATCCATCCATCCCTTATTACTTCCTTTCTTTCCTTACTTCCTTCTTTACTTAATTTATTCCTTCTTCACTTCATTCCTTCCTCCTAAAGTAGAAAAACGCAGATCAAATATATTTTTACTTGTCAAAGCAACAGAAATCATTAATTATATTTGTACTTGAATTTGGTAAATGATGGTAAATACTGGTCAACATTGGAAAGTGACTCATTACTGGTCTGTGTGTTCGTACATCAATGTTTTATCAGGTGTGTTTCAGGTTTTATCTCTCCTCACATTCAATTTTTCTGCAAATTAAGGCACATCAGCTTTATTTGTATAGCACAATTACAGCACTCCGGTAATTGAGTTTAAAATTTGTTTAGGCTTGTTTATAATAAATGTTGCTTATAAAGAATGCATTTATATTTTATTTTTGCGATTTTCATTCTTGTTCTGTGTGTGATTAAATTTAAATGAATTTGTGTAGTGAGGGCAACTAAAATGCATGTTTAACGCTTAGAATGTGTGTTTTAACGTTTTGTTTTATTTACCGGTATTTTACGACGTATCGTTTTTTTTCTCTCAATGGAATTTTGACATATCTTGAAAATACGGGATGTGAGACTTTATAAGTGATTGCTATTTGCGAATCTTTTCTCTCTCTCTCTCTCTCTCTCTCTCTCTCTCTCTCTCTCTCTCTCTCTCTCTCTCTCTCTCTCTCTCTCTCTCTCTCCCTCTCTCTCTCTCTCTCTCTCTCTCTCTCTCTCTCTCTCTCTCTCATTTTTCACCTTGCAATGATCAGAAATGGAGTTCCAATCAAGGAGAACGAGGAATTGCTCTCGTCTATCTGTTGGAAGGAGGTGATGAGTAGAATATCTTAACAACACATTACTGCTCTCTCATATTCACGTCTTCATTCCTTTCGAATGATGAAAAATTCAAATGATTTTTCACAAGCCACATTATTTTTATCATCAGCATGCATTTGAAACATTATAGTGTGCCCTGTGCCAGCTCTCTCTCTCTCTCTCTCTCTCTCTCTCTCTCTTTCTCTATTTCTCTCTATCCCCCATCATGCTTTTTTTCTTTTTCTCTTTGTTTCTCTCCCTCTTTATGAAGTGGTTTCTACAGCTTGCCGATCTTTCTTCACAGTTCAGCGCTCGACATTTTAGCTCTGACTCTCTCCATGCTCTTTTTTTTTCCCTTCATCCTCTTATTTTCCTCCCTCCCTCCTTCTATAAATTTCTCCAAACACACTCTCTCTCTGTTTTTCACTCTCTCTCTCTCACACACACTGCACTTGCTGTTCTTCGACCTTTTCGCTCCGTCTGTGCTGTCTCTGACGGCTCTCCACAGACATCATGGCTGGAAAGAAGAAATAAGAGTGAAAAACTGCATGAGGCTTTGAGGGGGTGGAGGAGAAATTCACCCTCACATACACAAGAAAAAGGAGTCAAAATAAGACTAAATACAGGTCCTTCTCAAAAAATTAGCATATTGTGATAAAGTTCATTATTTTGCATAATGTAATGATAAAAATTAAGCTTTCATATGTTTTAGATTCATTGCACACCAACTGAAATAATTCAGGTCTTTTATTGTTTTAATACTGATGATTTTGGCATACAGCTCATGAAAACCCCAAATTCCTGTCTCAAAAAATTAGCATATCATGAAAAGGTTCTCTAAACGAGCTATTAACCTAATCATCTGAATCAACTAATTAACTCTAAACACCTGCAAAAGATTCCTGAGGCTTTTAAAAACTCCCAGCCTGTTTCATTACTCAAAACCGCAATCATGGGTAAGACTGCCGACCTGACTGCTGTCCAGAAGGCCATCATTGACACCCTCAAGCAAGAGGGTAAGACACAGAAAGAAATTTCTGAACAAATAGGCTGTTCCCAGAGTGCTGTATCAAGGCACCTCAGTGGGAAGTCTGTGGGAAGGAAAAGTATGGCAAAAAACGCTGCATAACGAGAAGAGGTGACCGGATCCTGAGGAAGATTGTGGAGAAGGACCGATTCCAGACCTTGGGGGACCTGCGGAAGCAGTGGACTGAGTCTGGAGTAGAAACATCCAGAGCCACCGTGGAAAAGGCGTGTGCAGGAAATGGGCTACAGGTGCCGCATTCCCCAGGTCAAGCCACTTTTGAACCAGAAACAGTGGCAGAAGCGCCTGACCTGGGCTACAGAGAAGCAGCACTGGACTGTTGCTCAGTGGTTGCATGTCAGTCGGTAATCAAGGTGCCAGAGTCTGGAGGAAGACTGGGGAGAAGGAAATGCCAAAATGCTTGAAGTCCAGTGTCAAGTACCCACAGTCAGTGATGGTCTGGGGTGCCATGTCAGCTGCTGGTGTTGGTCCACTGTGTTTTATCAAGGGCAGGGTCAATGCAGCTAGCTATCAGGAGATTTTGGAGCACTTCATGCTTCCACCTGCTAAAAAGCTTTATGGAGATGACGATTTCATTTTTCAGCACGACCTGGCACCTGCTCACAGTGCCAAAACTACTGGTAAATGGTTTACTGACCATGGTATTACTGTGCTCAATTGGCCTGCCAACTCTCCTGACCTGAACCCAATAGAGAATCTGTGGGATATTGTGAAGAGAAAGTTGAGAGATGCAAGACCCAACACTCTGGATGAGCTTAAGGCCGCTATCGAAACATCCTGGGCCCTCCATAACACCTCAGCAGTGCCACAGGCTGATTGCCTACATGCCACGCCACATTGAAGCAGTCATTTCTGCAAAAGTATTCCCGACCAAGTATTGAGTGCATAACTGAACATAATTATTTGAAGGTTGACTCTTTTTTTTTTTTTTGTATTAAACACACTTATTTTATTGGTCGGATGAAATAAGCTAATATTTTGAGACAGGAATTTTGGGTTTTCATGAGCTGTATGCCAAAATCATCAGTATTAAAACAATAAAAGACCTGAAATATTTCAGTTGGTGTGCAATGAATCTAAAATATATGAAAGTTAAATTTTTATCATTACATTATGGAAAATAATGAACTTTATCACAATATGCAAATTTTTTGAGAAGGACCTGTATGTCAAAAATGATAAATTGACATACTCTAACTGATTATGCATTAGAAGGTTCTTTTCATTGCTGTGTCTCAACATGTTGCACCCTGGGTAAAATGCACCTTTGAGTCTGAATAAAGTGAGCCATATGAGTTGTCTTGCAGCTCTGTTGCTTGTTGTTTAAGGCTGTGTGTTTTGGGTGATAAACCAGTGCAGATCCTTTGTGTGGCAGAAGTCTTACGGACCGTTGCGAGAAGCTTGCTTACCAACGTTAACCATGTCTGTGTAATTCACGCTCTCCAGATGATGCTCATTTCAAACTCATTCACTAGAGCTATTATTAGTGGTACTTTTATTAGCACAAGTATGGCCCTCAAAGCGGTCTTACTTTCAGATGTATAGTCTCTATTAAAACATGCTTTTTACTTCAAAATATCACTATATCCATTCTGAATAGTTTTTTACGAAAAAAATTGTGTTCATGAGGCAGTCACATATCTTTCTAATGCTATAAAATATAGGTGAGGGATACTGAATAATCAGTTATTGTCAAAAATTAAAACCCAACAGCAAAGCCAGTAAATAAATAGAGACCTGAAACATTGATTTGATTTGAAATTTATTTATTTATTTATTTATTTAGTGAAGAAAGAGACCAGAAGAGGGTCAAGACTATAACCATGGAAATTGTGTTTTCATGGTGTTGGTCTTGTCTTGGAATTGGGAGCTTGTGGACTCACTGCGCTGGGTCTTCACTTAGACTCGAATTGACTGGACTCGACTACAACACTGGAGTGATACGAGGACAGTTGTAGATCATTTTGAACAGGGTCAATCAAGATTTTAAACATCTGACCAGTGTAATGTGCCCAGAGTTAATAATGAAAGTGGACTGGTGTCTCACAGAAACACACACAGATGATAACCAGGCGTGAATGGATAAAAATGTCTGAGATCGATATTGTGTGTAATTGTAGTGTCCATATCCCTCCAACAGCTCTGATTACCTTCTCTCTTTCTCTCTCGGTTACTCTACTCTTCCCTTTCATTTATAGACCTAAATGACAACATTAGAAGGTATCCAACATTTTTGTGACATAAATGCATCCTTTTTGTCTGTGTATGTATGTGCATGTATGTCAACCTGAACTCTTCTTGAACTCATAGGCATTAGAAATCTTTGTGTGAGGTCAGAACAGTACATATAAACTGCATTTGAGTATTTTATATCCACTATTAACGTCATGTCACATTTAATATGAGGACGCATGCACACACGCAGTCAAAGGGCATCATATCTCTTGGCTTGCGCTTGCCTTTAATCAAATTTAGCACATAATTGATTTTCCAGTGTGCTGACTCTTACAGTACCGCTCCTCTGTTCTCTCCACCTCTAAAGCCGGCAGTTGAATAATTTATGCTGAAAAGACGAGAGAGGTGCTCCTGGTCTCTCTGAGCAGGCTGGGGGTCACAGAAGGGGTGGGACATCTCTCTCTGAGCTCATTTATATCGCATGTGACCTCCTTCAGACATGCAAGTGCAACATGGCCACTAGATAACACCGGTAAAGAGAATATACAGTAGTGTTCCCAGGCGAAAGGCTTTAAGCTCTAATCTGAGGTGGAAAGCTTTAGTCTGTTTATTAGTCAAACAACTTTATTACAGGGTTATTGGTTTGATAAGGTGATTTTTACAGTGTTTTTTGTAATATTGTCTCCGATGTATACATAATAAAGTAGGGTTAATTAATTAATAATAGGTATATGAATATTTGTATATACATTAAAATATAATTATGGTTTTAGAACTCAAACTGTAAAGAGTTTTACAGTTTAACTGGACATTGCAAGCTTCATGCTCAAATTCTATTTTATTACAAAAAGAATTTAATGCTCCTATTTCTACAATTATCCACATTTGAATCATCAATAATTTGTGGTTCCATGGTTGACATTTTAAGATTTCTTACAGTAGAATAGTTTATTACATAAATTGGTCAAATACCTAACAGGGTTGACACAGTCGATTAGATTGTGTGATATTTTTGAAAGAGCAATTTTGTGCTCACTAAGGCTGCAATTTTGTGCTCACTAATTTTGTGCTCACTTTATTTGATCAAAAATACAGAAAAACTAGTAATATTAGTAGTGTTTATATATATATACAGTATATATATATATATATACATAATTTGAAATGTATGTATTTTCTAATTCAGCAAGAGGAAGTTATAAAAACGGGTGAAACAATAATAAAGTAACATTACTTTTGTTGTGTTGGGAAAATGTCCATATTAACACTTGGTAAAAGTAAAGTATAGATATAACAGTTACGTGTTTATAGGAAAATACAATATTTTGTGTGGTGTTTGTGTGAAGTGGGAGGTTTACTCGCACACAGATTGTTTGTCGCACTAAAGTGTTTATGAAATTGATTTTTTTTTTCCTCCCTCTCCTGGCTTGTTTTTTTTCTCTGCTCTTTCTATCTCTTTCTCTTATATTTCTGTCTGTCTCTCTATCTCTGTAGGTGACTGAGGAGGTGTGTGACTCTGAGCTCCTGTCTTTGCTGTTGAATTCTGGGATGTTGATCAGTTGTGTGGACACAGCTCTGTATTCTTCACTGGCCTCTCACATGCTGGCTCAGGGAGTTTGGGATGTGGAGAAGGCCGCTCGTGACCTCCACCAGGCCGGCCACAGTGCTCAGGCCGGGTCCTTGCTCCTGTCCTACCGAGGATCACACCCGGGACAGTTGACCTTCAATAGTGCCCTCGCTGTCATTAGAAAGTGGCTTTGAGGAGTACGTGTGGGTACAGACTGACACGGAGGGGTTATGTGTGCCCGCCTGGGTTCTGGAGACAAATCAGTCAACAAATGAAAGTAGTCAATCTCAACTGAATAAAATAGAATATTAAAGGGACATTGGTACCAAATCCAGATCACAAATACCAGTTATAATTAGCCTATCCAGACATTGTTTGTTTAGGACTTCTTCCCGTTGGCAAAAGACTCAAATCACCTTCCCATTTCTCTCTCTCTCTCGCTGTCGGTTTCCCTTTCCTGAGTGAAGCTCGGTGACACGGGTGTAATTACATTACTTTGGCTGTTTGGTCACGCTAGCCTGCGCTAATAATCATTACAGGCCGGAGTCTGAATTGAAAACGTTGCATGTGTGCTGACAGAGTGTTTTGCACGTGTATGTATGTGCGGCTTCACAGTTGATAGTTTCCACACACAACTTTTTGCTCTTTTCTTTTGTAGGGTTATTAATTATTTTTGAAGAAAACAGATTAGACCTTCAGGCACACTCTCGCCGTGTGATTGTTTTAACGCGCACACACAAACGTACTACAACGTGTTGGGAAATATGTGTCTTTTAAGCAAATGTATCAGCAGTGCTCAATAAAAAAAAGAGCATTTTGCTTTATCTCACAAAAAAGTTTGGTGTTCTGCACATTTTGGGCAATGAAGTATTAGGCCCAACAGTAAAAAAAAGATTCTTAAGATAAATGTGATGTGAATAAGTAATATGTGAGCACCCATCCATGGGTTTAATACAAATAGTACAGCATCTGTTTTTAATATATTATTAAACTTGGCTGTAATATCTCACCTGATACTCTGAGCGTGCAAATGTGCTGTAATTGAAGAAAGAAAGAAAATAACATTTGTTTTCAGACTTTTTAGAGCACCACTTTTATTATTAGTGGTGCTTGCTAAGGCAAGTATAACTGATACTGTTTATCATGATCATTTGACCAAACTCCTAACCATAATAAAGTATTAAACTCTGGTACCGACTTGACCCGCACCGTTTGTCCAACAAACATGAAGTGGTACCTCAAATTGTGCCAGTCATGTGAAGCACAATCAAGAACACCAAGTGCAGATACAGACTTACTCACAAGAAAACATTATTTGTGTGTTTTTGTTGTTGTTGTCAAATGCTTTCTGCTAATTGTGGTGTCTGCTAAGTGAATAAATATAAGAGCAAATACTCTTTATTAGACCTGAATCTGTGCGGCTTGTTAAAAAGAGATTACTTTAACTGTTATTTTACATGCTAAATCCCGCTTTTTTAGCAACATCTTGGCAACCTCCATAGCCAAAGACTATACTAAGACGTTCACTCGTATTACTATGAATGGGAGAAACTGCAATAACCCAATATGGTGGAATAAGTCCCGCCTTTTAAATAAGAGTGAATCGTCAATAGAGTGGTACAGGTATGACGTCACTTTGTAGGCCAACCTGCAGTTAGCATCAAGAAAAAACCCTATAGAATTTTTCCATAGACTTCTTGATTATTGCAAAAAAAAAAACAAGCTCTGGGATCAACAAAAGTTTATGATACTTACACGTTTTGTCCATCAAGATAATTATCACAAATGAACACGTTTTTTTTTTATTTTAAAAGCCTAAATGCAGTCGCCCAAAGAAAAAGCTAAAGGTAGGCTATAAATGAACTACTTCACGGTCGCCGACAACTCTTTCAGTTTTATCTAAAAACATTTTTCCAGAACGTTTGAGCTAGAATTGTTTATAATAGCACAATTATAAGCATAATGAGGCATAACAAGCAAACATAAGCATCCCTGACAGCCTCTGTAGGGGCGCATTTGCTTTTACACAGGCCAGCACTACTCAAATTTTCTTCAGAAAGCATTGTCTAAATTGACACTGATTCAGTGTAGAAATCTCGTTCTACACCGAATCCAAAGGGCTGCTCCTGCTGTCCTGTCTGAGCTCAGCTTTATTTGCAGGCTGTAAATTGGAATCTCACCCCCCAAGAGAGCCTTTGTCAAGGGAGAAAGATACATAACGCATGTTATGATTAGCAAATATATTGCAGCATAAACACCCGCAAAGTCATTATCTCTCCTTATCATGACTCATAATTGTAACTGATGTTGTTTCTGACACTGTTTGAGTTATAGCACAGATTAATTGCCTGTACCAAATGCATGTGATGGCGTGAGACACCGTTGGCTGAATGTATTCGAGTTTTAAGTGGGAAAAAATTAGCAATGGGTATCTTTTAAACCCAAAGAACATTGTCTACATACCTACACCTGTTTAATACAGCAAGCATTCATTACGGTGTTTCTAAGACATCTAGGTCTAGGACACTGCGTTAATTGTACCGGTAAGTAGCTATAAAAAATTTAAAATATCGCTCCACTAATACAGCAGAGCGCATCCGAGAAACTGCCAAAATACACACCTAAATCCTGTTTTAGGAGTTTAGTACAGTATTTGCAAACCTAATCCTAAATAGTCCCCGTTTCTCTGAACTTCTGAACTCTGCTCCACTGTGGATCCACGCAGAATAAAACTCAGAGTTGCCCTGTGGACCTTATTACACATCAGCAAATAAAACCAGAGAAGGGGAACAGAAGCTGTGTGATTGTGTTTTTGCGAATAGGTTTCTACACCATCATTCTCCGCAGTGTGTGAGCGTGAGAGAGTGCTCTGTTGGAGATAATAATTACACCATAGCTTACAGGTAGACAGCACCTCATCATTAGGTGGCTGTCAACATTCTAGACGGCGAGAGGCAGCGTTCATTAGTTTGGCACACTTACGCCGCGCATAATAATAATAACAGCCTATGAGACGATGAGGCTGACATCAATGTTTTGCATAAATATGACATTGCTTGCGACTTACAGTCCCAACAGAGCTGATTGAATAATGGGCTGCAATTGAAAGCATTAGCTCACTGGAAACAATTTGTTTGTGAACCTCATTAGGGTTGGCGGAGAGAACTATAACCACAACTGCCAGTTTTTGAACTTAGCCACATATTTCAGGAGGGTTTTTTCTTGCAGTTAAAGACTACCTGCCATCAGTTCTGAAGTGTGATGTATCTGTTGAAGCAATCCAGAAAGGTAAGCGGGTTTTAATCCTTTTAACTGACTGTCAGATGTAATATGGCTCAATCGATATTAGCGTGCCTGTGGAAGTATTAGAAGATACAGAAGGAATTAAGGATTACTAATGTGTCCGCCTTTTTTGTACTAAGTTACACAAAATGTCTATGGCATGCTGCCGATAAAAGCAGCCGACTATTTCAACTTCTCCCCTCAGTTTGTTAAGAAACACGCTTAAGGTGCAGTAAGCAAATAACTGAATTCTGAATAACGCTGTTGAAAGTGAATCGGACTGTGCACTACAACAGAAAGAGAAAAGCGAGGAATATCACCGGAAAAATAAGAGTTATGATCAGGCAAGAGCTTTAGGACATGCATTAATATTAGAAAAGCTTTCCAGCGCTGGAGAGACCTAAGCGGGAAGGCCTGAAAATGGACGCCAAGGTTGCATTGTTTCTGCGTGTCATGCCTGGAGCTGCTGTGCTGCTGGTGATCAACAAGTAACGCTTGTTAAATACTTTCTTGTATTTACTCTACTGTACTTTACTGTACTGTATGTTTATTTTTTGTTCTTCCTTGCCGTTCGTTCATCATCTTCACTTTATTTTTTGCAAAGCTATATTTTGCTTTGCTTCTGCTATGATAGAGAAATGCACTCTTGCGTTGCGTGTGAAGGGATGGGTATGTTTGTTTAAGTTGACTTCAAGTATCAAGAGTGTTCAGCAATGATTCTATGAAAGCGCTTGCTGCACATTTAAGGAATCATCACATTAGCAAACTCAAAGTGTAACCCATGGAAACTCCACCCACAGCAACTGCGTCTCTATCACAATAAAATACATTTGAATATATTATATAAACACTTTCACATGTCTGCTTTTAAAGTAATTCCCTTTAGTCTTAAAATTTACAAACTGAGGGATGAAATTGTCTGTGCTAATCAACAGCCCGTCACAGATTCTTGTTTTGAACTCGGAACAATCCTTTAACTTCAGATGCGTTCAACTTTTGATCTTTAAATGTGTCAGATTTTATCTTCCATATGTTACGACCTCCTCCCTGTCTAGGGTTGGGAGAGGGTAACAAACTTAAATTTAAAAAAAAAAAGAACACAAACGTAAATGTGGAGGGTTCCCTTCAGTCCTCTGCCCCAGAAATGTGAGCCAACACTTGATGCAAAAGTAAAATGATTTATTGTATTTAAACAAAGAAAATGGAAGCTTTAGATCTTCAGGAGAAGGTCAGACCAAAACAACAAACAAAAGAGGAAGCTTACTATTGGAAGGAAAACTAAATGACCTACACAGGTAAAAGAAAATAAATAAACATATGCTTCCCTCCACTCACTGACTAACCAAAAACAAGGATTAATATATAAAAAGAAACAGGTGGTGACTCAATCTCCCTACTGCCTTCCAAAACCAACAAACAAAACGGTGCTATACAATACCTTTTAGTTACCAAACAAAGTTATAAAGAACAGAAAAAAAAAGAGATTGCTTTATCACACAAAGCACACCAAAAACAAGCTCAACTGTACCACACAGGGACAACACACCAGTTTCACTCTTATAGTTGCAGCAACACATAAGTCTGGTGCAGGGGAGAAGTGAACCCTCTCAAGCAGTGTTCACTCTGATCTCTTATAGTGCAGCTCTGCAACTCTCCTTACGAGCCTCAGGTGTGGTTAATTAGCTGTAAGGCAATCAGAGTGAGGGAGAGACTGACAGAGCATAACAAACACAACAAGTTAACAAAAGTAAAATACACATCAAAAACACTTTTTATATCATACGTCTCCAGGACGTAACACATACTCAAATTTGAGGAGGGGGGTCACTTTTCATATGGGTATATGCGTTTTATCATACCAGCTTGAAACGAGAATGTTCATGCGGGCTTAACCTGTGGAGTAGGCTATTGCACAGAGTGGGCTTTGACTACAAGATTAGCATATCTTTAGAATTGCCTCTATCTCCATTCCATCTACTCAAGAATTATTTTACAATTGCTTTCTTAGTCAAATTATTCACTCAGAAGCCAGCGTCAGGATTCAAAGAGAACACAAAATGGTTTAATTGTCATGTCAGAGGTGAGCCAGGGGAATAAATGGAGGTTTTCAGCTTGAGTCAGAATCGGATGAGAAGAACTTTAGAGGAGCTAAGAATGCTACTAATAATGGGTCTGTAGGGGCTCCTGTGCATTTAACAAGGGAAACAAGAGTTAGAGGGGAAATAAACAAAGGTATGTGGACTGGAAAAAAAGACTGAATAGCATTCATTTGATAGCTTTGTTTGACTATTGACGAAAATGCCATTACATTTAATCAATATTTTGTCATGTGATGGCCAAGGCCTATTAATTTTTGTCCATTTAATGTGACTAAATTGTGTATAGGGTTCCAAGTATTCACAGTGATAATTAAGCTATTCATGGTGAAATATTCTGTTGATAAAATTTTATGTAAGCCTACGTGACTGCTTTTATATAATAGTTTTTAAAATAATATTTTAAAATTAAGTAACTTGTACTTTAGATATATAAACTAATTTTGTTTTAGTTTCCGCTAACGGAAAAAGACCCCAAAGATGGTTTGCAAAAGATGCCAACCTTTGTGGTGATGGAGCGCGCGTTTCCAAGCACAGTGTTGTTGAACGAATCATTTGAGCGAATTATTTAGTCTTAGTGACTCTTTTGAAAGAGTCAGTGATTCAAAGACTCAATAAAAACAATCTTTTGTCGCTGCTAACTGTCATAACGTAACCTGCAGAAAGGAACACTGAAAACGAATGCACTGGAACAGCTGTATGGAACAGCTGTATAAAACTGAGTAGAAAATGTTTGTTAAACATCAGACCAAATCATTGAAGGCATACATTAAAAAAACATATATATACGTTGGTAATTTCATTGACATCATAAGGCTACTGTGACTGAAACAAGTAAATTCCTCGAAAGCTGGTGAATACTGGAAAATCTTGTTAGTTTACACATATCCCCACGTGTTCTCTGTGGGGGTAGCTACGTCTTTTTCTGCAAGGGTTTGTTTAAATTCCTTTTTACACAGATTTGCTGTCAGACTGTTGACCCCCTCCAGAGACAAAGAAAGAATGAAAGGATGAGAGACGTCGTTGCACTAGAGTACAGGATAAGAGAGATGAGAGAGACCAAGATAAGGGTGGGAGAGTGAGAAAGGGCTCATGGGATGAGAGGGAAACCACTTGACAAGACATGAAACAGTGGAAATTAGAAAGGCTGAGAGAGCACAGCAGGTCTTCAGAAGCTAATACACAGATACACACATTTCACAGAAATTTACACAAGCACTGTGACGAGATACCTTAGATTCAGTATAGTTTGTTTACAGAGATTATTCTCTTTTAGCAGAGATTCTAATAAGTTATGTATCTGTATTGACGATACTGCAACCTTGGCAGGAAAGTATGTTTCAAGAAATTCATCCTCTGCTTCAAGTGCTTAATCATCGTTTCCCGTGATCGCAAATGTGGCATACAGAATATTTAAATATTTATCAATCAGTATGACTCAAAGGAATAGTTTGAACCAGCAGATGGACTGTGTTCGAAAATAATCAATTTATTTGAGTCAGGTGTAAAAATAAATCATACTCTCTTCCAGTTCTGTTTTTGCTATTGAAAGAGACAGAAAAACATTATTGTAACGTCTTGTCTTGTATTGTTTTTGTTTCATGTCAGTCATGTTTCATGTCTTGTCATGTGATTCCCTGTAAGTCATGTGATCCTGTCATGCGTTCCCTTGTCTGATGTGTCATGTTGTCATTGGTTCATTGTTTCATTGTTCACAGGTGTCCCTTGTCTAGTCATTAGTCCTTGTGTATTTAAACCCTCATGTTTGCCATGTGTCTTTGTCAAGTATTGTTTCCTGTTACCACGGTTATGTTTTGATGCCTTGCCTTGCCTTGCCTTGCCTTGCCTTGCCTTGCCTTGCCTTGCCTTGCCTTGCCTTGCCTTGCCTTGCCTTGCCTTGCCTTGCCTTGCCTTGCCTTGCCGTTTGATCACGTTCTGTAAATAAACTACACTTGGGTTCTCTACAAACTTGTGGACCATTATTACAGAATACTTGACCCACAACAATGAACCCAGAAGTCACACTACTATGTCTACACCAAGGTGATCGTTCCTTAGAGAATTATGTTATCAGGTGAACTTTAATGATGCTACCCTCAAGGGCATCTTTCGCAATGGACTTAATTGGAATTACTTAAAGCTGCAGTCTGTAGGTTTTCCTCTTTGTCACCATCTCTGTTAGAAATCTGCAATTGGAATTAATTATATCAAGTGCTGTGAGAAAAGGCTATAAATCTCCACCTCCAACATCCTAACACGCAATATTGCCTACTAGCCGAGACACCTTTATGTGTACAGATGTGACGTAATGACGCAAAGACATGCTCGAATTTCCTGCAAAAATCCACCAGTACCACTGAAATTAAAAACATTATTACAAGCTTACTGTTTTTAATCGAGCTAAGGCAAGCAGATAGTTTTGAACACTGGCTGTTTATGTACTTGCAAAAAAAATTGTTTCGGATCATTTTTAACCCCAAAAAGTTACGGAATGCAGCTTTAACGCCTGAGAGCAATGTCCCTTGTACTCTGGCTGAGTATATTGACTTGGCACTTCTGCTGAGTGGCTTCTCATTTACTGTGGGTTTTGCAGATGAGGAGCCCCGCAATTCCACAGCGCCTGCTGAGCCTGAGCTTCTTCACGTCATGCCTGCCGATCCTGAGCCTCTTCACGTCATGCCTGCCGATACTGAACCTCTTCACGTCAGTCCTGCCGAGCCTGAGCTTCTTCACGTCATGCCTGCCAAGCCAGAGGCTGTTCACGTCATGCCTGCCGAGCCAGAGACTGTTCACATCATACCTGTCGAGCCAGAGACTGTTCACGTCATGCCTGCTGAGCCAGAGACTGTTCACGTCATGTCAGTAGGTACCTGATTAAGGCCATGCCTCCCTGGCCCCCTGTACTGCCAGCTCCGCCCTGGCCCATTGCAATGTCGGCTTCGCCCTGGCTTCCTGCACTGCCGGCTACGCCCACACTCCACGGCCCATGCCTGCCATGCCAAGGTTCTAGCCCTGTTCCCCTGCATGGGCCTGGCCCGCCATCCCTCCCCCAAGACCGCCAAGACATTGTCATGTTTTGTTTTGTTTTGTTTCATGTTGGGTGTCTGGAGACACACATAGAGGGGGGGATATTTAACATCTTGTCTTGTTTTGGTTTTATTTCATGTCAGTCATGTTTCATGTCTTGTCATATGATTCCCTGTTAGTCATGTGATCCTGCCATGTGTTCCCTTGTCTGATGTGTCCTTGTGTTCCCTTGTCTGATGTGTCCTTGTGTATTTAAGCCCTCATGTTTGCCATGTGTCATTGTCAAGTATTGTTTCCTGTTACCACTGTGGGTAAGTGTCATGGTTATGTTTTGAATTCATACCATGCCATGTCATGCCTTTGTTTCATGTTTGATCACGTTCTGTAAATAAACTGCACTTGGGTTCTCTACAAACTTGCCTTCAGAGGACCATTTTTACAATTATGTGCTTTGTGTCCATTCTGACTCTGCTGGTGATTCAAGTGCAGTAAAATATACTATTCAAGTGCAGTGTGGAAAAGGTATGTGAACCCTTGAATTTAATGACTTTGGCAGCACAAGTGTTTCTTGTCATTGCAGATCATATCTACACAATAGTCAGGAGGAATTCTGCACTATTCCTCTGATCACTTCAGCATCGTTCTTGAGTTGTCTGCAGTGGATCACTTTCTTGAGGTCATGCTAAAGCATCAACCAGATTGGGGTCAGAACAGATTTTCTTCTGTTAAAGCAGTTGTGTTGTTGATTTACTTCTGTTCTGTGTGTCATTATGCCAACCAACAATGCTTGCCTTCAATTCTCAGACCTGTCATGATTAAGTAATTGGGAATTAACTGTTTTTCACCAATGACTGCAAGCTGCCCAGACCCTGGACACTTTCAGAGGTTTAGATGTTAGTGTGCTCTGTGTTTTTCTCTTTACATTTAGTTTACACACTGTCTGTCCGTCTGTTACATGTTGTGAAAAGCTGAGCTAAAATGTGCTTTAAGTTGTATACAAAGATAGGCTATATAGGGATGTATAGAATATATGGGTCTTATTCACACCAGTGGCCCAAGAGGGCCTGTTATGTCAGTAAGCCTGTGACCTGTTCTCAGCCCAGCGCTCCATGAGTTTTTCTTCATGAGAGAGACTTTTTTACTCATAGTTCTCTCCTAGCTGTCCAGGTACTTACAGCCACAGCTGAATCTCTGATCAGTTGCCATGGCTACACTATTTTTCCCCTACAAGTGCAGGTTTGAGAGATGTGTGAAGTGATTCCCAGTGCTGCCATTAGAGTGACCAATTGGAGTTGTGGTATATAAATGCGTGAGCATGAATGTATGTATTATGATTTGTGTCTATGGCAGGCAACACAGGTGTCATCGTGTTATCTTGTTATTGCAGCTCGACTATCTCCCTGATGACCCAGAGAATGAGGAACATTGAGGTATCCAAATACACTGGTCAGAATTTAAGGAAGCGTCTGCTATCACATGAGCTGCACCATATGCGCTTTAATGATACAAGATATAAATTAGACTAACACCATGTGACCAATAGAAAGAAAGCATAACCACATAGATGATTTGTAAGAGAAAATGAGAAGAGATATGCCATACATATGGCATTTAGAACCTCTCACACCTTCAAACAAGTGCTTCTCAAAAATGTGTTCCTGGAAAATTTAGGCTGCCTTATTCATTTTTTTTATTATTGTTAAAGGGATAGTTCACCTAAAAATGAAAATTCTGTCATCTTTTACTCACGCTCATTTTGTTCTAAACCTGTATGAGTTTCTTTTCTTCTGTTGAACACAAAAATATATATTTTGAAAAATGTTGGTAAGCAAACAGTTGTGGGCCACAATTGACTTCCATGGTATTTTTTTTTTTTTTTTTTTTTTTTTTTTGCCTACAATGAAAGTCAGTGGGGACCAGAAACTGTTTAGTTAACCATATTCGTCAAAATATCTTCCTTTGTGTTCAACAGAGGAAAGAAATTCATACAGGTTTGGAACAACATAAGGGTGAGTAAATTAACTCATTTAATGGTGTTAATGTTATTATTTGTAATCTGCCATTGTTGTTGTTACTATTATGATTGTTATAGCAGAATTCATCTAGCTCAAACAGTAGAGCAAGGTGAAGAAACGCCAAGGTAAGTTGACTGTAATCAGGATTGGTCAGTTCCCAGGAAATGCATGAACTGATAAAATGTAAATCTTAAATGCTATGCAAATCACTGTGTATTAAAGCATCTGCCAACAGCACATGTGTAAATGTATTTATATAACAAAAGTACAAAAACATAATCTTAGCTGAAAGCACACATATTTAGGCAGTTCAAAGTGATTGCTGCTGGAGTTTGGGTTCCTGTATGTCTGTAAGCTAAGTTTTGAAATGAGACATGAGTGTGGAAGGGTAATTAAAGTAGCTGTGAGAGAGAGAGGAAGAAACATGAAAGAGTGTGATGGGGATCTCTGAATGTGTAAGTGTGTGACCCTGGGGTGAGCTCGTTCAGTAACAGCGCTTTCTGCCGTACCGTCACTCCCAGGGATTTGTGGGTAGATGAATATAGTGTAAGCCATATTACACTACATATTAGTGTTTATTGGTCCAATGAGGGTTTCCAATAATACAGGTGAAGGTCTCTGCGTATTACTGTCTTTCCTCGAGGCAAAGTATTTTGGTTAAATTCAATACATTTTGTCTTATGCATTTAGTCGTTATTTCATCTGACTCCATAAATGAAAAGAGTTTTAATAATATCTGGGTATCATTAAAAGTGAGCGAATGTTTGATTATTCTTTTGAAACTCTTTAATTATGTTTTACCCGTTCAGATTAGGAAACTATGCCGCTTAGAGGTCCTCGCATCTTCTGCGGGTCTCACGATCACAATCTCGTCAGTTTCGTCACTAAACAGAGGTTTTTAACTAATATCTCAGACGGTCGGATTCACCCAAAACACAATCAGAGATACTTTTCGTTTAGTCCCCTTGAATTGCATACACTTGAACTTAATTCAATAGTTATACTTTAGTAGAGGTTTTGGCCCTATTATAGGTAGGCCTATGAGTTGACCAACAATACTTCCCTCATAATAGTTTAGACTGGCCAAGCCCGTGATTTCTCTCGTGCAATTATCTAAAGTTACTTTAAATTAAGACACAGGTAAGATAGATTTAGGTTGGTCAAGTAGCACGTTAGCTACCCTAAACGGAATGCCCCGTCTCTACAAAACAAGTACACTTGAATTAGTGACAAAGTATTAGCCGTCGCCAATCTGACGCAGTCTTGCGGGAGCATACGAATCCGATAAACTCCTTGGGAGAACAAACTCAGAGTCAATCAGAGTAAAATCAAAAGTTTACAATTTAATATGTCAGGTAAATGTATCATTACAATTTCATAATCAATTCAAAGGTAATCAATGCAAAACATCAAATGCTCTAGAACAAAGAGGAAAAGGTTTACCCGACAAGACATGCGTGAGGCTAAGAGTCTTGCAGCTCTCAGCCTCACGGGCCGATCTCAAATACAGAAAAGGCCCCGAGCTCTCGCTGCGTTTCAGTATATACCCAGACCTCATTTCAAATCTAAGCCTCATCCACAGTGGAAATTTACCTGTAAATCACCATTTGCTAGCAGTGGAAAATTAACATTCAGTCAAATGGTCAGAAGGTGTTAACTCAAAGACACACCCTCCAGTGTGGAAGATATTTCTAGAACTTTATTATCTTTTGGTTTACTTCTTTGGGAATGAGACATTTGTACCAGTCGCACCGAGACATTTCAAATAATACCAAACATGTATGATAATCATTCACATTAAACCATTTAGATTCTTGTGTGAGTTTGGGAGATCTCTGCCAGGATGAAGAATGGGTGAGAGAAATGTAGATTAGGATGAGGGAGGTGAGACCTTCGTCTCAATAGTGCATGAGGGGGAGTTCAAATGTTAATTTCCTTTGTTTTCTCAGAGAGTGGTCCTCTCTTAAAGTCCTTCTAGTTTTTACAGTCTTACAATAGCATCAGAAAATGGTAATTGGTGGTAGACTGGAGGGAATGAGATTCACTTGTTTATAGCATCACAACTGAGCACATTTACATTTTGCATTTATATTTATTAATTTTCCCGGATGCTTTTATCCAAGGAACAATACAAACACAGACGATTAATCAAAAGTTTAATCAAAAGCGAAAGTGTAATAACGTCTTCTGTCATTGTCTGATGTGGCTGCACTAATGAAACCGCTATGGCGCATTATTAAGTGTGCTGAAAAAGTAATTGGCTGTAAGCTTCTGTCCCTTGCTGAGATCTTATCTAAGGCAGTGAACCAGGATACAAACACTATTGAATATCCCTTCCACCCTGAACATGACCAACATACACTTTGCATACTCGATATTGCTCTTCTATACAGTATCTTACATTGTGATGTATATTGTAATGGTTTCTATGGTTTCAGAGTGTGAAGCAGATGCAGTATAGGTGAATAAAGTCGATTCTGATCAAGAGTTATGAACAGTTTTGGTGAGAAATGCAGTATGTAACATGCTTAACACTGATCAGAGGTGAAAGTTTTCTTTTGTATTTGCGTGAATATGATGTGGCACCATTAAATGAGTTGAGAAGGAAAAAACAAGAACAGAAGAGTTTTCCAAGACAAATCGGGCAAGAACTGAAGTAATTACTGTATTAAGTGTGCATGTGTGTATGAGATGGACTGAGAAAGAGTGTTTGTGTAGTTCAGAGTTTAGATGTGGTAGAAAATTTGTAGAATAATTGCTGTATTCCGGGTGTGTGGATTGGTGAGAGTCTGAGTGTTTGTGTTCTTACACTAATTAACTGCTAAACCCATGAATCCTAAAAAAAGTTAGAAGCTGATTTCACACTCCAGTCAACCCTCTCTCTCTCTCTCTCTCTCTCTCTCTCTCTCTCTCTCTCTCTCTCTCTCTCTCTCTCTCTCTCTCTCTCTCTCTCTCTCTCTCTCTCTCTCTCTCTCTCTCTCTCTCTCTCTCTCTCTCCAGAGTGCAGTCTCAGATTTGGACTGTTTGAACTCCTGTACAACACTATCCTGAGGCTCTGCACCTGTCCGTTTATATTAAAACAGCTCTTTAAAAACAAGCCAGGTGTTTTAGATGCACAACCATGCATTTTCAGCCTTGTGCCAGTCACACTGATATATACAGCACACTTGCTTGTGTGATATTGCTTAATCTGAAGTATTTCTAGACTGCCTTTACTACAATAACATTATTTTTCTTTTCTTTTTTCAATCTCAACTGCATGCTGTTGACGTAAGAAAATACGCCTATTTTCTTTACTTGAACACAGAAAGGCAATACAATTAGTTATGAAGTTTTCAAATTTCTGTTCTGTTAAACTGACATTAAACTGAAAACTATTTTTCAAAACTATAATGGAGCCACCACAGATGTATTTCTATTTCCAATTATTAAATATCTACCTTTTTTAGTATTTGCCTAACATTCAATTAAAAAGTAATTGTTTTTATGATTTTGTATCTTAACATAGGAGACAATTATATTAGTATCTGTCATATAGCAGTCAGTTTTTGACAGCACATTTGATTTCATCCAGCTAATTTACAGTACCTGTAAAATCATTTTGTAATCTTTTTGAGTTCTATTTTAAGCAAGTAAAGAAAATGTAACTTTCTTTTTACATTGTGTCCATAATGCGTGCAATTAAAGTTTAAACAAACTTGTATGAAATTACACTGTAAAGCTGACCCTAATGTAATGTTTTCTTTTCATTTCTTATCAGCTTTCAAATCCAAGTCGAACCCAAGATATTGCACTCCCCTCTTGCATTGAAAGCTTTACAAACACAAATTAGAGCATTCAATCACCATTCATGCGTTTTTATTGTCATTCAGAAGTTATTTGGAGATTTGCGCTGACTCAGAGTGGCCTCACAAATTGAATTAATTAAATTCTTATCAGGCAGAGAGCAGCCACTTCTCACTTGATGAGGTAAAAGCACTTGACAGATACGCACTGGCGAACACTTTTTGTGTGTGTTTGCGCGAAACATTCTTTTTTTTTTGCGTGTTTGTTTTCATTAGTGTTACGTGAGACAATATTTATCTCGGAATTAGGCGCGCCTTGGCTGCGGGGATTTTGCTGGTATGGAAACTGACAGACTAATATAAAAGCTATTTCTAACTTCTGATCCAGATTTAATGCAGAGTGCCTGTGTTCTGGGTCAAATTAGCTTTTTAATAAATTGCACCAGGAAAAATCTCTGAGTAGATAATTACGTATATATCCACATCTGAAATGTAAAGCAGCAAAAAAAAAAAGTCGATTTAGTTGAATAAGACCTTGAATGCTCTTCAAATCCAGGAAACATGCAAATTGAGCACTACAGTGCCGTACAAACTTGCCTTGTACTTCTGAGGGCATGTAAACATTGCGGCTGTGTGATTCTCTGCTCTCGCAAAAAGCCATTGTTCGGGCCGTGGACGCTGGCTGTGAGTTGACCTTCTGGTAAAGACCTGTTGAGGATTGTAGAACTCATGCCTGGAAGCATCTAATCAAAGCATGCATTAGACACATAATGGCAGAAAGGTACCTAGAGACCTGTGACATTTCTGTCTAATTATACATTAAGTCATTTTTGAGTTATGATGAGCAAATCACTGCCATTATATTACCGTAAAGAATGGTGACCAAGCCATGAAATTTTCGAGCTATATTGATTTGGCATCATGCCTTTTTAGCATGCATGGACCCTGTGCCCCATTCTGTAACGTGGCAATAATTAGATGTGGCGATTCAGTTTAGCTAATGCAATTGCATTTTTACTTTTAATTAGAGACTCCAATCGAGTAATTGTCGAAAAAGAAGTATCCAGCTGTCCTTGTATGCTTTGAAGTACGCTTATACATTGGACTCTCGAACTTCTGCTAGAGATCTGACACTGAAAACACTTACTGAGCTAATGAAGTGAAATTAGCCCAGGGGTTAAACTGGATTGTGGTGACTCTGACTTCACCCCTAGAGTAAAGTAGCTGTTTCGCCAGGCTGCTCAAGATGGCAAAACAGTCCCTACAAACCTCCTCGAACAAGTTCTGTGAGAGACTTAATCTCGGTAGCTTAACATTCAGTCATATCCTGGCAAGAAACTGCTCAGATGTCCACACCAGTCGGAAGAGACAAGCAGGGGTTTTAATCCTTGCCAATGGATTGGCCTTGGGGGAGAAGGAGAAAGACGAAGATTTGAGGCTTGGATTGTTTCCCTTTTCAAGAGCCCAATTGAATCCTTGCCGGAAGTGGATAATTGAACCCTTGCCCAGTATCAGTATATAGCCTAGTTCACACACTTCACACTTGGCGTCACTCCAGGTGTGTGTTGTGGGGGACTTGATGAATAGTATTAACCTTGGTAACAGGCTTTAATACTCAACAGAAAGGCCTATTCCACCTTGAAATCACCTACATGTGACTTTATCACCATCGACGACACTCGAATCTGAGGACCAAGAGAGGCAATTGATTAAATTATAGAGCCCGCCGGTAGATGGTTTGCATGTTTTGTGTGTGTGATCGTTGTTCTCAGATAGCTAAATAGAAATAAACTAGCGAGATATGAACCTTAAACAACATATATCTTCTTATTTTAGTCAGCCAAGAAACTGAAGTGAAGTATAGTGGGCTAAACTTTTTTTTGCCCCAGTAAAGTTCTGCTGTGCCCTAGTATTTTACTGATAAATCATTGTGTGATAAGAAATGCTCGAAGTGGGCCGGTTTGTACCAGTAAGCAGTACTGGCACTTCTATATTTTAATCCGTAGCGTACCCTCACGTTGTCTTGCGTGCCGGCCCTTCCCACATGTTGCCATTCTGACTGCTCGCACCGCCCATTTGCATAAAGTTAAAAAAATTGATTTCTCAATTTTGTCATGTCACTGGACACGCACACATCCTGTCACCAACGGTCACTGTTGCTAATGTCACTGGAAGTCGCCAGCTCTCCATTGAAATGAAAAGGAATATGTTGCTTTGTTGCTGTTTGTCTCTGGTGGTGTGAACAGGGCTTTATTCATTGGATTTGATGATCACCACCTAGGACAGAGTCTTAAAAGCATAAATAATGTTGAAAACTGTAAACCAATCAACTTTGCATTATATCCCATTTTTTCCAGCCAAATTAATTAATGTATATATATATATATACATATTGCCTTTATTTCAGAGGAGTAGAGAGGAACAGGATCATGAGGGAACCTCAAGCCGGGATTCAAACTCGGATGCTGAAGTTAAAGGTGTACTATATTCCAACATGGTGCATTTTTGGAAAACATTTATTATTTATTTATTTTAACATTATTTTAAAATATTATTTCTAACTAATATAAATTACATTACTGAAAATAAAAAATACCTTTTTGGTAACACTTTATGATGAATATACAGTACTTACAAATCATTTGCAAACTATTAGTTTATAGTTCATAGTTTATATATTGAAGAATTTTCATATATTTAATATACAAATAGTAAGTTAATCATTCATGTAAATAGATATGTAAAGAGTTATATAATTTGGTAGCACTTTATTTTACAGTCCTGTTCCGCATGTACTATGTACTTATAACCCAGTTATTGTAATTGCTATAAAAAGTTGGTACTAACCCTGAACTGAAACCTATCCTTAACATATAGTTACCTTATATTACTAGTACTTTCTTAGGTAAATATGTAACCATGTTTTTTTTATGCTTTGTTTACAATTATTAACTGTAGTTCTCATTTTAGATTAGGTCATGGAAAATCAGAAATTGTCATTAATTAAGTGCTTTAAACCTTTATTGGATATATATATATATATATATATATATCCCTTAACCTTGTCCACAAAGCTAAACATGAAAACATTAATAAATAAATAAATAACATAATGCTGTCTGTTTCTGTGGTTATGCAAATGCGAATAAATGTACATGGTAGAAAAGCATACATACAGAAAAAAATTGAAAACACACATTTTAAAAAATACTCATGAGATCACGTTGATAAACAAATTAGGATTATGGGGTAGAATATACAGTCTGTACAGTATAAAATCTATAGAAAGTCCCCATAAAACATGGAAAGCCAATGTGTGTTTGTGTGCACGCTTAATGTATTTGTAAACATTTTAAGAAACACTTAATATGACTGTTTGCACAAGAATTGTTAGCACTTTATTACTGTATAGTCGGCCATGACTATAGTCGGCCATGCTGCTCCCAAAATCACGTAAATCTTCCCAGAACTCCCAAGAAAATAAGAGTACACTTTATTCCTTAAATGGGAAACTGCCCCAGTGCTGATGAAAGGCTAGAAGCACCTCTGGTGGAGTCGATCACAGCCGTGGAGAATCATATCCCTCATCAAACACACGCAAGACACAAATCTACATGCACTCATCCCTCATTCTCTCCATCAGGTCATTCATGACAAAATCAGTTCAGATATTTTTGTAAGGACATTCCTGTCCTTGTTCCTTTTTTAACTGATGAATACTCCCACTTTCTTTTTTGGGGTATCTCCTCTTCCTCACTTTTTCTTAGCCTGTCTGCAAAAATGTGCGAACTCCAAGTTTTTTACTTTAATGTGTTGACTTTTCGATGTTGGCCGTGGATTCAGGGAACAATGATTAATTAATTTGCACGCACTCCACTCCAAAGGCAGTCTTCATTTCAACAGCTTTATTTCTCTAAAACTTCTAAATTAAGTTCATAATTTCAACAAACTAAAATTCCAAACAAAGATAAGGAAGTGGTCAAAAAACTGTGAGTAACCACCATTCCCAAATCCAAACATTTGTTCTTTCATGTCACTTCCTACTCCGCCCACACGCGGTGACATATACATTCCTAACCCGAAAGGTGCATGATAATTAACTAAGTACATAAATACAAATACGCACATACTAAATAATAATAATAATAAACAAATACATCAATTATAATAAATAAACTCCAATACAACACTTATTATAGACAAACGGCTACAACAGTGAGGGTAGAGGTCAGACTAATTAAAGTTTTTATTAATTAAAGTTTTATTATTTATTAATGGGTTTTGAAATGTCCATGCGCCCGCTTGCTGTGCTGAGACTGCTGTTAAATATGTCAATGTAATGTGTTTTCTCAATGTAGATTAGACTGGTGTCTTGTTTAACTCTTTTTTTCTGGAAATTGTGGTTTTTAACGTTTACAAATGTTCTTTCCCTCAAATCTCCCCCTCTAGATGTGTTACTGAGCCGTCTTTGCATCATTTCGTTGGCTAAACTGACTCGCCAGGGCAACATAGTGCAGAATGTTGTTTGATGCTGGGAGCAGTCAAAGTCATGCTGAATGATGGGATTATTGCACTCGTGGATATTCCTGATTGCTGTGGAAAAAGTGAAGGTTGGCAGTTCTGTATGCAAATTGGTTACAGCAGGGGAGAGGTTGATGATTCAGCGCCAGACGGTGTAGCTATAGCGACCCAGACACTCTCTATATCTTGCCCATCGGAAGCAGCAACAACACACAATGAGGGACCCTCAGTGACAGGTTGCTAATGGAAACAGTGACATGGACACCTTCCAGCCTTCCACACACAGTAGCCTAAACACACGCAAATACAATTACACACTGATTAGTCCCGGACAGCTTATTTACCCAAATACACAATTACTCAAGGTCAGGCCAGATAAGGGGTAGATCTCTCCTTTCATTTTCTCTCACTTCCTGGTACTTCCATCACAGAAAACTAATTCCTACTTTTGCTCTTTGTTTGACTTCAGTATTTCACTCATGGCCTCTATTCCACTATGTTAAAAGACATTTGCTCTATACTACATGATTCAATGAGACTGACATGATTTACAATCTTTTCATATTTCCACAGATGGTTTTCTCCTGGTGTATCTTAATTCTTCGTAATCCATTTCAGCTCCAAGTTTATCATTGCAGTCTGTGAGGATGGCAGTGAGTCATGTGTGATGTAAGCATACAAACAAGTGAACATTTCTTTCTCTCTATCTCTTTTATCATTATTCTCTATCCATTATCCAGTCCACCCGTGTGTGCGTGTGTGGTTCAGGTATACCCAACATTATTTGAACAAAATGTCTCCATAAAGATGGTTATATCAAAAATCCTTGTCCTTGTGGAGACAAGTTTGGTCCCAATGAGAAAAACAGCTTATAAATCATACAGAATGATGTTTTTTGAACGTAAAATTGCAGAAAGTTTTCTGTGATGGGTAGGGTTAGGGGATAGAATTTAGTTTGTACAGTATAAAAATCATTATGTCTATGGAAAGTCCCCATATAACATGAAAACCCAACATGTGTGTGCGCACAAATATAATGGCTTAATTGAATTTTGATGGCCACACCACACAGAGCTCCTTATTAATTTGTCCAGGTTTATTTTGCCTCTCCTCTTCACACCAATAAAATATCAAATACAGTTGTCCTCAAACCTTGTGAGAGACAAACCTTCTCAGGTGTCTTAATAAAAGGAAGGAAAAGGAAGTCTGAAAGGAGTCTGTTTTTCACCTAGTATCTATTGTTTTTTGTTTAAATGCATATTTTTAAATAACATTCATGATAACATTAAATCCAGTATAGTGTGAAAAGGAACCCATTTCTGGTTTGTTGTTGATGGAGAGCCTTACTGATGGGGCTGTGGGGATGTATAAGGCAAAAAAGCTTGCAGAAACGTGTATATGCAACAACCCTGCAGTGCACAGAGATATTGAAGTCATAATTCCTCTTTGAGCTCTCTGGGGTGTTTCTTAAACTCAACAGATACAGATCGCTTGGTGATTATTATATCCATTGAGTGGCTGTGTTTAGGTGATGTTACTGACAGGCTGACAGCATGGAGAAGATGAATTGGTCGTTCAGTCTTCTAGCCTTGTATACAGCAGATGTTTTATCCTAGTGTCCCCCTTTGAGAGTGTTAATTATGCTTGTAAAGGAGTTGCTTTAAAGAGGCAGAATGAGATGTAATCAATGCTTAAGTGAGCTGTTTGTGTGCAGAGAGAGACAGAAGGTGCAATACACAAAGCCAAAAGATTTCACAGTCTCTGGGCAGCCATTGTGCTATCTTTCTTTCTCTCTCTCTCTCTCTCTCTCTCTCTCTCTCTCTCTCTCTCTCTCTCTCTCTCTCTCTCTCTCTCTCTCTCTCTCTCTCTCTCTCTCTCTCTCTCTCTCTCTCTCTCTCTCTCTCTCTCTCTCTCTCTCTCTCTCTCTCTCTCTAGTTCAGAGAGCGCTTGTGTTTAAGAAGATTTAGATTACCATATTGTTTTATAATAGTTAGTTATAGGAGTGATGTTTTATTATTAAGCAACATCACACCAGCAGGGGTGTTGTTGTTTTCGAAAACCATAAACACAATGACATAGTTATTCACAGTCGTGTAGATTTCAAGTGTGATAACGTTTTTATGCAGCAGTTCGATAAACATGAATTAATATTGGGTAACATATAGTTGATAATTGAATCAATGTTTAACAAATAGGTTGGGTGAATGATCCAATAATCCACGCAAAAAAAAGTCTTTGTTTCTTTCCCAAATTTTTTTGTTGAAAAAATCAGTTCAATGTAGGATTCAATGATTCATTCATTCAGTCATTTGTCGCCACCTACTGGCATAATTATGTAACCTGCAGAAAAAGTCTCTTTTAAAGCATGTTAACTTGTCAAAGGTGTAGTTTGTCTAAAATGAAAATTCTGTTACTCGTGTCGTTCCAGTCTCACAGATTTTTGCATCTATTTGACACGTTCCCGCTCTTACTGTGCATTGAAATGTTTATTGTCTGTTATTGAGTGGGATAAAATCCCTCAGCTGCATGCAGACATTGCCTTGAGAGCTTTATTTCTCAACCACTTTCATTGTCTGCTGCCCTCCAGCCATCAGTTCAAATACAGCCTCTGTGTACACATTTATGCATGTTTAAATTTTTTTTCTCATTGCTAACTTTTAAGGTGGATGCAGTCTGTTGATTTATGTTAGGAAGGACAGTTGACCCAAAAATGCCAATTCTGTTTACTCACCCTAATGTTGTTCCAAGTCTGTATGACTTTCTTTCTTCAGGAACACAAAAGGTATGTTAGGCAGAATGTTCAAGCTGTTGCAACCATGCAATACAAGTGAATGGCATTGTGGTTTGGAACAACATGACAGATGACAGAATACATGATGACAGAATTTTTTATTTTGGGGGTAAGCTATCCCTTTAAACTCTATATTCTTGTGCTTGCATTCAAAATGCTTCAGGCTTGCTGTGCTTCAGAGAGTAGCATATATTTGAGTAGGTTTCATGTACGTGAGATCTACCTTTACTCCTAATCCACAGAAGCCTCCAGGCAGCAGTTGTCACCCTCTGACCACCCTCATCCCTTTAAACTCTATTCATCTCTTGTTTTCTGCCATCCTCTCATCTTTTAAAACAGGCAGTGGAAGGGAGAGGTACTATGACGTTGTCATGGTGATGCTCTTGTCTTCATCGTAGGAAATTCAATATGCTTGGTGTAACGTGTCTGTGTGTTTGGACGTGTGTGCGAGAGCGGCCGTGAGAGTGTGTTTTTGTGTATAGGGAAGCTTTCATACTGTATGTAGAAGGCAGTGATGAAAGCTTAGTACATAGTCAAAGACAACATTGCATACGATATTTGCTTGTAAGAACCAGAAAACAAAAACAGCATGCCATTCACAGCTTTGTAATTATGCCTATGATAAGATGCATAGCAATCTGAAAACATTGGTTATCAGGTGTGTATGTTTTTAGTTTTATTTATGGAAAATATCTTCAGAGAAACTAGCATGCTGATACAGCTGCCAGGGAGGTGCCACAATTTATACCGCAGGTGATTGGTTAATTCATACATCACATGGTCAACATTTGGTTTGGCATTCAGTTCACAGATGCATCAGGCTGCCTGAAATTCAACTGTTATAATATTCAGCAGCAGACTGTTGAGAGAAATATTGAACTGTGGCATAATGTGGTAAACATACACAAGGCCGTGACTACAGAGCAGAGGGCCTGAGAGCCTGATTTTGATTTAGCTGTTGTCTCACCATGCAGTCCATTGCTTACAGAATGTATGAGGGCTGTATTTTGGATTCATTTTGTTGCTGCATGAATATTTCACTCTCTCTTTGGATTTGTGGCAAACCATGCTGCAAGTCACTCTCTTTTTTTTCAAGAACACTGTTGCGGCATGTCTCCTATAAAACCTTCTTGACAACCAGGGTTGTTGTCTGAAGGTTTTCTGTTTCAGTTCTAGATAGATAGATAGATAGATAGATAGATAGATAGATAGATAGATAGATAGATAGATAGATAGATAGATAGATAGATAGATAGATAGATAGATAGATAGATAGATAGATAGATAGATAGATAGATAGATAGATAGATGCCCACAAGATCTGTTATTTAAGAAATGGCCAGAGTACTGTTAAACAGGCTTGCTATGCATCTGTGTCTGTTTGTGTGACTGTCTATATCTATAGTCTTCTCTTGTGAAGGTTTCAGTCTTACAGTCATGTATAATTCAAAGCCAGGCTCTTGGGTTAGATCACTAGATACATTCATCTCAAACCTCTGCAATCAGACTCCCTACAGATTCCTTTGATAACCAACCGCAGCAGTCCATACACTTATTACTTAGTGCCAGACCCAGTATTACAGAATCACACTTGTTGCTCAAAGTGGGAGGCATCCAATCGTTCAGCCCATGGTAATTGAGAACACCACCACAACAGGCAATTTGAACTCTGCCACGTCACAAAAAAAGGGTCCTGAAGATCTTCACTGATGTTACACCTCTTTTGCCCACTCAGCAAAATGGCAATTTAGTTTCAAATGGTGTTATTGCTTATTTTACACACTGCATTTGCAAACATAGTGTCCTAGTCTGACTTTTTCCACAAGTGATCATAGCTTCCTACCTGGTTCATGCACTATACCTTGGTGTAAAATCTTGTTTAATGAACCATTTATTTTCTGTCAAGGTTCATCATAAGCCCATAAATACAGTGGGGTCATAATCAATCCATAACTCTGCAAAGTAGGCCAGAACATTAATAATGGAAATCATAGCAACAGATTTTTAATTAAAATTTTTTTAAAAACATATAGTAGCTGAGGCTAATTAAATACATTAATGTGTTGTGATTGAATAACAAAAATAATTAAAAAGGAATGCAATTTATCATGTCCCCTGTCATGTGCCCCATCAAAACTTGTATCACTTACGTAGCCTTTAACAAATGCTTCCTGAGTATGCCTGGGAAGTGTAAAGTTCCTCATAACGTTTCCCATTCATTAACGATTCTTAAATTTGTACAAAATAGATATTTGGAAAAAATAAATTATCACATTATTTGACTATATCAGTAATAAATACATTCAAGACAATTCCAATGCAATTTTTAGGAATCAATCTACATTGGTTGCAGTGTATTTGTTGATTCACTGAAACCAACACATTAGAGTCATTTATTCAGGAATTGGATTAAACTGGTTGTGCTGTCTCTACAGTTTGGAGAATAAATGAATGGATAATTGTGCTGTATGTGTTTGATTCACTAAAAATAACTAATTTGAGTCATTCGTTCCAAAATTCGACTAAGCAGTTTGCACTGTATTAGTCTGATTCACTAAAATGAACCGACTAATACAAGTCACTTGTGCGAGAATATATTTGACGATGTTTGTAATGCGAGAGCTGTTAACAGAACTGAACGTCATTTGTCAATAATATACACAAATTAATGAGCCAAAGTGAATAATTACATGGCCAATCATAAGTCCACCTGTAGTGTAATTTAAGAGGCAAAAAAAAACCTCCTTTGCCTCTAATTTGTGAATGTACTCATTTCTCTCTCGACCTTTCTCTCCCTCGCTGAGTCCATCTCCAATCAGGCTCTGTCATCCTTGTGACATTGTCTCTGTGACTTTGGTGATTTAGTGCTGAGAGAAAAATGGAGGCAGGGTGTGCAGTAGACACCTGTGGGGTGTGTGATTGCTGTTATGGAGGAGCAACTGATAAAATGTAGGGGGGAAAGTTGTCCCCGTCAAAGAACGGTCAAGCTGGGAAGTACATGCAGTGCTTAACCAAGGAGGAGGAGGACGATGAAGCGAGACACTGAATGAGGAGAGAAAGGTTGAGCTGAGCATGTGAGAAGAGAAACGGTGAAAATGAGAGCAAGAGAAAGGCAAACTGATGTTCGTTACGAGTGTTTGTGCAAGCATTAGATGGCAGGTATGAGATATGTTATATCACAGCTGCGGCAGTAGCGGGTGTGATTGGCTTTGGCAGAAAGGGCAAACAAGCCTAAGCATGGAGAAATAGAAGACGTGAAATGGGAGGGGGGCAAATATCCATATATTTAAGGCAGCAGTGCTAATTGCGGAATAAATATGTGCCAGTGTGTGATATGTAACAAATCCTGGGAAAGCTTGAGATAGAAGAGAAACAAAGGTATGGAATTGTGCTCGGTCCAGCAGAGAGAGCAGTGCATCTAGTATCTCTGACTCTCTCATTAACTCAGAGACAGATAAAGCAGGTATAATATGAGAGGAGGAATGGAAAGTTATGGGCATGACTGCGTGTGTCTGCGAGTGCTGGTGCCCCAACTGCTAAATTAAGTTTCCTCTTGATTTGTTTTGCCCACATTTTGAGTGTGACACAACCAATTAAAACTGTATTATATTAGCAGCAGTGCTATGCTCAATATGTAGTAATAAATAAACACAGATACACTATAGAGAATGTAAGCAGTCAGACTTTGCTGCTTCATTGGAGATTTAAATGGAGAGATAGCTAATCCAAACAAGGAAATTGCCATTACTTAATTGTCATTACTTTTATCTTATGTCATCCGAAATTAGCTTGACATTGCGATTGGAATCCTCTTATTTCCATTTAATTAAAGTGAATAGGCTGAAGCTGACAAAATCACTATAAAAATATCATAAAAGTGGTTCATGTCTTTTGATTTTTTTCTTTTGTCATTTTGGAGCTTGGCAGCTCCAGTCCACATTTACTTTTTATTGTATTGAAATTTCATACTGTATATTAAAAGAGCGGCCAAGCTATTCTTTAAAAAGAAATCACCTTTTCTGTTCCACAGAAGAAAGTAAGTCATACAAGTTAGGGACAACATAAGGGGGAGTACATTATTATTATTTTAAATTCTGGTGAACTGTCCCTTGAAGTATCAACTTTTTCCAAGATGTTTCTCCTAGAATTCTTTAGGAGACATCCAATTGGAAACATGCCTCCTAATTAAAAGAGAACATAATGAAATGCAATAGAGTTGAGTTATAAAAATGTATTTGGATAGCACAGCTCAGGTCATTTAGATAATCTAAAAGAAACCGATGATAAATTAAGTTCATATTGGCTGTGCTCATCCACTAAATAGCCTACATTAAATACTTCTGACCCCCCTGAAAATTAAGCTAGGGACAACTGTTTTTTCCCAAAATCTGTGTGGTCTTTACAGAACCAGCTACAGTACAGAAGTAGTTGTTAATTACATCAGAAATGTCATTCCAATCCTTTATGACTTTCTTTCTTCTGTAAAACTTTTTTTCTCAATACAATTAAAACTGAATGGGGTCCAAAACAACACCAAAAAAAAAAAAAACAGAAGCATGAGCAAAGTCTCCATTTGCTCTTCATTCAATCTCATTACTGCCTAGAAGAAACAATTAAGATGTTAAAGATATCTAATTTGTGATGTTTCCTATTGGATGAGAATCTACAATGCTACAGTGTCTCACATGAATCCCTTCTCTCCACCATCACCAGCTATGAAATCTCTATTTTCCCCCAGCCACAACTACACGGAGTCTCATGTCACCTCACAAAAGAAACGGGCCTCCTCTGATCCACACTTTAGAGAAATTGGTGAGAGATTGCTTCTTTCTTTTTTTTAAAGGAGAGCTGTGATTTTTCATGAGGCAGGTTGTTTTTCCCCTGCCATCTCTGTCCTTTTGCAGTAATTGGGTAGAGACCAAGAACTTTGGCGTGGCCCAGCGTAAGCTGATGTGAGCCTAGTAGGAGCAGAGTAAACATAGAGAGGAGGGGAGCAAGGGAGACTTGTCTGGGTCCGCAGGGACTCGCACAAGAACACAAAGCATTAACATAATGTGACTATTGGGGGTTGCGTAAACAATCTACCTCATTGTTCTACAGGTGCCACAACATCTCCAACAGCATCCAGCCACTGATTCATTCTAAACAGGTCTGCACACACTCTGATGTGATGATCGATAGAGAAAAATAATGTTTTCTGCATTTTAAAATGCAAGCTGGCTGCTCACCTTGCATATGTTGATTTTGTTGAGTCGTTGTAGATGCTTTCTGGAACTCTGCTTGAATTTTTATCAGACAGCACTCTTTCACAGCCAGCAGCGGTCTCTAGTTCATAAGCGTGAAACAGAATTTGCTGAATTCTGCAATGTGGCGCATTATGCTGTAGCATTATAAAAAGAGCCTATAATATGATATGAGCTACAGTAGAGTCTAATCTACTCTCTAAGGATTCCATACACTGTTCCTCTGACCAGTTCAGTATGTCATGTTACAGTGAGTCCATCTCAATGAACCCATAGCAGTACAGAATCATTACGCCACGGAGATTAACAAATGATTGGGATTCTTTTTCAGTATAGAGTAGAAACACAGTATGGTGATGTGCCTTAGGAAAAAAAGGTTTCTCGCAAAAAAAAAAAACTAACCATACTGTTAACTACCGGATGTAAAGTAGCATAATTATGCACGCAACCCAAACTATAAGAATCTTGCCCCATTACACCCCTAGTGTATTTCAAGGTACTTCAAAGAAGGTACAAAACAACATGGTAAGTGTTTCAGATAGGCAACTGTTACAATGTCACAATATTATAATTGAATCATACTGAAACTGCTTGTAAACCTGTTAGAGAGACTAAATCCACAGCATCAGTTTCAGTCTTTCTTTCATTTCGCTTCTCCATTCATTTTTGTCCATTACCGCAACTCATAGAAGTGTCTTTGACTCTTATTTAGATTACATGCTATGAAACAAATGAAAACGAAATCTCAGTATAGGGACCTGAATATTGCGATATAATGATACACTGAAGAAAAAAAATGGCGTAGAAATTATTTTCTCTCAGAAATTGCCACCATTTTCACAAATAATTACAATGAAACTGCAAGTAACATTGAATTACACCTGAAAATTTGAAGTAGGAAATCAAACTTTTCTTGATTACACTTCAATCTGTTTTATTCACCACTTTGAAAAAATATATTTTTATATCATGTCCAAAACACCATGGTAGTTTTTTCTTAGTGCGCCAAAATAAGATGATAAAGTGAATTCTTTAATTCTCTAATTCTTTAAAATTGCTGTGAGATGTAATCGACAAAAAGATAACAAATGAGGCTGAGTTCCTAAATTCCTCCTCTCCTCCTGAGGCCAGATTACCAGCTAGACTGCTGGTTTAAATGAATATCTGATCGAGTCTGAAAGGGAGGCAGGATTTCTGCAGAGCACAGATGCCATGCATAATTCTCCCTCAGCAGAAGCAAATGCATTATCGTTAGTTCTTTAATCAACGCAAAAACAACAAGCTTTCCGTTAAAGAGGCTGGATATGCATTCATCCTCTCTCCAGCCTTCAAGTAATACAATATTCAGAAGAAGCAGGCTAAATGACTGGCTGAGGTTTCCCCAGTAACAAGTTACGAAGTGTGACAAACACACACATACACACACAAACAGGACGGCATACATATGGTATATCACTGAGACACAGACTTTGTTTCAGGCTAAAGATATTCTGTTCAGCTCATGTTGGCAACATCTTCTCCCTCAGCCCATTGCGCCTTCACTCCTGTCCTCATTCTCCACATATAGCCCGCTGCCCCACTATCCTAAATTTCCAGCTTCAGTAAAAAAAAGGAATCGGTAGAGGTGACAGACTGTCAGGCCTAGAGAAAGGGGAAATGAGGTAGGGGATCCTTTAAATCGTATAGTAAAAAGTGGGTTACTGGGGCTGCTGGGATAGGTGAACAACAATGTGGTAGAGACAACACTAAAGAGAAAATGGTGATGACACACTCTGGGCCAAAAAAAAATGTGTGTGAGTGTTAATACTTGTCAGTACAATGTCAGAGTATATACTACAAGGCTCAGTTCTAAGTTTTAAATGGTGGAAGATGCCTCAGAATACCAAGATTGGACATACTTTACTATGATTGTACAGCATCATCCCACCAATATGAGTGTGCCGAATTAAAATGTTTTTCTCGGTAATCTGATGAATAACTTTTGCCATAGTCAAGAGAATATGTACACAAATCTAGTTTTAAAATCGTTCAATGCCTGCTTTCCATGGGTGGTAAAAGCACATTATTTATTGTGGCAAGCAAATAACAGTGTACCCAATTTAGGCAGAAAAGAGGCATATTTGCACTAGAAAGAATAATTCTTGATAATAGAATTAATCACAATGTAACACTTTAAATGCCTGGTTAAACTTGATTGTAGAAGATAATGATGTAAGATAAGATGTAAAAAGTGCTGCAGACATTCAGTGCATTCATCTGTAACATTTACGATAAACTCATCTGACAGTTGGTGAGCAACCTTTCCCAAGCCTTAAGAAACCTGTCCCACTTGTCTTCATTCATTTGTAATCCCCCACTTTCCATATTAACGGCTCAAACTGGCACATCTGACATAACATGTCGTGCATGATGATGGCTCGTGATTACCATTAGGACCTGGAATAGTCACACAAAGAGAATAAGCAGTAATGGGTGTGCATGAAATGAATACAAATGCTGAACAGTGAACACGCATCTACAAAATACTAGATTAATAACCGGACAGGAATTTTAGAATGTCTCTTCAATGTATAAATCCATAACCACACAGCTCAAACAGTTACATTGTGCTTGATATAAATTCGTAACCTGCAGCACAAAGGTAAACCTGCAAAAGAATGGACTTCAGGTAAACTGATTTTCAGAATGACTTGTTAGTGTTGGCCAGCAGCACACGCTCTGTAAAGGGTCCAGCCACACAGACCTGCGGGCCAATCAAGCCCCACTGAACATAAAGCATAAATGATCCCAGCTGCAGCCTACAGCCTCTAATAGGAAAACAAACAGAGCATGAACATATTTACTGGTGCTTGAAAGTGTCTATGTGCAGACACACTTATACACAGCTCTCCCATTACTTACTGCAAACCTTGCAGCCAAAAAAATGGAGACTGCAGTTAATTTGGATGTATAGTTTCTGGACCACAAGCAGTGCGGCCATAAACTTGATGTATAATTAAAGTAGCATAGACAAGTAACAGAATGAAATGCTTCAGTGGCTGCATGGTTTTTAAAGGACTTTTTTTCACTCAATGTCTCAGTCAAGGTTAGAAACACGCAAATGATCATCAACAGTAACAAGCCAGGAACAAAAGGACAGCGTATCCATGCATCAACAGCTGCCTATAAGGCATACTAATGCAACAAGAATTACAAACGACTGCCCTGCTAACGGAAATAAATCCCTCAAAGCCAAATGATAAAATAGTCGATACTTTGAACAATACAGAAGGTCCATGTATGAATTATAGTGCATCGGTTAGGCACTCGCGTGAGGCTGCCTCAGCCACGCACGTGCTCGCTTATTGCATTTGTATGCAGGCGAAACAGTATGAAAAAGAGCTAGAGACCAACGCAATTTCATAGGGTAATCTACGTTTATTTGAATAAAAACAGTTTTCTTTAAACGTACTAACTGAAATACAAAAATATGGACTCCAAAAACAGAAGAATGTTCGCTGCATTTGTTGGTAAGAGAATGAAAACAAAGGCTCGTGTGTTGTCGCCTGTAGGGGGTTAGAAGAACTAATGCAGCTGCACAGATGCGCAAAAACCGAGCTCCACGTTTCATGGTAAAGCTAGAGTTCAGTCAAATAAGAGACTATGTGGCAAGCTTTTTAACAAGTATTCCTTTAAACTAGCCAGCCTACCTATTTGTTTTAAGGTTACCAGTACATCTTTTTTTAATTAGCAGCAAGTAGTCCAATAGTGGCTAGTATCTTTTTATATTTCACCAGTATAGCCTAATTATTCCTTTCAATAGTACCTTTCTTCAAGTCACTATTCTGATAATGACAAACAACTATCTCATGATACAGATTGCATTTTCTGCCATTTAATTCTAGGTGGATCTGTGGTTCAGATATGAACTCTTCACTTCGACATTCCTTAGGCACTAGTTGGCTACCTGTTTTTAGCTACTAATTAGATAGCAGTAGCTATTGATGTTGATCTTAACTCTAGTAACAATTGGAATAGCCTACACACTAGCCTACTTGTATTTTTTCACATACTGCTAGGACAAAGAGAAAAGATACTAGTAACTATTTGAATAACTACTGATGAATAATGAATGTTAGTAACAAAAACAATTAGCCTACTAGTTAGTCTTAAGGAATAAATGTTAAAACGGCTTGCCAAAGACATATGAACGCATCGTGGTCACCATCTGCCGCAGCAGAGCGAGGGTGCGAATTTGAAGGGACTGTCATGGGCAATCTGTGATGAGGGCTCACCTTATGTTTTATCTTTTTCCTTTTTAAAGGTACAGGGTGACTTTAGAGGGGTCATATGTTCTCACAGCACAACCAAAAGGGGCGTTGTCTTTGCCAAAACATGTTCACACAAATACGCACAACCCTGCCGAAGTCCTGAAATAAAGGTAAGCAGCCCTTGCTCAAGGCATGCAGAGAGTCCCAATGCGCTCATTCCTTCCCGGTCACCAGCGACAGCTCCTTCAGAATGCCACTGGCGTCCACGCGCCGTCTCTCGCGAATCATCTCCTCTAGGCTGCGGAACATGAGCGTGTGCGCGGTGCTCTCGGACAGGTGCACTTTCAGAAAGTAGCGCTGCTCGACCGAGTGCGCCTCCCCACCCGCTTTAAACTCCCGCTTGCCGAAACGGCACCAGGCTGCGAAACTTTCCGAGTTCGTCCAGCAAATCTCGCCACTGCTGAGCCCCACGTGCCCGCTCGCGTTCTGCATCACCAAATCAGCTGGTAGCGGCCGGTAGCGGTACCGATTGTTCACTATCCTGCCCTGTCGACCGCAGCTGATCTCAAACAAGCTGTCCTTGCGGATCTCCCCTTTGTAGAGGTGAATAACCTGATCCTCCCCTTCAAAGATCGCCCAGTGCGGGGGTTGTGCGTTGGCCACTAACTCCAGTAGATCCCCGGGTTTGCACATGGTCAATAAAGTTTTCACAGAATAAACATTCAGGTCCTCGTTCTCTCGCAGTTTGGAGTAGATACATTCCTGGCAGCAGAACGCGGAATACTCGATCTCGTTAAGTGCATTCGGACCGTCTTTGCTCGGGCTGTTGTTGTCTTTAAAGCTGTCCGACTGCGATCGATCGTCCAGCTCTTCCTCCTCATCGGAAAAGAAATACGCCACACCAACACGTAACTCGTCCTTCTCGATGCCCGATGGATCCCCGGTGGGTAGCTCGCTGTAGTTCAGGTGGGTGATCCGGTCCAGTTGGTTTCCCATCAATAACAGGGCAGAGGAGAGACATGGAATACTGCTTCTGAAATACAAAAGGGTTATGTGAGTGTCATACTGGAGAGGCGTACTAGAATTATTCTGACGCGCCCGAAATGCTGTCTAGGTACAGAGCCATAGTAGTCACCTCACTACACAATAAACCACCACGCGCACCTGGGTGCGTAAACAAGCCAGTCGCGCAGAGCGCGGCACAAAGAGGAAAAGGGCGAGTCAATGTTGAACTGCTCACGAGACTCATGTTAATTAGTTCACAACACAACACCTCGAACGGACGCATACCTGCGTATTTCCCCAGGACTATGGCTAATGGTCCTTTCTCTCCATCGGTGCTGGTGCTGTGTGTATCCCGCAAGGTCTCCAAAACAAAAGCGTTACCTCCCCCTTTCGTGTCCTCCAAGGTACACTGGATTCTCTAACATTTTGCACCGCCGCACTTTAAATAGTCTAGAAAACTCCGCCCCGACTAGCAAAACCTGCCCTCCTGATCGCGATTGGTTCAGAGCCCTCATGAAAAACTTAAACCTTTGCTCAGTCTTATATTACAGATGTTTGTGTTGTTCACAGCCTTCAATAACCAAACGGCTTGGCAGATTTGACAAATATAACAATAGCAAATAGGCTTGAAATTGAGCTGAGAAATGTTAGAGATTCATTATGAGGACATTTGGTTTCTGAATGGTTGATTAGCTCTGTCAAAATGAGTTACAACTTATGTTTGATGGGAGAACACTTTATTAAAGCAGTATTTGGGGTTCAGGTACATAATGTTGACAAAGTTGATCACGACAAAAATAATTTTGAGTGGTCTCTCATTTTGTCATGGCAACAAACTTGTAAAATTAGGTACATGTATAATGATACACAGAAAAGGTTATACATTTTTTATGCATTTGTGGGTAACACTTTAAAATAAGTTTATCATTACTTAATGTTAGTTTATGCATTAAGTTAATAAGTTAACTAATTGACTAAGATTAATAAATGCTTTGAAAGTATTTTTCATTGCTAGTTTAACTAATAGTTATCAAATATTAACAAATTGAACCTTGTGTTAGCCATTCCCAAATTGACCCCATTCACTTCTATTGTAAGTGCTTCACTGTAAGCCAGGTTTTTGCTATTTTTAAAAAGGAGGGACTATTTGAAAATTATTTTTATGGTAATAAGGATTATGCCACAAATGCTATCAGCTGAACGGATGAACAAGTATTGATGAATTGAATCTATATGATAGGATAGATATGCTGTTTTCCTGTCAGATCTGGTGTGGACCTGAATCCTCCATTTCACTCCCTCACACACAGGGACATGCTGTATATAACACACACACACACACACACACACACACACACACACACACACACACACTCTCTCTCTAGCTGTCATGAGACTCGGACAGTCACGTGACTGAGTAATTCCTTGCTGCATCTTCCAGCCATTCATAATCAAGGGTGTGGTGAAATGAAATTTCAGCCCTTATGCACACGCAAATTCACAGTATTGACACACAAACCATTCTGACTACCATAAGAGGCCATATGCCACACACAAATTTCCACACAAACAAGGCACTCCAGTGGCAGGCTTGAAGTTGGAATGATTTAGATTATAATTATTCTGCAAAGACAGATCCAATTATCCACCTATGAAATGGATAGCCCTTGTGTCTCAGTAATACACCCATCTGTGTCTGCATGCGTGTTTAAGATGCTCTATACGTATGTGTGTGACAGCGAGAAAAAGAAAGATAATATATTTGAAAGGCAGATCCAGAGGACCCTTAAAAGAATCCTGATGCTTTGGCACACAGGCAAACATATACATACACACTTTCACAGCGTATGTCAAGAGACTTACAAGTCATGAATACTTGCAGTGCATGTGTGAGTGACAGAAAAGAAATGGAAGAGAAGAATGTGAGGGAAATAAAGGGACAGCACACAATATCCACAGGGTTCTGCACTTTTCTTCGAAATATAGAAATGGGCCGTATTTGCAGTAAACAAGCACGCTGTAATCATATAAGAACACCAGGGAAAACAAGTCAAGCACAGACAAAGGAGAGGAGGAAAGAGGAATGAGAGGAGTGGAGGAATGGAAACCAGGAGAAAAATGGCTTTTGGTAACAATGACCATGTGGCAGTCTTGCATTCAATATATCCAGCTGAAGGCTTAGGCTTTGAGAAAGCAGTATTTTATGGGCTTCATATAAAACGCTGCCAAGATAACTAATCATTCCCTCTATAATGCTATGAGTTTAGCAGTTGGTGTATGTGAACCCCTTTTGCATGAATACAGATAAACACGCTTAAATCTATCTTCTCCTCTAGCAGGTATAGAGTTTTTACCTAAAAGAGCTTCTTTTGTTGTTATTATTCCATAGAAAAGTGCAACCACAGTCATATATACAGTGGGGTCCAAAAGCTTGAGACTACCGATATATTGAAAATCTGGGATTTTGTTTTTCATTTAAACTTTGAAATAAAATAAAAAAACAAAGTTAAAACAAAGAAAGGTTACACATAAAATCAAAATATTTCAAATTCTATATTATTTTAAGGTCAAATACTCACATTTGTGACAATAATCATATGACTACAGATGGTCAGATGTTTTCCTTCCATTTCATTGAACTCACGGAGTTCAATTGCTGTCATTACAACAAAAAAACAGACAAAGGCCAACCAGTGTTTTCTGCACAGCATTCATCTTCAAGGCCATGTTTCACCTGGGCTGTAAATGTGAGTTTGCGGTCTGTGATGAATGTAAAGCAATTACAGTGTAATGCGAAATAATGTCAAGAAATGTCTCTCATATAGTTTTTTGCTGCTAAGTGTGGCCTGATTCACAAACAAACAACTCTTTTGTTGGTTATTTTAGTTCAAAGTTAAGCGTTCAACTTTATAAAACTTTATAATACCTTTTAAATGCAAAAACATGTTCTGTGCGAATGACCCCTAGCCTGACACATGATCATTATGGGACGCTTTGTTTGGAAGTGCACCAACAACCATGAACTTTGTACCAAACCACAAATTTTTAATTTTTACTCAAATTGTAATAAAAGGATTTACTTTACTTAAAAAATTACACTTTTAATTACACATAATACGAATAAAGAAACAGCAAATGACATTGAATTAAACTTGAAATTTTGATGTAGAAATCTATTTTTTTCTTGTTCAATTCTTTGAAAAATTATTTATTTTACCGTGTATTAAATTAGGAAAATTAATGTTTTGCCAATGATTCTAGATTTTTGGATCCCACTATAGCAATTAAAAAAAAAAATAGCTTCAATATGGCTGCAGAGGATTGGGAATTCCAAACAATACACCCCATCCTGCCAAAAGCCTTTATATTTTTTTCCATGTTCAAAAAAGCACTTTCATCATCATGTCCTCAGCTCAGTAACTATCACAGATATTTTTTTATAGGCCTTCAAGTGGTTTCACAAAACCTCTCAAGAGGAAATATTAATTAGGATTCTACGAGGAATGGTGTTACTATCAGGAAAGGATGAGATGTATCTGATTTATTTAGCTTGACCTAAAAATATCCCCTGCTCTTAAATTCGCTGTCACACACAACAATAATGCTCCCAGTCAGTCTGTTTCCGTCAGAGGGAGTCACAGGTTCTGAGTGCAGTGGGTGAGCGTTCCCAACCATGCCTGCTTTAAAGGCCTTGACCCTGCTTTAGACCATAGAGCGAGTTCAGCTTCCATGCCAAAATGACAATTTAATCCTCACTCTCACAGATACTTTTTTTAGACCTGCAAGAAAGAGTTATGCTTCTGAGATGGCATAGATTGTTTTCCCTCATCGGGTGGAGAGAGGGTATTGACAATTCTTTCACACATTTCCCTTATGGCCCTTTTGTAGAACTCCCACCACAATGTGCTATTGATGGAGCAGCTCACTGACAGTTCATTCTCCTCTTCTCTGCTTTCAGCGCTGCCATCCTTACTCACCCCCTCTTTTTTTCCGCACTTCGATACTATTAGTAGGCCGTGCTCCCTGGGCCTTTATCTGAGAGGAGTGCATTCTCAGCCCCACGCCCTATCACGGCACAAATAACTATTATCAGGACCGGTTTCCTGTTATGGGCCCGCTGCCTTCCGTGGCATTTCATATGAGATTTTTTCTTAACATCACTGAAACTTTATAGGGCCCCGGCCCCGCACTGTCATATCCTGTCCTCCTGTGCTTTGAACCCAGTGCTGTGTGCTTATCTGCCACCACACCCATTAGAAAGCCTGGCGAGGAACTAATGAAAAACAAGAGTTCAAAATGTCTGGTCACTCAGAGAGAATGAGCTGTCAGACAGAAGGGTTAATGCAGAGGCTGAGGTGGTGCGAGGTTTAGCAGATGGACGTGTTCTTCTGAGAAAGTACGGCAGACTAAGAGAGGCTGATAAATTATAAGCTTTCGGCCGGTCCGATGATTAAATACATTTTCATGTCATCTGCCAAGTGGAAAGTGTCTGAGGAAAAACAGCAAGTTGGCATTTTAAGCGATCCAGCTGAGCTGTGGCTTTTTGGATGTTGAATAGTGAACAACTTGACTAAGCACTGACAGAAACTGGTAATTGGTGTTTTCTGTTTGGCTTTTCAGCAATAATTATATTGCCAGTTGTTGGTCAATGCACTTGTTTACCTTCAATTGCTATACTGAGTTTTTCTCTGACACCTGTCTGAATTTTTAACATGCTGACCTGCAAGTTCTTGAAACAGCTTCTTCTTCCATAAATCTTGCAGGGTTGTGCACCATTCAGAATTTAAATTTTTTATTAAATTCTTGAATTGCAATGGAATTTGAACTGAGTTAGCAAACTAGATTTAGCAAATGAGCTAGTTTATAAATTTCATTATTTTTAATTGATTCGCTTTTCTGGACCAGGCTGGGAAAACAATTATTTCCCAGAATGCATTATTGGTGTTAAATTTCTTTGAATTACTATTCAGTCAATTCCTCATCCTGTCATTCCAGTTCCAATTCTAATTCAACATGTGGGGAGTGGCCAATTTAAATTCCACCATGATTCAACAGTTCCTTATCTCAGAAAAGGCAAGAAGGGGCCATGTTCTTCCACACTTTTATCTGTGTGTTTAAAATGAGCACCGTGACTTTTCCCAGACTAGGGTGATATTTTGTTGTCAGCTGAACGCGCAGGAGGAAACGCGGGCAGATCGGCACATTCCATTTCCTCTGACAACTTAACAGCCCTTGCCCCCACCTTTCCTCATTCAAAACCAGTTTGCTCCTGTTGTTTATTCTTCCTCAACCCCTGACAGACGCGTTGATCCCCTGTTCTAAGATCAGAGAGCGTCTGTGCTGTTCTCTCTGGAGGGAAAGCAGTTAGTGTGTGTTAAAGTGTCAGCCTCGTGAAATGCTTAGAGACTAGCTAAGTTAACTATTAAATGCTGTTGAATGTGGTTCTTTTTTATTCTGGGTTTGTTTGTAACACATTCTCATGTTCCTCAAAGTTAATCCTTAACTTGTGTCTGGTTAAACAAAAGACTGCCTGAGTTGTGCATTCAGTCTAACATCAGCACCTTGAGGTTTGTTCATGTTTTTGGTATTTGACAGCAAAAAATGGTGCCCAGAACAATTTGACCCAGGAATGATTGTTTAATTGGAAGTGTGTCCATGTATAAATTAGGTCATAGATGCCTACAGCAAGTTATGTATCATTGTATCTTCTGGTGCTTCCAACACCCTCTAGACCCTCATAAATGTGTATGCAATACCTAAGGGATCTCATTATGTGTAGGCCATTTCTTTGATGAGGGCCTAGGAGATCTGTTAAAAGCATGTCTAATCCACCAAGACATGGCAGAAAAAAATGTCATTCAGATGTGATGTTTTGAAACTGTTTTGACTGCCAATAAAATTGATCCTTGAGATGTGAATCATCCTTGGTGGTTGTCCATATACATTCGACATTGTTATTGCTCTATTTACAGGATGTCCCTGAGCATTTGTTATCTATCTATCTATCTATCTATCTATCTATCTATCTATCTATCTATCTATCTATCTATCTATCTATCTATCTATCTATCTATCTATCTATCTATCTATCTATCTATCTATCTATCTATCTCTGTTTAGTGATCACCAGCTTTGGAACCAATCTGGTTAATTTAAACAAAGGGGGAGAAAACCTGCTTAGAAAGGAACTGGGGTCATGTAGAGGTCAGTCATGCAGGCAGAGGACTGTGCTCTAGGAACATTGGCTCAAACCTCAAGCAGGAAAATAGGTATCACACTGTGACTGAATTCATAGCAGCCAGCATTTGCTATAGTCATAAAACCACAGAAAAAAAGCTATGGCTCATCCATGGTTTCTTGCAGTGAACACTTGAGACAGCATGGCCTGGACAAAAAAAAAATGGATTTAAACATTGTAAAAACCTCCAGGCCTAAAATATGGTTGAAACTAAAATTAAATAAGATGTTTTATGAGCAATTTTTAACTTTAGAAAGACGGCAAATCCTTTTCCTGAGTTATTTTTGCTGAGATAGCTTCATAATGCTCCAAATATGTGCTTGTTCCATCTGTGGTGGGAGTGATGCCTAATGAAAAATAATCTGCACCATAATTACAACGGAATGCAATTAAAGGTACCATATGTTTAAAGTCAATGATCAATAACTCTTTATGATGTATTCTCTCTTTTTTTGTCAATATCCTCCACAGGTGGTTAATTAAGCATGCTTTGGAAAATACTTGTGGCTGATTAGTCAAATGCAGATGCATTGCACTGTGACTGTGAAGACTACAACACTAGTCTGTGCTTTTTACCATATATTTTTAAATTTAGAGGTTGTGATTATATCTTAGGTTGTTGCTGTGATTGCTGAAGTCTTATTGGGGGAAAACAGTGTATTTTGACCCTTCAAAAAATCTCCTAATGTGTTTTTTGCCCCAGGCTTGCTTAAGAAGCTCCATGCTTGAAGTACTCTTGGGAAGTGCATGACAAAAATAATCTACAAGTAAACCGAATCAGCTCACTCAGATTTATAGTAAAGACGTGTATGGATTTAAAGACTAAGAAAGCTGATATTCAAAATAGCTAACTATGAACAGAAGTGTACCAGCCATACATATAAATGAGTAGAATCCCTCTTGACTGCTAAATACAAGTCTAGATGCAACAATAAATGTGTTTTAAGGAATCACTTCTTAATTGATTTATTCTTTATCGTTGCATTTATTTGCAATCTGCAACGGTGTCTGCATTTTCTGTAAACAGGCCTGTCTCTGTGGCTAAGATAAATTGGGAACTAAAGCTATCAGACAATCATGTCAAGTTCATTTTGGAGTTGGCACAGTGATAATGAATACATTATTTGAAAAAATCCTCATTACAGGTTTGCCAATACAGCTGGTTGAATGCATGATTTAAATAAATAAATAAATAATAATAATAATAAATAAACCTCTATTCATATAGCTCTAAACCCCACAAAAATCATTAAGTATATTATTCATGAATTTTTTTGTATCCATTTTCAAATAAATTGGTAACTTAAAGTGAGTAAAACTTATCTAGGGCATAAATAATGTATTACTGAAACAGAGAAAATGTTTCTGATTTGCTTTTTAGTGATACAGCTCATTTCTTGGCAGATTTAAATTAAGCTGATATTTCTGCTCCAAAAGTGTTGTTCTTTGCAGTGTTCGATACTTTTTTAAAAGCTATTGTCACCTAAAAGTGTTCCTTACCAAGCTGTCACAAGTTAAATCTTAATGCCTAAAGTTTTCACTTAAAATTGGCTCTTTACAAATACTCGATTCTGATTGGTCAATTGTATCGTCCCGCTGTCAGATTATTTTCCCTGTTTTGAGAGAGACCTGATCAGCTTGACTGGGTTTGCTTGGGATATTTTAATTACTTACTTATCATTCTGTTAGAGTTGTGTTGTATTTTTTGTTACATTAATCACAATTTTGAAAACATTATTCTTTATAGTTTTAAACACGCTTTTGGAATAAACTATAGCTATTATTTTTTGAAACTAAGGTTTTAAAGTTAATTCACCTTTAGTATTTCCCCCTCAATTCATTAAGAACGGTCTTGGAAAAAGCTCACTGTTCAGTCTTTCTCGAGGTATTTTCACATAAAGTCTGCAGGACTCAATTCTCCCTCATTAGAGAGTGATGCAGAGGGCCTCCATGCTGTTGCTTATCTCGTTTAAGCGATTCCCCTTCTCTATTCGTGGGAAGCACCCTGCCTCCACCCATCTGCTGAACAGGGCTCTTGATTAGGGGCAGTGGAGAGTGAAAGGCATGTGACATGTTGGCACTCTCGCCATGTGGTCTGAATGACTCATTCTGGAGTGAGTAACTCTCTGATCTAATCAGAAACTTCTCCCATTTCTGCCACATTGGGCTGAGAGGTGGCCATGCATGTCCATGTGCTTTGTTTTTTAGGTAAAATCTGAAATGATTCCTTAAAGGAGTAATTCAAATTATTTCATTATTTGTGCTATTACTCATGTTGTTCCAAACCTGTATTGCATGTAGGACACACAAGCATCATAAAAGTATCATGAAAATGGTCCATTTGACACTACAGTCATGGCCAAAAGTTTTATCATAAATTTTGTTTCTCAAAGTTTTCTGCTTCAGGTGTTGTGGTGTTTATTCACATTGTTTCTAGATTATTTGGCAGAGTGATCAGATGCATTTTAAATAATTGCAAAAAGCTTAATTGACCATTCATTATCATTCATTATAATTCAGTAATCATTCCGATTGGATTAGAAGTGCAGACTGATTGCTATAAATGGATGGAAGAAAAACTATGTGATTAATAAGTTATGACAACATATGTTTTTACATTGCTTTAACTCATCAAAATAAATTAAGCAATTTTCGACTTTTTTTAGTTATACCAGATTCAACACATTTTTTAAAGTCAGTTTAATGTCATTTAAGTTGAAGTAACTTAAATATCCAAGTTGAAAAAGGCAGCAACTTTTTTTAAAGGCAGCTTCCAATCAATGTGTTCTTGTGTTAGCAATGGTTGCTAAGAATACTGCACCTGAAAGAACCATTTACCGGTTCACCAAGAACTTCAAGGAGAGATGTTCAACTGCAGTGAAGAAGACTTCCAAGATGTCCCAGAGTGTCCAGAAAGTGCCAGGACAATCTACTGAGGAGTCAGCTGCGGAATCGTATCGCCACAAGTACAGAGCTTGCTCAGTATTGGCAGCAGATTGACTTTTTTACAATAGCCTTGTGTCAAGAAGGGCAGCAAAGCAGTGTAAATTTCGTTGACGAAAATAGTGACGAAAATTATTCGTCAACGACATTTTTTCACAGACGAAACCGAGACGATAACTAAATAAAACCTAGTTTTGAATGACAAAAACTATGACGAAAATCTATTGACATTTTCGTCAACGAATAAAAACTAGACGAAAATGTTAGATAGTGACGATTTGGGAAGCGATCCAGTCAGAACTTATGTCCTGCGTGTGTGATAGATACGCACATTTGTACTGTAACGTGCTGATCTACGCAGCGATCTCAAAACTTTAAAAAATGTAAACGTCTGGGAGAATGAGTAGAGCAGACATATAGATCTGAATAAAAAATAAAGATCTAAAAAAAGAGCTCTATTCCGTACGCCACACACCCGACCTGAAGCGTGCAGCCAATAGACACATATACAGCGCGCGAGGACTGAATTGAGTCTCTTTCGTGTCTGAATTGACAAATACACACAACATTATGTCTAAATGTCCGTTTGGGGGAGTATTCATATAATCTATGTTGGTTATGTCTTAAACAGTTGTGAGTGTATCGGATGTGTATCAGTGCAATTGTATTCGCATGTCATTGGACATGATCTGATGTCTTAAAATGACAGTGGCAATAAACCTAATGCGGTCTGTGTCCTTAATATTCAAGCAACAAAAGAAAAGCATTCACTGTTTGTTAATAGCTTTAATAAGGATTAATTATATTTAATTCATACAAATAAATATGTCTGCTTGAAAGAATAAATAATGATGTATGCAAGTAGTTATAAAGAATGCATATCTTTCATTGAAAAGAAGACTTTTACTTTAGGAAAAGTGGTTTTATTTAATTTTAAGATATTTTTTTAACTCACAATAGTTAAATCTGTAACTGTATTGCATGTTCAAACCTAAAAATCATTCATATTAATAGGTTAATAAATGTTTTCTCCGGGAGTATATGGGTTTGGACATTTTAGAGGAATTCTAAATTAATGCATTACAATTTAACTAAACCCATAATATTTTAGTCGACTAAATCTACTGTAGATTTAGTCGACTAAAATCTTTTAGTATTTCATCGACTAAAACTAGACTAAAACTAAAATAATTTAGATGACTAAAATATGACTAAAACTAAATGGCATTTTAGTCAAAAGACTAAGACTACTAAATGAAAATTTGCTGTCAAAATTAACACTGCAGCAAAGAAGCCACTTCTCTCCAAGAAAAACATCAAAGACAGACTGAAATTTGTCAGGATGTCCAAGAATTAGACAGCAGAAGACTGGTGCATTTTTTTCTGATGAAGCCCCCTTCCGACTGTGTGGGACAATCGATTGCCCAGAAAAGGTGAACGCTACCGTGGCAACAGTGAAGCATTCTGAGACCATCCATGTGTGGTTTTGCTTTTCATCAGGGAGTGGTGACTCTCTCCCAAATCTGCCCAAAAACACTGCCATGAATTAGGATGATATCAGAACATCCTGCAAGAGCCAGTGCAGGATGTTCCAATGATCCAGGAGCAATTTTGTGATGATCTGTGCATTTCCAGCATGATGGAGCACCATGTCAAAAGGTAAAAGTGAAGTGGCTCGGGGATCATTACAATGACTTTTTTTTTTATTCGTGGCTAGGCAACTCCCCAGATCTTAATCCCATAGAGAATCTGTGGTAAATGATCAAAAGGCAAATTGTGAGCATAATAGGAAAAGAATGGATCACCATCAGTCAGGATTTGGCCCAGAAGCTGCAAAGGTTATGAAGAAGAAGGGTCAACACTGTAAATATTGACTCTTTGCACATATTGAATGTTTTTGACACTAAAAGCCTTTATAACTAATGAAATGCTTATTATTTTCCAGTATACCATAGAAACGTGGAGACAAAAATCTACTAGTCTTTTGAATTTGTATCATACAGTAGCTTTGTGTGACCAAATGGAGAATAATAAGTCCCACAACAAATAAAGACAGTTTTCATTTTTGGTGAACTATCAATTTAACAAATGTGTTAGGAATCTCTGTCATTCTCCATATCTGGTGTACAGAAGTTATGTATCTGGGTATTGATGCAGAGTCTAATAATTTATTCCATTCTTTCCTTTCTGTCCCCCATGTGTTCTAAAAGGGTAATGTCAGGCCTTGAGGTGATGTAGAGGGGTCATGGATGGGGCAGAGCACCACTGTGGAGTATTATGGTGTCAGCAGGGTGCTAGAGTCATAGAGAATCCCCCTGTTATTTAAAGGAATCATCTGAGGACACCAAGATGGAAAAGTAAGCTATTTATTTACTAGAATGATACTCCCTATCTCTGCTGATGTACTAGGGTGGATATTACATTGCGATGGTGATGATTGTTGGCTCTATAGACTGTGAAAGTCTGACCTCAGAGAACGAGGCTTTCTGTGCTGCTTACTAATAGATATTAGGCATTTTCTAAACTTTTCAGTGTTGAAAGTGTGTGATGCACCAACAAAGAAATAGCCTGCGGTTTCTTGTAAAAGTTTTCAGACCCTTACCAACTGCTTGTCCTACAGTATGTTGACCTTTTGTTCTCTGGGATTTTGGTTCAGTGCTATGAAGTTCAAGGTTAACTGTTTTAATTTTACTATTTTTTAAGAAATCTATCTATTCAAAATAACATGGCATAAGTATTCGGCCCCTGTGTTTGGGCAGATTTTAAAAAATAAAATAAAATAGAAAGCATTTTCAATTCTGTCAACTATTATTTATTAAAATATATAGCACATTTTCTAAATTTAAAAACACACTTGCTTACTTTTTTGTTGCTCTGTGTAGGGCCTCATCCTCTGGTTAATTTGTGACCCTGTTCAAGATGCACTGACAACACTGATTCAATGTCTGTGCAATTTTAACATACATTTGGCATATTATTAAACCAGAGCATGGGTGAAACATTCTATACATCTGTCTGTGGGTTTTGCAAATGTTTAACCAATGAGAAGTATTAAAAAGAGCTTGTGACCAAATCTCATAACTCCTCATAACTCCGCCCCATCTCTATTGTGAAAGAAGTGCCACAAGCAGTTTGGAGCGTCTCTGCTTATTTACGATGCAAAAGTAAATAAAGAACTGTTTCTTTGAATAAGTACAGGATTTTCTTTACTTAAGAAACACTGAGGAGCGGTGAAGAGCGTCTTTTGTTTGTCACTTATTAGCGCTTCATTATATAATGTGAGATTTTGACCAAATTACAGAAAAACTACAAAAGAAAAAAACTACAACAGAAAAAAAACTACGACAGAAAAAAACGAGTGCCCACATAGCTTCAATAATCTTCATAACCTTTAAGATGATGAAAACGAGATGTGATGATCGACTGCCCTAAGATGCAGCCATAATGACAGAAAAACAGGACATTAACTGGACAAAAACTTCCTAAATTAATTTGAGCTTGATTTTGGTATAGTTTTAATAATGACACATGCAAGTATGATCACATATAAAGCCACAGTACAAAATTTAACATCACTGTGTTAAATTATTTTTAAAAGATTTTATTTTTATTTTATTTCCTTTAAAAGTAGCGTTTTGGGTCATACAGTGTGGAGTGGCCCAACATTTGCTTTTGCCTATGTCACAATATGAGGTAAATCCTGCCATGATTGTCTTTCCACTGGAGAACAGGAGGGTGAGATTCTGAGTGTGTGCGTGCAAGTGTGAGGTCGGTACAGGGTGAAAGCTGAGTTCTTGACCGTTGCCATGAGGAGAGTTTATTTCAGAAACTGATTGAAAATTCCAAGTTACTGTCGCTGGTCTCAGGAGCTCCGTTTAAATGCCAGAGCAGCTCTCAATGCATGACAATCGTAGTGATTTCCCCTGGCAACACTCTTATAAAAGTGAGCACTCACCCTAAAAGTCCTCCACCAAGAGCGCAGTGAGAGTGAAAGGTCTATGGGAAAGTCAAGTTCTGAGAAATCTTAAGCTTTTATTTAAGGTTTTAAATTAGACCAGGGCAAGATTCATGACCAACACAACCGAGGTGACTAGAAGCATGGGCTTTTGGATTTAAAGGGATAGTTCACCCAAAAATGAAAATTCTGTCAGTATTTACTCACCCTCATGTTGTTCCAACCCCGTAAGACCTTCGTTCATCTTCGGAACACGAATTAAGATATTTTTGATGAAATCTGAGAGCTGGATCACTCCTCCATACTAGTCCATAGGCTTCTTCAAGGATTGAAACTTGACGGCCTCGAAAAGTTATTAAAAACATCGTTAAAATAGTCCAAGAGACTACAGTGGCTCAATCTTAAGTTTATCAAGCGACGAGAATACTTTTAGTGCGCAAAAACAAAACAAAAATTACGACTTTATTTCAACTATTCATTTCCTTCTCGTGGGCCTCTAGTCAGTTAAACTAGTATGTTTGCGTAGAGCTACGTCACACGTAGGCTCACTATTGGCCGACGCTGGTCATGTGTGTGATGCGTGTGACGTACAACAACAGAAGCTTACGCTGTTACACTAGTTTAACTGACTTAGAAGGAAATGAATTGTTGAAATAAAGTCATTATTTTTGTTTTGTTTTTGCGCACTAAAAGTATTCTCGTCGCTTGATAAACGTAAGATTGAGCCACTGTAGTCACTTGGACTATTTTAACGATGTTTTTAATAACTTTTCGAGGCCGGCAAGTTTCAATTCCTGAAGAAGCCTATGGACTAGTATGGAGGAGTGATCCAGCTCTCAGATTTCATCAAAAATATCTTAATTCGTGTTCCGAAGATGAACGAAGGTCTTACGGGGTTGGAACAACATGAGGGTGAGTAAATACTGACAGAATTTTCATTTTTGGGTGAACTATCCCTTTTAATGCCTCATTGTGACAATTAGTGGATTGGCCTTAATTCAGTTTGTGGGAGTGAGTGTTGGCCGATTTGGCATGTTGACACATTTAGTGTCCTGACCTTGATGTGTCATTACGGTTTAAAAGTGTTTGTTGAAGTTTGTACCTCACAGCAAGTGTTCTGTAATGTATGTTATATCTTTAAGAAGCCCTTGGGCCAACTTCCCACTGTAAACCTTTCTACTTACACGCACATACAACACAAGCCCTCTTGCACGACAGCACACTGTGTCCTACCTGCTTACAAACCCACTTTATCCCCTCTGACATTTGCAGTCAATAATCTGGAGATAACGGCATGCTTTGAATCACAAAGCAGCACTGTCAAACATTTTCTAACTTCCATTGTTCTTGCTGTCTTAGTGTATCTCGTCTCATACCTCTCTTCTCATATCTCTCTCCTTTTAATTAGTAAAAATATGGTGGAAGAAATGTGAAATGTGACGCTTTGCAGTAAAAGGGGAAAAATGATCCTTTAGGCAGAAGTGTACTCTCACTGTTGGAAAAGTTCAACTTAAGCACATTCAAAAGAACAAAGACAAAACACAGGTTCTGGAACTCTTTCTACATATGAACACATTCAAGTTGTGAATTCTGAATTTGATTTCTCTAAATAAGGATTTAGCTCAAATGTCGGGTTGTTATATTAAGTCTGTATTGTTTGGTTAATAGCAATATTTAGCTACTAATTGGATGGACAGTTTAATACAAAGCACATTCAAATTTGCTCATCCATTCTGAATCTAGTCTTGCAGCCTATTCTGATTAAGAACTACATACTTGTCGCTTAGTTTATGGCTTCAAGACAAGTAGCCCCGCCCACGATGAAATCTCATTGGATCGCAGCACTGCTCTCCATGTATACCCATCAAACAGAGATTGTGACAGTTTAATGTGAAATACTATTCGGCAAATTCCTCAAGTTCCACAAGAAAAACTATTAAAAAAAGCATCAGCAGTGTTTTTACAGTAGTAACTGTGCATAATTGTTCAGCTGTTTGTGTTATTTCCAGACTATCATAAAAGAGTGGTGTTGTTGTTGTTGTTTTTATTATTCCTCAATGCTGCTTTTTACAGTTTGAAATGAAGAAATGTTTATGTTCCACTGCTCTGCCTTTTAATTGTTTTTCTATGTACATTTGTGGTAGACGTCTTTGACCATTGCAAGATGTCTTATGTGTGAGTGCCAAATGTTTTTAAATTTTGCGTTTAAAAGACATCTCATAGCCGTCCAAATACAGCCCTGATGTCTAAAATTTGGTGTGTCAGTGAAAATATAATAGACGTCTAACCATGGCCCAAAAATATAGTCATCAATTAGATAACGTCAAAGAATTGAAACCAAACACCTTGTAATCACTTTTTACTTTGCTTACATGATGGAATATCATACATATCGCAAGTTATTTGGCAAAACCGACATGTAACCAAATTCAAGGTTGTTTTTGGCTAGAAGTGGGTTACTCAGTCAGACTACATCGGTTGTATAGCTAAAAAATTACGGCTAATGCCTTTTGTTCTTTTCCATTCTGCTGTGCTGCGTATTGCTGCTTTAGAACGTAACACGCGTCCTGTGGGAATGGCATTATGGTCTGTCTGAACGACATCTTAATCAGAATATTGTTGGTTCCTGCCATTTAGGGATGTGTTTATGGGAAAATTGCACAGAACTCAGCCAATCAGACAGGAACTTCTTAATTTAATAGTGTTTGCTCGTTTTGTGCACACTATGCATTATATGATCATGACTTTGGGTGATGTCTTTACATGCCATTTGAGGCTGAGAATTTTTTTTATTCAATAATATTACATTTAAAGGAAAATAAATAGGCTGAGAAAAAAATAAAAATGACAAAGATGAATTAAATAATATAGCAAATTAAGTGGCTGCATGTGAAGTCTTCAGGAGTTTGACATATTGAAGGATATTGTTTGGTCTATTTCTCTATCCCAAACCTGACAGTAGCTATGAAACAACAAGAACGAATTGAAAATGTACGTGTTCATGTGAGAGAGATTGTTAATTCATTCATGCATGTATATGTGTGCAGGGTGCTGAAAATAAAAAATGGCCTGGGAAATATTCCATGACAAATGAGAATTACAGATAACTTGGGCACACAAGTTGTCTTCCTATGTCACTCTCTCCTTTAGAGAGAGAGAGAGAGAGAGAGAGAGAGAGAGAGAGAGAGAGAGGGGAAATGAGAAATAATCTTCCCAGTCCAGACCAATGGGCTGTGGCTATACGAGGCAGGTTTAAAGTTAGAGTGAAGCGAAAAACAGTGCACATTTGCATTTAAATCCATCTGACCTGCAAAAGCACCGTTCCCCATTTCAAAAACAAGACAATTACAGCCAATTACCAGTATCCATTTCTCCTTCTCTTTTTCATTTTTGAGTTGCTCATGCATGCAAAAAAGAAAAAGTCTGAATGATTCTGTCATTTGTGACAATTACAGAAGATCCACTGAGGCGAAACGACTATATCTGACTCTGAAATGGTTTAATTTATTTATTTTCTAGTCTCTGAGCGAGAGAAGCATGAGACAGAGAGGACTCACAGAAGTGTGTGTCTGCGTGTGGAAGCTGAAGGAAAGTTTGGAACAGTTTCTGAAGCTTTTAACGTCAGTCTGAAGGCTTGCAAAAGGTCTGCATGCACGTTGCATCTGGAGCATGTTGATATTTCTCTGTGCTTCTGCTTCTCTCTCAGAACTCTCCCTCAGTTAGCAAGGTTTAGGAACAAAACTAGACGAATCCATTTGCTTGTATCAAAAGAAGCCTTATTCAATCACACTCTGCAACACGCAGCTTTGTGCCATGATATTTATTTATTTATTTCCTCTATCAAATAATTGACAGCACATTCTGCTTGGCGCCGTAGGATTCTTGGAGCTTGCGTGTGATGCTGTTAAGTTGTTGTCGCCAATGTTGAAGCAGCATTTGATAGTCTATCTCGCCATTTTGAAATGTAAATAGATTCAGTCAGAGGCAATATATATGGGAGAGGTATAATGAAGGATCAGGGATGAAAAGCAGGCTTTAAACACTTCAAACACAACCCCCCACCACCATCACCATCGCCACCTCTCAGTCGCCTCTTCTCATGGATCTAGGAGCAAGAGTTCTTGTCAAATGCTGAAGGGATTTGCAAGTATTCTAGTAATCCATTTCAATCCAATGTTCTGCGTTGACAGGAAATTTGTCATGTGAGTAAAGCACAGTGTTACCATGTGTTAGTGTGGTATGTTGGTGATTCAGATTGGAAACTCAGCCTTCTTTCCTATCATCCTTCCACTTTTCTCTTCCCATACCATTGTTTCAATTCTGAACCTAATTTTTTGGAGTGATCTCTTTCTCCAACTTTGCCATCACAGGAATAAATGAAACTTTAAAATATATAAAATAACAATAGAAAATGGTTTAATCAAACCTGTCAAATCAAACCATTAAACGCAAATATCCCCTCCAGACATCACTTTATGGCCACTATATTTATGGTAAACAGTAAAATGTAACTCAATAATCATGCATTCTGTAGTAGGGTACAAAAAGAAAAAAGCTTATTAACTTTTAAATTGAGGAGAAAACACTTCCCATACATTTTGTTATTGACATCAAAGGTTGTGCATCCAATCAAATTCGTGAAAATTTGGAGTGGTTTTCTTTTTAATAAGCCACTTTTTAACCTCTATGCAAATTGGCCCCTTCTCCCTTCAAAAATCTTAAAATCATCACAAAGCACTGCAATTTCCAATCTTACTGGTTTTCGTTTTTCCACTTTACCACCCTTAATCAGAGAACGAGGTTATTCATTTGGCCAGAGAGAGCCTATTAGCACTAATTATGAGTGAGGTGTAGTGTGGAAGAGTGTTCACTCATTACTCGCAGATGAACAGGCAGAAACAGAGGCTCACAGAAGAAGAATGATGGAAAGGAAAGAGAGATTTATAGAGTATGTCCGAGGACTTCTCAGGGGGGTTAGTAGATAATGTACGCTCTCTCTCTCTCTCTCTCTCTCTCTCTCTCTCTCTCTCTCTCTCTCTCTCTCTCTCTCTCTCTCTCTCTCTCTCTCTCTCTCTCTCCCTCTCCCTCTCCCTCTCTCTCTCTCTCTCTCTCTCTCTCCTTATTTTTTATTGTCTTTAATGACTGAAATTAGAAATCTCACATCAATGAACACATTGTTGAACTCATGTTCAGAAAAAAAATCCCTTGACTGTATCTCTAAATCAAATTAAATTGAATGCATAACAACTCTTGACGCAATCATTTTCCAAATAAACAAATTCAGAGCACAAGAGGCTGTTGTTTCAGGTTATTCCCAAATGTGTTTTGTTGGAGAAATGGAATGTTACTTCATTTGATATTTTTTCAACAAATAATAACGAAGGAACAGACTGATGTCCTCAAAAAGCCCTCACAGTACACTTAGGATCCCTGAGTACAACACTGTGTACTTCAGCTTCCCTTTAGTATTTCACTTTACCTCATACTTTTCTTGACCCTTTTGAACATGATTGAGCTGGAAGCTGAGAGTGTGAGGTAGCTGGCACAAGTATTATATATAGTACAACATTTCTTCATGAATGCAATTAACTACTGTAGATCTGTTACCCTCTGTTTATCCAAACATGACTTGGTCTTACTGGAGCTACATTCAAAGTTAAATGATTTCATGAGCTCAAAGTTGTCTTTATCTTAAGCAAACAGAAAAGCCAATCAAATCTTGAATGATGCCACAATGAAACCACACTCTTCTTTCCTTGCATTATTCAGTTGCTTGCTCTGTATAGCTCTAGTTTGTTTCTCGCTTGTTTGTTTACTCTGCATAAGGAAAGTGGTGATAGGGTTTAGGGGTCTGGTGAAAATGTATATATTATACAAATGTATGTTTTAAAACACTTTTATATTCTCCATTGTTTGGTTAAAATTAAAATTGTTAACCCCCTTCTCAATTAACTGTAAAATAGCGATTGTTTAATAATGTTGCCTACTGTTTGTTTGATTAATGGCCAAGACTGCATGAATTGTTTGACATAGATGGAGTTTCTTTAATATTCTGGTGTTCAATGTAATGTTTTAAAGTACAGTTTTGCAATATAATATATAAAATGTTAATATTGTTATAAAAACTTTAAAATCAAATCAAATATGAACTATAAATAAATAACTATAAAGTTATATATAATTGTAAATATAAATGTTAAATTAAATGCAATAAATTAAACGTATTTCAATTATAATTTTAAATGTAGACTATATTTCATATATATAAATTATACAATAATTTTGTATTTTGTAACTAATGTATAATTTTTATGTTGAATGTTAATATTTTATCATTTTTAATATAAACTAAATTATAAACTTTTTAAAAAATATATTAATATTAATATTTGGTTTTGCAAATAACCCATCAGAGTGCCTCTTTTTGATGCTTTTCAACCCTACTTCACATAAGGTTCAAGGTCTTAAAACACTCAAGGTCTGCTATTTTCATTCCCATCTCCAAAGGGAGTTCTCTCATGCAAATCCATTTGTCTCTAGGGGAGAGATGAGTTATTCTTACAACTCTCTTTGTGCAAGTCTCTTATAAGTGCTTTTTTTTTGGTCCCCAAAACACTTTTATAGCTACCAACAATTTGGGGTATTAATGTGCAGCGCATGAGTCATTGCTTCTCCTGAATGCTTTCTATGGCATACTCTGTCCTAAAGATGCATCCAAAATAAGTGGCCTTGTTCTTGTTGACTTGAAAGCAGAAATAGTACATTAATTTCACTTTAAGATGGCTGGGCTTGAAGCTAAGTGACCTAGCAATGCTCTCTTTGCGCTAGTGCTGCAGTGCAGATGCCTTGGATGACACGGGGTGAATTAACACTAAAATATACACTGTCTCCAGTGTCTAGAGCGATTTTAGATTCAGAGCCCCTTTATGGGCATCATCCATCTGAGGCCTCTGTCCTCCATTGAGCTATCCAGGGAGGGGGCAGGTTAAGTATTTATGAGAGATGGAGGAAAAACCAGCTTCAGTCAAGGCAGAGGTAATGGAGGCGAGCGAGAGTGGCCGCAGACGTTAGCGGCTGACCTTTTGCTACAAAGACGCAGCATGAATTCTTCATTACTGCTCTGTGGTGACTTGTATCTCATTTTTGAATGTAAAGCCTTCCAAAGAGACCAATTAGCATTGATCATTTTGCTGTAATAGCGTAGTTATGGTGATGTTGCAAGCATGCTGATGTAACTGTCAATTCCTTAAGCTGCATGAAGAGTCCTTGTTTGAAATGTGATGGGACTCGCATTAAGCACTCCTTATGATCTTGATTATTTGCCCATATCAAAAATATGGGCAAATAAAAGACTTAATCCTAATAGATGCATAATGATGCAGCCATTTGTGTGCGTGCGTGCGTGTGTGTGTGTGTGTGTGTTAGTACATGATCTACTAAAATATAATGAAATCTTTGGCATTCATATATATATAAAATGTGGTTTTGTCAGAATGCATGTCTAATTTTATATGATCAACAGTGTTTTTATTGTTTACTAAAACTCAAAATTGTTTTCGTTATGTTAAATAAAGCTGAAATAACAAAAATAATTTATAGAAAATAAATGTAACTTAAAAATGAGAAATGCTGCATTGACAACTAAGTGAAATAAAGAACTTTAAGCTGAAGCACTAAAATGACAAAAACAACTAAAATAAATAAATTCAATTAAATTCAAATAAAAACTATTCAAAATTCAAAATATATATAAATACTATAATAGTATTTAAATAATAAAAAAAGAACACAGCACAGGACAACAGCTTACAGTCCATTAGCCAATCAAAAACATTCTCTGCTTGTGAATTATTTTGTGCCCAGTTTTGTTGACAACAGAAACTAGTAACCCGGTTTTAAGTTTCCAAATACGTCCAAAAACGTTGTGAACTTTGCGTACCTTTTACGTGCAGCACAATTTACTCATGCACTATGAGTAAGACATAAAATGAGGAAACATATGGAAATCATTCACCTGGAATATGAAATGTCTTTTGCCATTGCTCTGCATTAATGGCTGTGTGGAGTTTGTAGTGTCTCTCTCTATCTCTCTCTCTCTCTCTCCCCCTCTAATATACATACAACCTCACACCTCTCAGACGAACGGATATTAGTATATTAATGAGCTATCATAGCACTGATGACAGTAATGTAGGTGTTTCATTAGGACATGCATTGTTTAATCCCAGATCAATACAGTACCATCTCAGCTCCCCACATAATTATGAACACCAAGCGGTTTTAATTACTGTCTGACTATATGAAGGATCATATGAAGGGTTTTCCATTAGCAGCATCCTGGTGTGATTTTTATTGTGCTAATCATTGCCGATCCAACATTTTAGTGTTGCAGTGTATTTTCAGGGGAAGATGCAACATTTCTTTTCGTACCCCAACAGTGAAAAGCCATTAAGCGTGCCGGGCTGAATTCTTGGTACTCTCTTTCACGAGCTCAGAGTCGAGTGCTCACCCCCTCAGCTCTGCACTCACTCACCTTTTCTCTCCCCTCCCGTCTCGTTGTTCTTGGGGACATCGTAGAGTGACTCTGGTTTATTTTCACACTCCAAGCCTTTGCTTTGTCGAGTCTGTCACTAGCTGTGTGCTGAAGTTGGAAGGGAATCTGAGGACTTTGTTCTCTCTCTCTCGCTCTCTGCCCACTGTAAGGTCACACGTTACGCTGAATTTGCTTTGACACAAAGAAACCAAAAAATTAAAGACAGAAAGAAAGAAATCTCCATTGTACAGGGACATTACAAGTGTAAGTTGAGAGGTTACATTAAGGTGGATGTCAAACATAGTCATTATAGTGATTGTTTTCTGTCCATGTGTGGAAGGGAGGTCACAGCTGTATAAGATTGTGGGGAAAATCACTGCTGATGGTGCAATGCTTCTCTGCAGAAGGACTTTGTGAGCACATAATTCTAAGCTGAGGCTCCCATCGACAAGCTATTATAAACACAAGGCTGTCCTTGAAGTCAAGAACTTACAGATCACAATGAAAAATAGGTCTCTCATGCTGGAATATTCCTCTTGTCATGATGATATTCAGAAAATGTGCTTTTCGAAATATTAGACAAAAATATCCCTCAAGTTCAGTCTATATAAATCGCATCTGCATCAAAACATTATAATAATGTAAGAATGCGTTTTCATTTTGAAATGATTTTTGCTAGAGATTAGTCATTAGAGGTTAGAAATATTCATTAAATGAGTAGCAGTTTTCAAGATTTACTTTAGTGAGGGTTAGATGCCTGCAAAGGTAATCTATATGAAAATATAGAGAAACTGAGCATGCAGCTTTAAATCAGTGGTATTTTTATATATTATAGTATTAATTAATATTTTAATTTGAGCTTCAGTAATTTTCTTGTGTCCTTTCATTTGTTTTTAAAAATATATACTTTTTTAAAATTAAATTAGGCTACCTTTTTGTCATTTTAGTACTTCAACATCAGCTTATGCATTTCGGTCTATTTCCAAACCAACAAATCTATTCTTTTTTAAGTTCCTCATTTAATATTTATATAATAATAAATGTAGTAAAACTTTTATTTTATTTCAATTAACAAATTTAATACAAATACATCTCTAGTATCAACCAATATGGTACCAAAATATTGTGCGTCCCCCAGTATTCGGACACAAAACACATACTCATAATTCATCTCAGGCTGTGATGGCCACAACAAAATTGTTAATCTATTTATTTAAAGCTTCATAAAATGAAAAGCATTAGGAATAAAGCTATGTATTGATGCACACATCCAATTTATCTAGCATCATGCACAAAAGGAGATAAGCTGAAAGAGTTGACCTGGTTTGAAGTTTTATCATTTGCATTGCATAATGTGTCCCTTTGCCCTACCGACCTTTTACACTGGTGAAGGCCACACAGCTGGTTTGTAATGATTAACATAGCTTTTAAAATAGATTGATCACGCTGTCTGTGAGCCTGGGCTATGATAAGGCTCTTTTGAGCTTTCCTTTTTAAGACAACACTCACTTTTTAATAGGAGATACCAATAACACTGAAGCCATAATTAATTTTTCATATTAGTTACATTGGAAATCTAACTTCATCCCATCCGCAGGACAGTGCTTTTTAAGTTTCCATGCTGACACCATGGGCTATGATTTAATAAAGCCTCCTCTCTTGTGTTGTGTCCAGAGGTATTTTATTATAATGATTTAATTAGCCAGGAAACGTCTCACATTTGCCCCAAGCTAGTGTTGTTATCTCTCTCTCTCTCTCTCTCTCTCTCTCTCTCTCTCTCTCTCTCTCTCTCTCTCTCTCTCTCTCTCTCTCTCTCTCTCTCTCTCTCTCTCTCTCTCTCTCTCTCCCTCCCTCTCTCCCCCTCTCCCCCTCTCCCCCTCTCCCCCTCATAAGGCAAGAGGAATTTCTTTTTCAGTCATAACACATTACTAGGTTTAGGATGGATAGAGAGCCACTCCGCATATTGAGTGGCTGCCGAGCTTCAAACAGATGTGTCCCTGTGTGACTGGATCCCTTTGGGCTGACAGCAGTTTCCGGTTCCGACCAAAGTCTTCAGCAGATCTCTCATAGCCAGACTCCACATTGCAGCTTGTTCTAGCCAAAGAACACCAACTTGGATAAGAAAAGAACATTTGACCACATGTAAAGTGTTTTTACAGTGTGTGTTATAGGGGTGGTTATATGTGAAATAGAAGATAACACAATAAAATAAGTCATTTAAATAATGGTGGGGCAGTCTTTGTGAACGGATGTAGAAAGCACTGTAAAAGTAATTGGACATGCATAGAGTGCTGTATGTAAAAGGGAAAGGTACAATCAGAATATTTTGTGGATAGGGAATAGATAGTTTCATAGATAGGGAAATTGTACCAATTTATTTATTCCACAATAAATGTCAAAATTTGCTTAGTCTTGAACCTTTGTCTTGAAAGAAGAATGCAAGGTGTAGAGAAAAATATGGGGATCTTCACCTCGATTACATCAAACTGTTGTTTTAATGACTGGCAGTTTTGTTTTATTGCACAGAACCAAACTCCCAAACTCCATGTGTTAACACATGTGAAATGTTTTTGCATTAATCAACCAAAATGAACATATTAGAACAAAATCTTAATGCCTGTTTATATTTTGGTGAAGAAGAATATTATGCTCATCGTATACCCTATGATGCTGTGGGTTTGTCACTAGGAAAATAATAATAATAATAATAATTCAATAATATATTAAAAAAAGAATGCGATGTACAGTTTTTGTTTAAAAAAAACGTTTGAATAAAGGAATCATTTAAATAAAATAATATAAAGTTTAATTCGTGAAAAAAAAATCTGTATGAATAAAATTAAAATAAAAGACTTGTTTGACTGCTAGTAAAATCAAGTCTTGATGATTAAATGGCTTTCCCAGTGCATGCGCTTTTAACTGTGAGATGTGTGCAGATGACCAAATCGCCACTATAGCTTTATGCTGTGTGATTCAGTACATTGAGGACAAAAGTTCAACCTTTAGAAGACCTAAATAAAGGCATCCACTCTGCCTTTTCATTCGAGCATGAAGGCTGCTACCAGACATGCCCTCATGCTGTTGTCCAATTCCAGCTATTTACTGCGAGCATTACGACTGCAACTTCCTGTTTTTTGAGTCTCTTACACATATGATTACAAAATTCAAATACCCTTCTTGCACTATGTGTACGTGTGCATGTGTTTGTGCAACTCTATCCTTTCTCTAAGCAACACATGTTCCTTGAGGCGACTGCGGACATGCAGAAACAGATTCTGCTTCACCCAATGCATTTTCAATGACATAAATTACTGTGTGCTGTAGAAAGAGAAGAAAGGAGCAGGGGGTGAAAAGAGGGAGAGTTTTGTAATCAAAGGTCTGCTGACAGAAATCACATGTGCTAGCATTTGATGGATTGATGAGATCTGGATGCATATAGGCGAACAGATGGAGGGATAGATGGATATATGGATAGCAAAATTGCGCCAGAAAAAGAAAAAATCTCTTTAGGTATGCAGTTAGAATGGTGTGTTTACCTAGAGAGGCCAATTTCTCTGTCTCTGCCTTAATAACATACTGTAATTGAATGCACCTTAGTATGAATGAGCTTTACTTAAAAAGCTTTTAAAACTGTATTGTAAAGGGTGAAAATCAATAGTTGATGGATTTTTTTATATATATAGCTGGAATCTTTCGTAGAGAACAGTGTAATAGTGTAGTGTAGTGCTGCCTGATTCACTCTACTGTATACAGTGTATATATAAAATGTATTTTATAAAAAATAAAACCATGTTATGTGAGGAAATTACAGTTCTTAATGTATGCAGGTATGGTACACATCTTACATAAATGATTTTAAATTTTAAAAAGTGCCATCATGAAATCAATTATAATGTCTACAGGTTATCCTCAGGCTACTGTAAAGGCAAACATGTATGTGTTGATGTCTTGTTGAATTGACATTATAGCTTTGTTTCAAAATTGTGTTCATGTTTTTAAAATACGTCTCTTAAGATCACAAAGGCTCCATTTATTGATTATCAAAAATACAGTAAAACAGTAATTTTGTGAAATATTATTATTGCAATTTAAAATAACTGGATGTTTTCTGTTTTGATATATTTTAGAATGTAATTTATTCCCATGATGGCAAAGCTGGATTTTTAACAGCTTTTACTCCCGTCTTCAGTGTTACATGATCCTTCAGAAATCAATCTAATATGCTGATTTGCTGCTCAAGAAACATTTCTTATTATCAATATTGAAAACGGTTGTGCTGCTTAATATTTCAGTTTAGACCACAATCTATTTTTCTTTGATGAATACAAAGTTCAAAAGATCTTTACTGTCCGTTTTGATCAATTTAATGCATCCTTTATGAATAAAAGTCTTACTGAAAAAAGATCTTTCTGACCCCAAACTTTTGAATGGTAGTGTTTATACGCTCATTTGAATATTTGTTTCTCACCTAAAGCCAAACAGCTGCTGTAAAACAATTCCAGAACTTTTCTAAAAAACTATTTTTGGGGATTTACTTAAAAGGAAAATTTATTTAGAGAACAGTTGTACCAAATAGTGGTGCGGTTTGGTGTCAGGGTTAATGTGTAGTAATTATAATTAGATTTAAAAAGAAGTTAATGGAATTTGACTTTTAATTTAGATTGCTACACTTTCAGAAAAAGGGGTACAGTAGGAGTCCATTTTTGTCCCCCAAGGTACAATCTACACTAATGTACCTCATAGGGCTTATTTTTGGACCTCAAGGTACATATATGTACCTTTTTCAGGGTCAAAAAGGTACATATATGTTCCCAAGCATTAAAAGGTACATATATGTACCCTTTATTTTAAAGGTTAAGGTACAAAGCAAAAACTCCAGTGTTAAATAAACTCTCCTGAGGTCAAGTGTGTTAAAGTTAATGAGCTAATTAAGTGATTCATTGAATGATGATTGACCATTATTGAAGACACCTGATGTTAACAAGCCGAATCACTGAAGGAGAAATCTGTTTTTTTAAGACACCATTATGATGATCAGTGTTTGCTTTAGTTGGGTTCTTGACTCTTAAACTGTCAACACTAGATTTTGTTTGGCTGTTGAATCTGAGTTATAACTGCCAGATGAACAAAAAGAAAAGTTGAGCAGAGGGTGTTGGTTATGTTTTGACATAATCATAATTTGATCTGAATCACAAATCTCATTTAGAGAGTTATGTTTACCTTGTTGATTACAGCAGAGTGTGATTCTACAGTAAATGGTTTTCAATATCATACAAAATATTTCTTAAAAGTTGTTCCGATCAGAAGACTTTGAAATTGTATTTTATTTAGATACACTGACATCAATAATCAGCCTGTGAATCTCTACAATGGTGACAATAATAAAGCATGTTGCAGTGCATTCTGGGTGCCACCAATCAAAACTCATTCATGGCTCCCATCATGCATTGCGGTATGAATAAATGATTATCTGAATTGTCTTAGTATTTTCCTTTCCCTAATGGCATTCCCTCATACACTGATTCTTGATGTCTGTGTGTGCCTAAAATAAAGATTTCATTTTATCAGAACAACTTTTTAGAACTCATCTAGAAAATTCTGGATCTTATGCTGTAGAATCACAGTGATGCTGGAATCAACAATATATTTAAGTCAGAGATTACACTTTAAATGAGTACAGTGATTCAAAAGAAATTATGATTATTTCAAAACATAATCAACACCACCTGATCAACTTTTCTCTTTGTTCATCTGGCAGTTATAACTCAGATACAACAGCCAAACAAAATCTAGTGTTAACAGTTTAAGGCCCAACTAAAGCAAACACTGATCACCATAACGGTGTCTTAAAAAAAATAGATTTTCTCCTTCAGATGTCTTCAATAATGGTCAATCATCACTCAATGAATCACTTAATGAGCTCATTAACTTTAACACTCTTGAATGTTAATTTAACACTCATATTTTACCATTTTAACACTCTTGAGTCTGGAGCCATATTTAACACTGGAGTTTTTGCTGTGTACAATATCAAGAGACAAGCTCTGCTAAGCCTTTTTTTTTTGTAAAAGTTGTTGTTTAAAGGTTTTAATGATACCCTAATTATTTAAGGTAGATTTTAACTTATCACTATATTTGAGTAGTCTTGAAATAACTTTGAAATAAAGGAAATAAAAAGTTTTGCCACAAGGGTACAAATACTGTACCCTTGAGGGTACAGCCCCAGTGACAAGCAATTGTACCCCTAAAGGTACAATTATGTACTTTATTTTCTGAGAGTGTTGGATTGTGAGTCTCATGTGGGCCAGAACCTTTCATCAAAACTGGTGACCAGAGATTGGATGAATACTATAGGTAATGCACAAGTACAACAGACTCTGAGATTTGCGTGATAGTATGTGCAGGTGTGTGTGTACGTGTATGTGTGTGTCTGTGTTTGAAAAGCCATTTGGTTTTAAACGAGATTTCCACGCCTAAGGTTTAATTTATAGCCTCTATATCTACACTTCACTGTGTTTTGCAGAGTTAGCACTTTGCTTAGCCCCAGTTCAGTGGGGAAATGAGTTTGTCTTTTAGCTGCTGTTGAGGTGTATGTGTGCGCACATTCTCGTATTAGTAATAGCGGTATTGGGTTGGTATTGGTGATTGCATTTGGGCTGTAAAACAAGTCAATGGCCTTCAAATGGCCCCTTTAAATTTATCATTTCATACCCTTTAATATTGCACAAACATATAATGTATGCTACATGCATAGACATCAATTGGTTTTATATAGATGTAGCTAAACACATTCACATACACAAAGTAATTATTTCAAATGACTGTCTCTAACAAGTAATGCTTGAATTCTGTTGTCTGTATAAAGTGTATAAATACGCTTGTTTAACCATTGTTTTGTAGTGTGAGACATGCAGCCAACAACGAAGACTGTTATCCAAGGATGCGAAAATAAAGAGAAAGAGGAGATTAAAAACAGGAGGAGGATTGCCCTCAAAGCTCCATCCTCCATGCTGAGTGTCCCCACAATTACCGGCCTTAACCCCTCATTTACTCAGAACGCCGAGCAGCAGGGCAGCGCAGCCTTCACTTCGCCTCATAAAAGACAATTTAAAGAGAAGCATCATTACACACATGCACGCAAACACACTGACAGGAAAAAAAGCACACCAACAAGCATCCAAACAACTACTACAAATTTAACATAGACTCTCGCTTGCAGAAACAGTGTACGATCGCTCACAAACCCACGCACATGAGCATACAGCATCATTACACAAACCCATCAGCTCCCACTCAGCATCCATACTTTATAGGCTTTCACTTAATCACACCAGAGAGAACATTTCAGACAAAAGGAAACGGATAGCTAGACACTTTGAAGCATTGATAAAGATGTTATTCTCATCTGTCCCCTTAAGTATATAAGTGAGTGTATGTATTTATATGTGCGCAGAGTCACTTCCTATCTGGGGTCATCCCTCTACGCTTTTGAAATGCTTGTCCTAGATTTTCATAACTTCAGACAGCCTTCATAAGTCTAAGTTTAGGACTGTGTCCCATATAATTGGTAATCACATTCAAACTATTTAATATAATTAGAATGTGCATCCTACAATGCAATATAAATAGTTCATTGAAATGTTTAGAGTGCAACATTATCTATACCACTTTTTCAGCAGCCTTGGTTCTGAAAGTAATTTTTCCATTCTTTTTTTTTTTTATTCTTTTTAAACCGATTTCAAACCATGAGCCAAACCATCCAGCTGTGAATCACAGCATTACAAACTTTGTTTTGAAGCAAAGTATTGGAAAAACAGACAAAAGACAAAGTTACAAGACTTTCATGAACTACAATCCCATGAAGCATTGCAAAAAATCTAAATAAAAATGATGGATAAATATAAAACTAAGGATTTAAAGATGTTGATTTTATAAACGTATGTTATTTTATATTTATTGCAAAATATGCATATAATGCATACACAGTAAGTAGGTTGAGATTGTAGAGAGACTGACTCTGTTACATCATTTGCAGTGCTTCATGGGAGCAGGTAGGCTTTAGCACAAAGTATTATTTTAGTGGGATTTGCTTGTTTTGATTCTCTGATTGGTGGAGATATAGTTTCTCACACAGTTAAATGCAATTATTTAAATATTATCAAGTATTATTATAGTAAGTAAAGAATTTAGCGATTGTAGTGAAAACCTAAGACCTCAGAGGACTTACGACTAAATATTGTCACAGTGTTCGTCTTGTTGCTATTCTGATTTTTATGTTTGGGCTATTTTATTTGGGTATGGAAAATGTACTGGTAACAAACATAGCTAATACATTTTTCGTTTCTAAATTTATGAAGAATAAAAGTGAGGGTAAATGATAAACCAGATCAAATATGAGAAAGTGAAAATCTGCAGTAAATGAGAATTTGATGCCTGCTTTAAAGTTTAAATATCCCCTAGCACCATTTGCATTGACTGCTGCTCTTTTCTTTGTTTAATTTTCCACATGACTAAAGCTGAATCAGAGAGAGTGTCATGTTGGTTGTCCTCAGCTCTCAGTATCTGGCAGCTATCTTACCATCAGCACATTCATTTGTGGTCTTTTTTCAGCTCTTATGTGCTGCTTATTATGTGCAGCCTTGTCATATTGCAAGCTGATTCAATCTTTGGTTCAGCTTTTAATTGTATTAATTCATATATAATAAATTGCTACAAGGACGTTGATTTCAAACCTGAAAGAAGTGATGATTTTGGTTAGGTTTGCACTACATCGATCAGAATCTCTGTGCAGAAATATCCGTCTGCTTCAGAAAACTTGCAATATGTTGCATGAGTCATATGAACTGATTTTATATTATATTTGACCTTTTTGGAGCTTGTCAGCCTGTGATCCGTTCTACTATGGAAGATTTCTGTTAAAATTCTTTTAATAGTCCCTCCTTTGTGTTTCATGGAAAAAAATAACAACATGTGGGTTTGGAATGGCATGTGGTTGGCTAAATAATGACAGAATTGTCATTTATCTGTCAACTGTTCCTTTAATTTAGTGTCCCCGTAAGGCTGTTTGAGCACATTAAACCATACAGAAGAAGAGTTGTACCAGCAGTGTGGACAGAGTGCTTCTGTCTTAATGTGTCAGCGAAAAAAATGTCAAATGAATTCCATACCCGCCCTAAGGGAATAAGGAATCTTTCTATTTAAATTTGAACATCATCTTCTGCAAATTGAGAATCCAATTATTTATTTAAAGCTAATCCCGCCCCAATAATTAGACTTTTTCATAATTTAATGAAAGTGCCGTAGGAGACCCTCTGCTTCTCTGGCTAAGTGCTGACACAGGAACAGAGAAGGAAAAAGGAGCTGAAGGAAAACAACATTTCTTTTTTTAATCGCTCACCTCTGAGGATAAAACGCTTGTCTGTTCTTTGTCAGATAGTGCCTGACGGTGTCAAAGAAGTAAAAAATGATTCAAGTCCTGTGTTAAAGAGCCAAACAAGTCACAAAACTCACAGATATTAAACGCGACATGTCCTCAGGTACAGTACACAATGGCTCCTTTCGAATTTATCAATTACATGCAAAAAAGTTCTGCGTTTGAAAACATACAAACAGTCCACATAGACGGGAGAGCATTTTAGGTGTTAAGCAATTGTTGCTGCATTACCACTAATGGCCCTCCACTTACACCTTTAAAATCCTCAAATGGGTTTGCAAGCATGGCTGCCAAGATCTCTTCAGAAAAGATAACAATCCCTCTTCAGGGACCATCGATTAAGACAAAATATGATATAAAGTAGAAACACAGAGTACATTTTCAGCCACCTCCATGCCTCCTGCTTGGCTTAGTGCTGAAAGATTTTTTTCAGCTCTGATCATTTAAACATGATCCATTTGCAAACCTTCTTGGTATGACACAATTTGAGTTGAATGAGAAAGTCAAAAGTCTAAGAATTGGGGACAAAAGGAGAAAAAGGAAAAACAGCCTGAGGAATTGCGTTTCAGGAAGAAAAGGAAGAGAGGATGCAGTGTTAAACATAATGTGTAAACACTTGTAAAAACAGTACTCATGACCCTCTGTGACCTTTTACAGTGTTGCTTCAGGGCATTTAGATAAACCAAGTGTAAGCAAATAGCTGAAGCATAATCAATAACCTGCTAATCTGCGGTCATGCTTCATGAGTGTGAAGTAGATACTGAGGCAATGGCAATCAATGTTGACATTTCAAGCTATTTTGTCAGGTATTTTGTTTACTTTTAGTCTGTAATAGTTACAAACAAATAAACTAACTAATAAAATAACTAACTAATAAAAGTCCCAAAAGTAGTTAAAACAACACTGAAAAAAAGTTATGATAGCATATATTTTAACATTGTATTAACTCATTGTTTTAAATAAATGTAGCATTTTCAACCTTCATGTTATACAAGATTCAACTATTTTTTTTAAAGTCAGTTTAATGTAATTTAAGTTGAAATTACTTAACTGTACTTTTTTTTACAGTAAGGATTGAATGTTGGAATTGTCTTCAACAACAAGAAGTTATGTGCTGTTTTCCAGATTTGAACACTCTGCGTAGAAGACTTTTCATGCATTATAATATTTTGGTCTGTTCTTTGACTTTTGTTTTGTTTCACTCGTTGGCTTAGTTTAAAACTTTTTTTTTTCAAGTAACATTGTGCAAGTAATATTGTGTCTAAAATATATGTCACTCAATATTAACTTTTTGAACTGTTGTCAAAATCAGAAACGCAATCGTACTGTTGAACTGATACTAGCCTGTGATTCAAATTTTTATGTAGATCAGTAAATAATGTAACAGGTATTACTTTCCAGATAAGGAAGTTTGATATATTTTTTTTAGATGCTTGACACTCCCTCCTAACCAAAGATACTTGTTCATATTTGACATTGTTGTCACACTGTCTGGGATCCAGGGGAATGTAAACTGTGTTAGACCTGTACAAATAAAAATTGCAGGCTCAAAAAAAAGTACCTTGGTATATAGCAGCTGTCATGATCTTTTATAAAAACTGAAAGTTCTCTGTGTGATCAATTATTTCTTGCACACATTGCATGTCCTATTAAACTATATTTTAAAGTATTCATGTTCAGGCAAACTTATGGAAGAGGAACATTAAAGTGGGTTGTGGTGAAGCTTTGCAAATGGATCACACGTAGGACTATAGGTTTACCTCGTAAGCCCTGCACATCAAACTCAAGAGAAAATCTGGAAAGTTGGAAAGTTTTTTTGAACATATGCACTATTCCGCAGGTGTAAGATAACTGCTCTACCAAACAATCAGAATTGGGGTGGGGAACTTGCTGGCATTTTGACAGTACCGTATCTTCATAACAGGATTTTCCATCCTTATTTCTCAGAATGTGAAATTTCAGACTTAAAAAAACAAAATCTTGTTTGTAGTAACTGCATGGCAATACTACCCACATTATTTACATGCAAAGTATCATAACCCTGCAAGGATAGTGGTACTATTCCCATAATGAATTGCTTGCCATGTTTCTCTTTACATGCTGTTCTGGTGTGACAGGAAATTAGATTAGACAAACTGAACCAATGGTTCAACTCCAGGCTTTCACTAGTTTCAAACTCGCATTGCTATCTGCTGTGTCTGGAAAGAGACAAGTACTGCCTCTACTTGAGCAACTTAGGCAAGACGTGAATTTAAACATCTGATCTAGTCATGCTGCTTTTTTCCGCTATCGCCAGAGTGGATAATGTGTCAAAATGTCTACAATCTCTAAAAGCAGTTAATGTCCAATATGCTATTTGGAATGCTGGCAGGGTTTATCAGACGCAGACCATTTTTATAAACTGGAAGCTCACACAATTTCACAGCGCCGTAACCCCATATTCCCTATTAACGTTGGCTCATAATATATTCTGGTTGTTGCCGTGCTATCCTGCAAGTTCAGGACTGGAAAAGGAAATCAGCTTTTTTCCTCCCATGGAGCCGGCAAATTAACAGTTTAATTTATTGTAAACGTGTGTTGGAGGGGAATGAGCAGGGGCGGTTTCTTCATTAGGGCGATTGGGCGACGCACCACCAAAGTGTGAATGAAAGGGACTTTTTCAATTACATTCTCAATCTCATTCAACCACAGAGTTACGCTAGCCGTCACTGTCTGGATATAGTCCAATCAGCGTCATGCCACGTTCTGTGGAGTACCGCCTCTTTTTGGGCGATTTCACTCTGGCTGAGAATTGCCCAGAGTGTTCCCATAGACTCACATTCAAAGATGTTTTTTTTTTCGAACTGGAGGCACTGCAATGCATTCTCTATGGGTTCCGGGAGGGCTCGCACTAACGTGCTTACGTCATCATACGTATCCTTAACTTGTGCAGCGATTGGTGGGAACAAACAAACACTATTAAAAATCTTTAAGATTAAGTGACAAATAATATTTGAAAACAATTTTGAATTTGAACAAAAAGAAAAAATGAAACACTACTTTAATATCTATATTAAATGTGATTAAAAAAAAGAGAGAACGAGTGCGACTGTTGGGACATCTGTTGGGACATCTCGCGAGTGGAGGCCAGTTGAACTTGAACAACGTCATGGCGAACGCAGTGTATTAAGCGAGTAATGTAATGTAAGCAGTGTAATAATAGTGAGTATAGAAACAAACAATGAGATTTATTATAAGAGTCATTATTTTTCATTAACATTAAAGTAGTGAAGTTGCCTTTACATGCTTAAGCTGTTAATTTATTCATTGCATGGGTGGACCTTATCCTTATCAATCATCCAAAGATTTGGCCCCCCTTGAGAGATTTTGCAGGAGCCGCCACTGGGAATGAGGGTCTTTGTATGTTGGAGAGAGTTTGAGTAGCATGTACTGTATGGCAGCTGGCAGCATACAATATATACTCAGCACTTTTTATTTAATGTATCAACATAAAATTGCCAGGGGAAATCTGGTATTCATTCATATATGACGTGGAACAGTGTTTCTGTAGATTTTTTTTCTCATTGTGATTTATAAGAAGTGTAAAGATAATGTTGATTAATGAACAGAAACATTGAGAAGTGATACAGCAAGGTCCAAATGTTTTTTGGATTTAAAAAAAGTTAAAACAAAGAATGACATGAAATGAATAAGAAATATTTAAGATGCTGCTGTATTTCTAGGTCACTAATCAAATAAATTACCTTGTGATGTTCAGTAAAATGGTGCTTGAGTGCTGTCACGTCTTGTTTTGTTTTTGTTTCATGTCAGTCATGTTTCATGTCTTTGCCATATGATTCCGTTAGTCATGTGATCCTGCCATGTGTTCCCTTGTCTGATGTGTCATGTTGTCATTGGTTCATTGTTTCATTATTCACAGGTGGCCCTTGTCTAGTCATTAGTCCTTGTGTATTTAAGCCCTCATGTTTGCCATGTGTCCTGGGGCCTGTTTCAGAAAGGAGGTTAAGTGAAAACTCTGAGTATGTTAACCCTGAAATGAGGCAAACTCTGGTTTTGCTGTCCCAGAATGGGAGGCATGTCAAACCTGAGAAAGCAGAGTAAGTCAAGCTCATTTCTGAGAAAGCAGAGTAAGTCAAGCCAATTTCTGAAAGAGAGGTAACTTATACTCAGAGTCAGTTACCATGGTAACTTACTCTGTGAAACCTAACCTGGTCGGGAGTAGGTTTTCTTATGTAAACCCAGAGTTTTTCTTTTAGTAAATGCATCTTGATTTAATCATCTTTAGCCATTTTGAGATAATAATCTTTTGATATTTATGCTAAGTAAGAAAAGCATTTTTTGCAGTGCAGTACATTCCATTGCACATTTTTCTATATAACATCGGAGAGAGCACACTAGTAAGGCTGTAGTCTCAGAGCGGGAAGGAAAGTGTGCCTCGCTCTCACACTCTTTCTGAGAGTTTTTGTGTTGTTTCCTGGACACAAACCCATGAGATCCATCAGAGAGAAGTTTCACAGGATTGCAGGACAGTGGTGGAGAAATTGGTTTAAATAAAGCTAATCTGATAAATGACGTTCATTTGATAACATCTTGCTGTTGCCTCTGAAAGTAACCTAATTATAATTTCCTTTAGGATTTCCTATGTGGTTGGATGCATTGATGACATGTATAATCCTATCATCGCACCTTCCGAAAATGAAACAGATTATTGAATGGAAGGATGCCAGATGGAAGGATAGTCCGAGATATATGCCGTAACCACCACAGCTGTTAAATACACACAAATTATCCACAATTTATTTGGTCATCTTTATTTCCTACAAATACAAAAGCAATGGTTATTCTTTTTCCTGTTGTATTTTAATATCCATCCAATATTGTGTATCTCCTCTTCATCTATCAGTGGTGGTGCAGATCCAGCCTATGCCTTCTTGCTGTTGGCCCAGTAGAAGTCAAATGTTCATTTCTTTAGTCTAATTCAAAAAAAATTTAACCGGTTGGATTAGAGAACATTTTAATTATTTGAAAAGAATATTATCCTATGTGGAAACAGCTGCTGCAAATTGAAATAGACACTGAATTATATTTATTTAATATGTCATGTATTTGTAAAGCCATGTCGCCTACAGCCATGAACCTTTTATGCTTAAAGATTTTTAGTTGTTGCCACTTTGATAATATAACCGTGAATTATACTTGTGTATGTGGATGTCTTTTTGTCGGGTGCTGTTACCATGGTGAATCGTAATTTCGGAGCTCCATTGATCATGGCTTTTCATAGTCATGGTGCACGCGCAACCTATTCAGAGTTGGTTGAACCTCCCAAACAGGCCCCTGGTCAAGTATTGTTGTCTGTAACCTCTGTTGGTAAGCATTATGTCCATGTCCCTGGTTCATGTCATGCCTTTAACATATGTTTGATCACGTTCTGTAAATAAACTGCACTTGGGTTCTACAAACTTGCCTTCAGTTGACCATCCTTACATCCTGTTGTCAATGAAGCAAAGGAGGCTTCATGGGCTTTTTTCTTTTTTTTCAGTTGAACTTGATATTGCTGATATTCTGATTTCTAAAGAGAATTTTGAAAATGAAATTATTAGGTCGCATGTGAATATTAAAAGAGACAAAGTTGCCTGTTTGCGTGGTAGACCGGCTTACGGCCACTTTTTTTTTTTTTTTTTTTTCTCCCCAAGTAAGGCATGTTCCTGGATCAACATTTTGTGGAGCAACATTCCTGTCTGAAAATGTTGTCCTATCGCTACCCCTATTCCCATATCTTATCCCTAAAATTAGAGGGAAATGATTGGTGATTAACACTGATGTGGAAGATGTTGTAAGTGTATACTTAAACTGTAAACTGTTCCTCTAATCTGATTGTTTGATTGCAATGTTGTTCCAACAAAGATGTTGATCCAGGAACATGTTGTACTTGGTAAAATCACGTTCACCACTGAGAGACACCTAGAGTGCACCTGTAAAATACATATTTTGTTACAACAATTGATGTTGAAACAGTTGTCGTTGCATTCCAGACCTAAATCTCACAGTGTGTATTATGACACTCACAGTGAATTAAATTACTGTAATCAGATTTTAAAACATGACTAAAGAGAAAACATATTGACTCGAATGCCAAATGTGATAACATTCAGCATCCTTTTATTGAGTTAATGTGTTATGCAAAACAATCCAAATCACTTGATCAATCTCTGTAACACAAATTAGTGTTGCAGTTTATGATTTTTTTTTTGCTTCAGTTCAATGACATGCTGCTCTAATTAAGAACTGCAAGTTGAAATCAAGCTTCAGTTGTAAGTTTTAATCCACTGTGCCAGCACTAAAGCCAGCGTGCCTTGCACGTATTTCACACAATTAACAAATACCTTAACTTTCCTCCAGTATCCTGCTCCATCTTCTTAGAACAACAGTCACATATTTATAAACTGTCATTGTGAGATGGGACATGAAAAATAATAACAGATTAAAACGTCATTGTAATTTGAAGATCTTTATTTGGATTTAGCCCCGTTGAACCCTCAATAGCATGCCATTGCCATTTTCATTTCAATATTTTCCTCGTCCTTTTCCATTCTTTTTATTAGTTCCTCATAAGCATATCTAATAAAGCAGGCTAGTGGTGCATTCTAGGATGGAAAACGAGATTAACTGGGACAAAACTGACAGACAAAGTAATGCTGTTAAATGGCTAACCCAAATTGCTGACATTTAATAAGTCCTTTTCAAAGAATGTTTCCACAAGTCCTGCTTCTGTTTGGGTAAAAAGATGCATGTCAAATTATCCAAAAGCTGCCTTCCATTTGTTCGAATGAATCTACGATTACAGTTTAGTTAGATTAGCTCCCAGTTTCATTTTGATGGAAACTCATATTTGATCCTTTTTAGATTACATGAGTGCAATATTGCTTGAATGAATTGATATAAAATTATATGTTGGCAACAAAAATTCATATTGAGTTGATGCTTGATAATACATATCTGCTGTATTGCATTTTACTGCTCATAAAGCTTTATTATTCAAACATTTGTCTAGCTTCCACTCAGTGAGCGTGAGATGCGTATTACACTAGTATTTGCGTGAGCAAAATATAATATATCCAGCAATCCATCTTCTATACCTTCTTTATCCTCTTTATGGTCATGGTGGAGGGCTCGAGCCTATCCCACCAAGCCTCAGGCTGAAGGCACTGAATACCTTGGACAGATGAATATAATTTTTTTACATAATCACTAATGATGCTACTCAAGAAATCTCATGTAGTGATTTTGATTTGAGCTTTCAGCATGTCCTCATTCATCGCCAATACATTTTAATGGATTTTATACCATAATTCTGAATTTCATCTGAATAATCTGTTGTGACATGTTCCACTATAGAAATTGTTTGATCTTTCTGACATCATATTTGGTAACGTTATAACTTTTATTTTTACAGACTTCAAACAGAAATAAGTTTGGTAACACATTAGACATTCTACTAAACTATAAGTAACTATAAGTAACTCCTACAGCAAATTGATTGATAGTAGTCCATATCCTACTCTGAAGTACATATATGCAAATTCGCAGTAGATAAGGGAAATCTTTTTATCTTTAAGGGTGACAAGCTGTTGTACCCCTAAAAAAGTAAAAATTTTGCACATTTATTTTCTGAAAGTGTACTGTATATATGCTGGTTATGGTCCTGGTACTTTATGTGGGAAAATATGAATGCTTGGAAGTTCAGCAGTAACCTTTTCATATGAAATTATTTAAAAATCCTGAAGATTTCATGCATAAATGGCACCGTTTCCTGATAAAGGGCTATTTACATGGCAAGTGCTGATTTCCATTGCCAGTCACATGCACAGAAAGAGTGTGTGTGTGTGTGTTGGTTTTCGTGTGTGTGTGTGTGAGAGAGAGAGAGAGAGAGTGAGAGAACTGCCTATTCTGGTTAGAATTCTTAGAATTTAGCCCATGGAAGTCTCGCACATGCAAAAGTGTGCCAATCAAAATTTAAGATAGCATACTGAGTTACAGTAATGCAAGCATCTAGTTACATTAATGTCAAGAGTGGGAGAGATAGGATCTCCTTCATTTTAAGGTATGCTGGCAATATTTAAATGAAATATTCTGTCAGATGTTCATTATATTTTTAATACCCTATCTGTGGTACAGATGAGCCTATTGTGTGTGTGTGTGTGTGTGTGTGTGTGTGTGTGTGTGTGTGTGTGTGTGGGGCGGGGGTGGGTGGGGTTAAGGGGAAGTCAATGTGCTTCTTTCTGTTAATGCACATATGGTTTAGACAAGTAGTTTAGCAGCCCACATTTTCTCAGTTCCAATTATTACTAATTTACAGATTATCATATCACAGAAGAAAAACTTGATTTATATTCAGGACTTGCCTCGGATATATTACTGTGTGTCAGGAGAGGAAAAGACTGAATAGCAAATTTTAAAAGAATTAGAAAAAATACATGTAATGAAAAACTGAGATTTTCCTTTTGTCATTTCTCTGTTTGAATAACTCCGTATTGGGAATTTGTGCCCCAGCTAAATATGTGGCATATTTTATCTATTACCATTAATATGATGATGAGCCTTTTCAAGCAGTAAGAAATTTCTGTTGTTAGCTTGCCAACATTGTCATAGTGTGTAATTGTGTGTAATTGTGTGTGTGTGTGCATGTATGTGAAAAACAGCATTGAATGGCGTTTCCCTCTCTGCTGTAAGAAGAAAGGATGTGTATAAATACAATAATTTTGCTTCTCTCCTAAAAATGCTTCTGATTGTATTGTAATCCCTCATGCAATTGCCATTATAATAATATTTAAACTTTCAATTGAAAAATCATCCCAACAGATCCTGGATCTTAATGTAATGACTGTTTTTGTTTATCCGATAATAAATTGCTGCTGCTGATGAAAAGGATGCAGGCAGAATGAAAACAGAACAAGAGATGAGAGTGCTCACTCTGTCATGGAGAGACACGGGAAGAGAGAAACGCTTTTTCGTGGTTGTATGATTAAACTGAAGTAGCCTAATACATACAGAAACTGTTGCTGAGAGTGACCCGTTGTAATAGTTCATGTTTTCAGCCATGATAAATGCATCTATCTTGCAAGATAAAAAAAGAAGAGATCATGACCAATGCAATGTTACTGTAAGAGCATCATTAATCTTCTGCTATAACATCTATTGACATGACAATTTACTAACACTTGAGGACTCATTATTTTAAGCATGTATGACAGATGCAGATGTGTGGTTTAGTGTAGGCATAAAAAAAAAACCTCAAGGGTCACACTTTAGTTTAGGGTCCTATACTCACTATTAACTAACTAGTAACTATGACTTTTGCCTTCTATGACTTCTAATTACTGCTTATTAATAGTTGTTAAGTTTAGGTATTGGGTAGGATTAAGGGATGCAGAATACGGTCATGCAAAATAAGGCATTAATATGTGCTTTATAAGTACTAATAAACCGCCAATATTTTGGTAATATAGCATGCTAATAAGCAACTATTTAATAGTGAGAATTAAACTAAAGAGACCCTAAACTAAAGTGTTAACAATTCAAGTTACCAAAGTTCCCAATTATTTTTTATGAGAATAATAAAGATACTTTTCCAGTGGGGGATTTTGGAAAGAAAAACATGCCAGAAAAAAAACCCAGAAAAACATACAATTCATTTTGTGTGTTTGCACTTCAGACAAAGCATAAATGCAAATCTCTCCTTTTCCACCCAAAAAGAAATGGCTACAAGACGCCTGCGGAATCACACATTACCTCTCATGGTCATTTTCAGCTCGACTTAATCAAAATCCTTTCTGCAGATCATAGTTTTATTTGTCTTTGTGTCATTATGCTCAGGCAAGAGTGTGTTTTAAATATTGTGTTTTAATGCCTTGATACAGATGTCCCACATCTGTAGCAGAGCTTGAAAGAGCAACTTAAATGCCAGAGGTGAGCTACTGCACATTATTGAAAAGCCAAACATAATTTGCCCCAATCAAGCTGTTGTTATTGCACACAATCAGCTGGTACAAGAACCTACGGATCTTATACCTGAAGACTTATAGCACACCAGGGGCTCTGTTTGATGCTGTTTGAGTCCTTCACACAGGTGCATATATGAGACGACTTACTATCACATTACTAAATGCATTTTCATTATTATTATTATACCATCATTTTCATTATTATTATTATACCATATGATTTTAACTATTGGCCATTTTTATGATAATCTTTGATATGCTTTGCTCATCTTTTACTTTTTGGGAGCTTCATGGAAGGATTTACATAAAAACATTATCTGTATGTGTATATATATATATATATATATATATATATATATATATATATATATATTATACATACACACACACACATATATATACATATACTTTTTATATATTTTAAGATATGTTGGTGCAAGTTGCCTTCAGGTAAGACAGCTCAAACATGCATTTTATAAATGTATGTATATGCAGGCTATATAATATACATTTTTGAATTCTTGAAAATGAGTGCTGGCCGTTTTATATCGGTGGAGTGCTTATGTCATCAATAGTTTAAAGACAACCTTGAATGTAAAAGCAACAACATCCAAATGAAGACAAATTGAAATGCAGTTGTGAGCAGACTGCATTGAGCGTACTTTTAAGAACTAGTGAGCATCCAACAGTGGCACAAAAACAAGAAAAAGAAATGATGAATGCATTACGAGATCGAGAGCTCCAATTTTCCACTGTCTGCATTTCTGCTCATCCAATTAATTTGCTTTGCCTGCTCTTTGGGCGTCGTGCCTCGAGGAGACAGCGAATCAGAAGACAGCGTCCCTGCTCTTGGCTTGAGTCATTAATAAGAGCAACGCACTGTACTGAGAGATGCAGTGCCTAATGCAATTTTTGAAGCTAAAAACTAAATCTTAATGAAAAGAGGTGGGCCTCATCATCTTGTGTGTCAGGTCTACATAGGGATGGATGTCTCATCTACTATATATCCAGATTGTGCTTGCATATGTATGGCTTTGTTGCATATTTCTTGGCCAATGACGTGACATCTGTTATTTGTGATTTTGGCACATTCTGCGCCTCGTCATGCTCTGAAATGTCATTGGCCTGCCTGTTTTCATTCCATTGACTGTTTCTCTATATCTGGTGCCTGGAGACATTAAACAATTGTTTAACTTTGGGTACTCTTTGAGAATACTCTCACTGGCTTTGTTCTCTGAAAGTTAGACAAAATAGAAAAAGCTAATTTCAACTTTGTCATTTATTAATGATGCAGTCTGTCACCAAGTATATCTGAATAAGTAAAATAACTTAATCATCAACATCATGCATAAATGAATTATTTACTGACAAGATTTTAAACAATGTTCAGACATTTCTGAATTTAGAGCTTTATTATAACATGCATGTACATTTTCCGTTTCACAGACGGGCATATATTAAGCCAGGATTAGGCCATATAGGTCAATTAAGACATTTAAGTAACTTTTTAAAATGTGCCTAGAAAAAAACATTACTGGTGCTCATCTTGAGGAAAAAACAATGGCACTGACATATTTAAAGATATTTCAGTGCAAGTTGTTTTCAGTTAAAACAGTTGAAGCATGCATTTTAGTCTGGGATTAGTTTAAGCCTCGTCTGTGAAACCGGGCAATTAAATAATTAAGACACCCGTTAAAATATAATAAATACAATAAAAAACATTTATAATAGTGAATTTAACAATTATGATTTTAGCTATATGCTCTTCTGTGAAGTATTTTTTTCTCACTAAATAATGATCTACAGACATTGAATGAGAGATGGGCACTTTCAGTAAATTGTACATAAATTTAAGAGTGTCAAAGTGAGAGTTATTTTTTTAATTCTGTAATATTAAAAAAAACTTAAAGTCGGTATATGAAATGGAAGTAGCGAGTCTTTTGTTCCCTATTGTGATATATATGTGAGAGAAACTGCTTCTCGAACTATAACATGTAGGGCGGGACATGATTTTGTCTATTGAGAATCAATTGGATCATTGTGGTTTGCTATTGCTGAGATGTCATAGTGAGTGACAGATTTTCCTGCCCTCGTGCCGGTAAACACGTCATCAGAGAAGAGATGTAGCGCCAAGAAGAGGGGAAGTTATTTTGATCAAAGAATATGAGGGCACATGAAAACAAAAAATTATGTGCACCGAAAAATCTTTTATAATAAATACTGCAGTATTCCATTAAAAAAAAAAAGTCAGTTTTGAATGGTGACTTTAATTTGAAATTGATACTTTGTTTTATAAAAGTAAAATAAAACAATTATAAATAGCAGAAGACAGTTGCTTGTTTCAGACGTGTTTCTTTATTAACGGCTCATTCTAAATTGTGACTCAAAATAAGAGTGTCACATCATTTTTATAATTTAATAATTTTTTATCTATTTATTATTGCCATTGACCTACATTGATTGGATATATTTCCACCACATTTCATAGTGCTGCATATGAGTCATTTTTCCTCCGAGAAATAATGGAATTGTAAAAGATTTCATTGTAGGGCAAAATCAACAGTGACACTTAATTGCCTTGTGATAAATACCTCTGACAAAGGGCGTTTGTGCGGTACTATACAAATGATGATGGAAAATTCCCAGTCAACACTACCAATCATGACTAACGTCTACAGAGGTGTATATCGTACAATCTGACATAAAATGTGGTACAGTCCTGCTTTGGCTCCTGCTCAAACTTTCCCCAGGCTCATTGTACATATCTGAAAAGCAACTATTTTAAAGGACTGAAAAACTGTACTTTGTGCACCGGACTTAGGACGGTGAAGATTCTGTATTGGGTAACACTTAGAATACGGTTCCATCATTAATTAATAACTACACAGGAGCAAATGAGTAACGCAATATTAACATTCTAGTATATAACTGACAAGAAACTATACCTTACAAAAAAGCCTTACAAAAACCTCAAAAGCGTACAGTGACTTCTGTCATTACTAGGGAGTTAACAATCTTTTCACTTTAGAATACTGTTCCAAATTAGTAATACTTTGGTAATACTTGAGTCATTAGTGGGTTACCATGATCTTCACATTAGAATTGATTAGCTAATAGTGAACTACCTCATTCAACTGAGCGCTATTACTTACTAATTTGTTAATATGAGATTCTTGTAATAGCAGTTTCTAGAATGTTAATATCTTGTTACTCACTGGTTCCTGTGTCGGTTTTCATTAATGATAGAACAGTATTTTAAAGTGTTACCTTGTTCTCTGCCCTTCAATGGGATGATACTGATTCAAATTCAGCACAAACATTCTGTTCAAAAGTTCACTATAGTCTGTTCCACTTAAAAGAGTTTTGACCCCACCGGCAAAACATTGTAGGCTTCACTGCAAAACAATGTCCCACAATGATTATAAAAATTGCATGTCCTTAGGTCTTCATAGCTAATATCATACATGAGTTAAATTTTAGCTGGGCTGGAGAATGAAAAAGTAGCTTTGATAGGTTGTAGAGCGTATAATATGTTCAGTTGGAGAGAGATAGCTGTGCACAGAGGTCTGACCAAAGCCTTAGCTTCGAGGTCACTCGGAAAAGAGAGGAGAAACAGCATGCACACGGCATGAAAGATAGAAAACAGAGTAAGAAAGAGACAGGAAATGATATAATAAGGCAGAGAGCTAATGACAAACACTGGGAGACATAGATGAATGGAGAGAGACACAGGAGGAAGGAGATATATTGTCGGTGTTATCACAAGGTCAGGGTTAAAGCTGTGGGGTACTTATTCTATCACAGAGCCCTCTTGGTGAATTCTTCAGGAAATGGACCTGAATTTATCATCAGTATCTACACATACACATGGGCGTAGATAACGCGGGGGACGCAGACTTTTGCGTCCCCCGCACTTTTTCATGGGGCAAGTGTGTCTACGATAAGCTGAGGTTTTCGCGGGTGTGTATAGACTACATCGAGATTTAAAATCCAAAGAGTCAAGGATAGTCTATCTACATACGTGACTTTCATGTTTCCATGGTAATCAGTCACTCGTGCATTAGCCTACGACATGCCCATGCTCGCACCCGCGCCGAATCCATCAGTTTCATAAAGTTCAAAACGGCAAAAAACTCTTCACTCCTTTTTCACAAAAAAGTCAAGCACTGTAAGTTGTCATGTAGTATCCGAATTGTGTTGCCCTTCAAATTAGAATAAACATGGTGATTGTTAATGCTGAATTTGTATTTTCATGCATTAACAGCCACTATCTGCTTGAATCAGGCAGTGTTGTAACGTGTAGGCCTACATGATATTTACCATAATTCAGTAACACTTTATAATTAGATAAAAAAGTTTGTAGACAAACTTTAAGTTCTCTTGAAAAAGCCTAACTAGAAAGTTTGAAGTAGTTTTAAAAGCTTGAAGTTTGAAGGTTTTCAATTGGAAAGTTCTAGTTTAGTAAAACAGACTTTGTTTAGGCTATTAAGGAAATGTAATTTTTAAATCAGCTTCAGTGTGATATTTAACCATATTATCATGCTTAACACTGATAATCTGAATAATTGTAATGCGATGATCAGATATCTAAATCAGAGAATATCATATGTTTGGGCGGTTGGTGGGTGGATTATTTATTTTTAACAGCGGATTCGGGGGACTCAAAGTGCACCAGATTAATGAATATCTTTAAAATGTACAAAATTTTCTTATTAAAATACATGATCAGGATTTTACCACCTCCGCCTCGTTTTAAGCGAGGAAAACCTCTGCATGTGCAATATAAAGTACTGAACATCTGCATTTCTTTCTTTCTGTTTTATTGCTTTAAAAACAAATATATTAAGCCAAATTAACCAAAAACCTGTCAACAAAGGTCTGAAGAAAAAAAAAACTGGTATTACACTTGACATTCTGTCCCCCTCACTTTTGAAATGATGGCTACGCCCCTGCATACGCACACTGGTCATGTTTGTGGGATTTGACCATTCCTAAAGCCAACTGTCTCTGTACAGAGCATTTCTCTAGACAGTTCTTTTAAAGGGATAGTTAAAAAAAAAACTAAAAAAAAAAATCTTTCATTATTCACTCACCCTTGTTTCATTAATTCCATGGAATACACGGATGTTGAATATTGCACTTAAATGTTAAAAAAAAAAGGATACATGTATCATACAATGTTTAGGGATTACTGATTTTACTGTATTTTTCATCAAATAAATGCAGCCTTGTTGAGCATGACTTTTTTTTAATCTTGCCTAAAACTTTTGACTTTTGAATGGTAGTGTATATACAAATTGAATTTATTTTCTGAGCCCTATGAAGCCTGCTGATAAAATGTTGTAATATGAACGGCTGGTGATTTAGGATGAGGTACTTTATCTCTTTAAATAAAGTCACACACACATCGAGGCTGAAGAGTTTATTCTTTAACGCAACCCAGGACTGGGGAAAAAAAGACAAAAACACTAAAGCTAAATCTTGTTGTGTGTTCTCACCAAGCTATTTTAAGATTATTTTGTTTTCCTGCCAGCTTAATCAGGTAGTGACAGCCCTTGGGTGATGTTCTTATTCTTAACTAAGACAGTTAAAATGCAGGCAGAACTCCACCATGGCTGCCATCAGTCACTTCTCCTCCCTGTTACTGCCCTTGTGGGAGCTGTGGCTGCCTTTAGCACACAATCATGTGCATCATTATTATTCCATTTACACAGGTGTGCTGCCTGCAGTACCTGCGGTGCAAACCAATGTGTAGTAAATGTAGACAAATTTATAAACACGTATTACCCTCCATTTCCCTCCCCTCCCCAAAAATCTCCCTCCATCACGTTCCAAAAGATTGCGTTTATTTTACAGTTCAGGGGGCAAAAGCAGCTGCCAATTATAAACTTGATTAAAACACAGTTATGCAAATCAGATGTGAGCGGCCCATGTAGCTCTGAGCATAGTGACACAAACCCACTCAGACTCTCTCAATCACAATTACCTTCTTGTGATGCCTATACTAGGAGAACAATAGCTACAGCATATTTAAATGCAGCAAACAGATGCTATCAAATATTCAAGAAGGAACACAACATCAGTTACCTTCCCCTCTCCTCCCTCTATGCCTTTTTTCATCCTTCTTTCATTTAAGATTCATTGTGACAGGATCGATCCCACTGCTTTTCTTGATTAGCATTAGCATGTTGCTTTGCTTTGGCATGCTGAGATTATGTGGCTGCTGAGCGAGAAAAGGTCCTTTGTCCTTCAACAGAAGTTAAAGTGATTGTTTGGCAGCTATATAAAATCATTAACTTGTTCATTGATATTTTTAAAACATAAATTATCAAGAAAAATTATACATTTGAGCTTGTTTTCCATTAGCCTTCTGAAGTACTTCTGAATGACTTAAACCATGCCTATTGTGGTCTTGCCATGCTGGTCAGTCTGGTGAGTTTATATGGTTTTAGAGGGGATCTTCTTCAGAACACAAAATACTATATTTTGAAGAATGTTGGGGTCCATGGGTACAATACAGATTCTTTGCCACACTGAAAAAAGACAGAACGTAAAACTTTCACCCGCTTATCGGAACTGTCGTTGGACCGATTGGGCGGGCCTTACACTTGAGACTAAAGAATTAGTAATCATCTTTGGACCGCTTTAACAAATCTATTTCTCCAGCAAAGGGACAAAGACAAAAGAAAAGAGAAGAAGGGAGTGAAAATAATCATAAGGAATTAAAATTAGATTAATGTGTGGAATGTCATAACAGTAGTCATGAGAGGATGAATAGTGGAGACAGACTGCACAGCAAAAAAAAATTGTCATTGGAGATGATGAATCCTAAACAATCACTTCTGCATGCTCCAAAAAAAGGAAAACAAATGTGCACACATAAGCATGACAAATACAAACACCTCATAGTTTATAATACAACTAAAAAAAAAAAGACATTGCGATTGTTAGATTTTAAGACTAATACAGTATTTGAAAAAAGAGGTTTATGAAAGTTGTTCACTTAAAATTTAATTTAATTTAAACCAATGGTTGGGTTTGTCCATATTTTATCCAAACATGGTTTGAAACAACCCAAATCAAATGTACAGTTTGTTTTATTGCAAAATCACAGCAAATATATTGCTGTAAAAAGCCACTTGTAAATTTCCATATATAACCCTAGTCTCATTGATAATAAATCATCATGTAGCTATAGTATATTTAATGTGTGTTCTCACATACACACAGGATGTCCATATTTGTCTCTGTAGAAAAGCAATAGCTTTTTTGTCAACAAATGTCTGACAAATGCTTTGGCTAGATTCACCATACAGCTCGTCATCTGAGAGAGCTGTGATTTATGTTCCACTTTCTGCTCATCTCTGTCCGTCTTTAACTTCTCCTTTCATAGCTGGAGCTGCAGAGAGGCTTGGTCTCCAATACCACAGTGAGCAAGCCACAGGCTTGTCAATAAAGTAATCATTACCTCTAAATTGAGTTTGTGCGCCTGGCTGACCAAAGACACTTGAAAGGCGGTGGCTACTGTGCTCTAGATTCAATATTTTGATGTGGCACATCACAGACTATCTTAGCTGGTTTAAATGTTGGGGTAGGTTTATATGTGCATTTACTCCCATGCACATATGTTGCCATGCTGGAGAGTAATACCTAGAAGGCAACAAAGCTACTAACTTAACTACATTTTAAGTAGCTTCACACTAGTTCAACTATTTTCATAGTGTTTTTTCAGTAACAAATCATTTTATCCAACAAATTGCGGTGCAGCGCAAGGAAATGCAACATCACTGTTCATGTCATGTTGTATTTTGCATGCAACTTTACTTCCTGGATAAATGCGGTAATTAAACTGGACTGCGTTTGCAAAATATACTTTGGATTTTATGTGCATTCATTGGTCTGCGTACAGTGCGTGTGATGCAAATTTCGTCACCAGAATATCAGTCAGCAAATTTCCTTTGGCATACATTTGGCCCAAATAAACAGTTGAGGTTTGTATAATAATATATATAAAAAATAAAAAAAAAACAGGATTTGAGTTAAAAAAAAAAAAAAAAAAAAAATAACCCAGCATTTGGGTTTGAAAAAAAACCCACCAAAAAAGCACTTGGCTTAAAAAGTAATAAAAAAAACTGCATTTGGGTTACAAAAAATAACCCAGCATTTGTGCATTAAATCAAATGTAAAACTACTGTTAATCGAATCTGAATTGAATCTGAATCGCATTATTCGAGTCGATTCTATTCTATTCTATTCAGTTTCGATTCAGGTGCAATTTGAAATGCGAACAATTTTCGATTCGATTAATATTCGCTTCGATTCGGCTATTTTATTCGATTAATATTCAATTAGAAATATTTGATTTGATTCACATTTGATTTAATTCACATACAATCAATCAATACAATCACTACATTTAAAAAAAAGAATCACTACATTTTCAAAAATAATTGCTACATTGTTAAAAAAGAATTGTTACATTTTAAAAAAGAGTCGGTACTTTTTCCAAAAAGAATCGCTACTTTTTCAAAAAGAATTGCTACATTTATTAAATATGCATTTATACATTTATTTAAAATGCATCAACACATACAATCAATCAGGACATTACAATACAATTACTTTTCAAAAAGAATCGCTACATTTTCCAAAAAGAATCGCTACATTTTCTAGAAGAATCGCTATTTTTTCCAAAAAGAATCGCTACTTTTCAAAAAAGAATCGCTACTTTTCAAAAAAGAATCGCTACTTTTCAAAAAAAGAGTTACTAAATTTATAAATATGCATTTACACATTTAGGCTATTTTAAATCTATCAACACATACAATCAATTAGTACATTACAATACAAAACTAATAATAAAACGAAAAATGAAATAATAAAACATAAACCTAATTATGAGGACATTCACAAATTTGGCTATGGTTGTGAAGGCTAGATTTGTTTTAAATGTCCTCACAAATAATAAAACATAAACCTAATTATGAGGACATTCACTATTTGAACTGCTTCTTTTTAATGGACCCTTTACCAAAGTAACCCTTCCGACATGTGAAAAACACATTTTAGACAATGAAATGTTGTGTGTACTAGCACTTATAATACTTTGTATTATTTATATGCAAATAGAATATTTGACACAACTTTCACTTTTTGCCTTCAGAAGTTGTGGATCTGCCATTTGCCATTTGAACTCAGGGAACAGTGGAAGTAAATTGTATGAATAAATATGCAAAGGAAGACCACAATAATGAAATGCAAAGAAATGTCCTTAATGTTCAATATATATAATATATATAATAGAAACAATCTGCCTATATCAGCTGTTGTGGAGGTGATTCATCCACATCATTCAACCGCTGACCTATTCAAAAGTAAGAAGGCAATTTAATTTGTATTCTGTGATCTGCCCTTTAACAGTAATATTTAGCTTCAGTAACTTATCTGTGTAATTCCTCCACATGGTTTAAGAGGGTAAAATTGTCTTGCTTTTTCTCTGCAAAGACCACAAAATAGCATTCAAGCATGCATCTAAAAGAGGAAAAATTAGGCACAAAGCACACAACAATAAGAATGGGGCAAAAAAGGAAATATACACATTTAAATGGATTATTTCCACTGTCATAAAAGAGCAAGATAACAGACACTTTTACAAAGAAAGACGTCTCACACAGAATATATAGCAATCAATGTGACACTTGGAAAAAAAAGTTTTTGAACTGCATGTCCCTTGAAAACAGTTTTTCATTCTTCCACACACACATTATGCAGAATATCCAACGCATTCTCATCCTTTGGCGTCATATAGGTGACGCCATATGACATTTCGTTGAAATATTACACACATGGCACCCTTTAGCGTCAATATAACATCCACTGTTATGGGTAGGTTTAGGTCTGAGGTAGGGTCTGCGTCTTATATTGACGCTTAAGGATGCCAGTTACCTGTATGACGCCTTGGGTTCTGCGTCTCATATTGACGCTAAAGGCTGCCATGTGCGTAGTATTTCGACGAAATGTCATATAGCGTCACCCATATGACGCCAAAGGATGAGAACGGGCTGCAATATCCTTTTAAAACCATAGAGATGTGATACTTCAAGGTTAGCATGTGCGAATTCATTACACAGAGATAGAAAATCTATCTATGTTCCAGTAAATGACCGAAACCAATTCTAATTGGTCTGTACTCATCCTGAAGATAAGTGAAAATTGAAGCACATGCCGAACATCACCCCTCTGGGAGACCCCAGACACCCACCTTTCAGACCCCAGAATTGTTTTTTTAATCTATTTTTAGACTGTCCATTTTCATATCTATCCATCAGATTTGTCAGGTTTGAAGTACAGAACATGTTTGGACCCATTGTTTTATGACTTTTTTAGCCTGTTAACCGCAGGTATGTGACCCCTAAAAATAGAGATGGTGTGAGCTGAGAGACTCATATCCACCGCGAGAGCAAAGGGCAGAGGAGAATAATGGGCCCATTGTGGACTCCTGGTGTTGCCCCTTTACAGTAGTAGTATATTGGTTTTCTTTCTCAAGCATCTTAAACATGTCTCAGAACACTCAGTATTGTAAAGATACATTGCTATTGTGAGTCAGTATGGGTGTAGCTCTCAATACACCACAAAGACTTGCTGTCCTGGTCACAGATGAGCCAGTAAGACGCTCACTAAAAACTGTAAGTTGTCTTCACAATCGTGGCATCAGTTGTTAACAACTTCCTTGGAAAGCTGGAAGGAGAAGCTTTTCATAAAAGACATTTTAGTACAAAACATAATTGATGCAAACTAATTCAAGTGACATAACATGACTTAGTGTCTTATATGTTCCAAAATTAATCTTAAAGTCAGATCTTTATATATATATATATATATATATATATATATATATATATATATATAATATACAGAGAGCATTCCTACACGTTCTGACATTTTACATTTAAATGAAAATGCTAGCTGTCACATGTCAACTAACTACTCTAATCTATTTAACATATGCACTTCGTTATAAAGCACTCTTAATTAACATTATCACAAGAGCCATGTGACTCTCAGTAATGACTTCATCAGTTTCCTCAGAGATGTCTCTGATCTCCATGTTGGCTCATTGATTGCCTTGTCTTTGACCTCATCTGTTCAACTCATTGGCAGGTAATTGAGTCTTCACCTTATCATTCTCATTTTAAACTAGATAAGATGCATGTGACTCATCCAAAAATGCACCTTTACATTTATTCATTTGACAGACGCTCAGAAGCAATTTACAGTTCATTCACCATATACAATGTATCAGTACACCCAGTGTTTCTTGGGAATCACTACATTGACATTTACTTACTTTTATAAAAGCATAACCACAGTGTTGTATTTTCAAGCTATATATTTACCTGGACATCCCTTTCAGACAGCTTCCTCTTGCGTCTACAGTTACTCCTGTCCTACGTGGTGGTATGCTGACATTACTCTGGATGCCATAGATCTCGATACACCTCACAGACTTGCTGTCCTGGTCACAGATGAGCCAGTTAGACGTGCTTTTTCCTCTTTGGAATTCTGATATGTCTCTCATTATGTTGTGTGGAATATGGATTGCAATGTTTTATGTTCAGATGTGCTATCGCTCTGCTAGTTATTTACTCCTGAAGGGGGTGGATTGTAATCCACTGCTGCTTCAATGTATATGTAATGAGTGATTATAATCAAGGTATTAATCAATATTTTTCCTTCTAATATCAAATGAATTGAATGACTACTCTGGAGATTTTACTTTGTTATAGAAGTTACCAGTGTGATTACTGAAATGTTATTTGTATTCTGTATTCTTTAATGTCTGTATTTGATATCTGAATGCAGTAACAGTGCTTTCTTATTTAGCCCGGCTTCCTGAAATGAAATATGGACTTGTTTTGTGTTTGAGGAAGGTCTTCAACGTGTTAAAACATATAGGGGTCATTGCAGCCAATAGCTTAAGCCTTACTTTCTAGTAAGACTAACGTCTAGATATCCTTGAGAGAAAGAACGCATTATCTTGATGTTTTGAGAAGACTCTCCTGTTTATAGTTAGAGCCTGGCCAAATCCAACCTTGGAAAAGCTGTGTGTCAGTGTGTGTGTTAGTCTTCTTGGTTGCAGGTTAAGGAACCTCTGGCATTATTGTAGATTGACTGAGTTGTTGTTCTGGACATGCTGGCATGCCCAGCAACCCAAATCTGCGACCTGGAAGGTCACAACATGCCTAACTTCAGGGTCTGAGTGTCAGCTGCATAATCGAGGGAGATATGCTTCAGAAACTGCAACCTGAAGCAAAGACGTAGCTTAGACCTTGGAAATGGTATAATTGCTGTGATCTTTGTAACTGTAAGCGGAGCGGCCTACAAACTTCTGTGTGAGTCTTGAAGCTGACTTCTGCTGATGAAAGGGTAAACTATCTTCAGTAAAACTTTTCTTTAATTTATTATAATTCTGACTCTGGGTCTTCTTTCAAATATCTGGTTCTGGGTCTTCGACTGTATAACCCCTTATACTCCAAACTCACTAAAGTGGAGGACAACAGGTATGCCATTAAAAAAAGGGAGTTTTCACCATGTGTAGCAGTCTGTGTCCAGTTTGTTTCTCTTTACTATTGCAATACCTGATGAGGAAAGTATTCAAGTATTTATAAGATTGAATGCTCAGTTACCATTACTCAGTTACCATTACCCATGAATCCACTGGAGGCAGAGGCAGCACCAGTGGAGTCCATAATGAACAAGCCTGCACATCCTCTCTATAATGAGCACTGTAATAATCTGGGAACACCTTTAGCCACCAGCTTATTCTACCATGAGCACCACCAGTGATCCTTCCTGCCTGCTGCTATCAGACAATACAACACTGTCTCCTCCTCTCCCCACAGTCCTTGGCCACACATTACACTTGACAGTAACTCCCATGAGGAGTGATAACATGGCACCGCATTGACAGTTGTTCCTATTTCAGGGCACAATGGCATTAACAGATAATTCACTCGCACTTCGCTTTAAAGTGTAATGCAAATGCATTTGTATTTTGCACACATGCCATGTCAGTGTACGCTTTTGTTTTGTATGCATTGTGGCATTTGTTTTACTTTATGTTTGATGCATTTGTTGTTTTGAGCTGGAATTGCTCCTCTATCTATTAATTCATCTTATCTATCCAAGTGGAACAATTCAAATTCTATGAATAACAACAGTCAATTGATTCTTTGAGTACCTCTTATATTAACAAGAACCATAAAGAATTTGACTTTTTATTTTCAGAATTAGTCACATCACTGCCTGCAGTCAGCAGAGGTCTCAGTTTCCCAGATACTGCTATTTATTAATATTTATATTATGATATCAGGGAGAGAGAGAGACCTTCTGATTTAGGCTAAATTTGCCACCCTTATTTCTTTTATTTTATAAATGTAAGATATATATAATATGATACAATTTTTATTTTCATGTTTATTTCATACAAATAAAAAAGACACCAGGATTATAAAGTGTATTTATCCACGTAACAATTTTGGTAATGGTTGTTAAAATTTTTTTTTAAACCATATAAAACTAATAGAAAATGAAACACCTCATAAGATTCAGTTTTGATTATTCAACCTTATGAACCTGAATGCTAAGTACCTCCTTTGAAAGTCCTTTCAAAGACCATTTTTTATTAAATAAAATGAAACGAAAAATAAAAAAAATTAAATGAAAAATAGATCAAAGGGAATGAAAAATAAATGTACTTAAAAGAAACTAAATGAAATAATAAAATACTATTAACGGTAGAAACCCAGCCCATTGGTTGATTATATGATAGCTGACTAAATGGCTATTCAAATTTGATGTCATACCTGATATCTGACTTTCGGCAAATTGATTGCTATATCAAAGTTAAGTGTTGCTGCAAACAACATGCACCTGATGAGAAATGAGATGTGACATTTGTTGTTTGTTGTCAACATGCATTCAATTGTTTTTCTCTGAATTCAAGCAGATATCTATTTACAGTTATGGTGGAAAAACTTGCCACACCTGCATGCTTTTCTTGTTAAAAATATTGCTGGGTTATGCAGTACTAATGTATCTGTATACAGCTGTATATAAATTGGATTAGAATTTGACATAGAATTTGACATAGATTATTTCAAAAAGCATAAAATATTAACATAATGACTGAATCGCAGATAAACCTATCAGAAAGAATATAATAAATGTTCCATTTTATCTGAAGAAAACCTCACACTGTTATACACTCAATAGCCAACAAGGTTTAAAATATGCTGGTCAAGGATGATAAGAGAATAGCACCCTGTCTCAGTGCATCATAACCCTTTACATTTGCTGTCATAAAAGACAACTTTCCACTTCCAAGCTAAAATTAGTGTTTTTGTTGGTTACCATTTGCCCTAGTGTGGGCTTTGTGTGGGATTTGCCCTAGTGTGGGCCAGTGCCATACAACATCCAATCCTGGAAACTGCTCCATTCTTTATCTCATACTGAGAAACAAACTGTTTGTGGACCATTATTAAAGTTTTCAATGTTCTATTTTTCCTGCTATACTAATTCTCCGCTGTTTAACGTGCCACGTGTTTATAAATCTTTTTTTATAGCTTGTAGTATTGTTCGTGTTTTGAATTTCCCTTTGTGGTTGATTGTTACAGTGGCTGCCATTTTGTTGTTTGACACTGTAATTTCCTCCATCATACTCATTACTGCACTGTTATCGCAGTGTTCTACTCTCAGGGACTTTAAATTGTTCACCATGAGTTTAAAGGGTACAACACTTGAGGTTTAGCTTTGGAAAAACTTCAAAACAAGCACAATCCTTTGCAAATAAAACAAAAACCTGTTTTATGCTAAATAAATGTAAAGGCACTGTTTTGGTTTGGTTTCATTAAAAATTTGAAATCACAATGCTTCATAAAATCTTCTAAGGTGGTCTGAACTACTTTGCTTTTTAATTGAGGTATTAATTCTTTTGTGATTTTAAAGAAGAAATATAACTTTATAGGAGTTATCAGTGATTTTGTTTTCTTTATAATAAAGAAATTCAGAGGAAGAATATAAAAAGCCAGAATGTCTAGCCAGACTGGATAAGGATTTATGAATTCTATGTTGGCATGTAGAAAAAAAGGTATGAACAAAGATATAATGGTGCTGCTAATGTTCCTTGATATCCTTTTGAAAGCCTTTCAATCACAGAAAAATCCAAGAGATTCAGTCACCAAAGATGCTTGAAAGCAAGACAATTAGAAATGGTTTTGTATTTAAACATTTAACGAGTGTGTTTGTACAGAGAGGCTCAATTTCAGAGATTTTATTGTCACAAAAAAAAAATGATTTCCAGTAAAAAAATATTTGAAAATCGTTTTTTTTAATCCCTAGAGAAGTAAAATTACATAAGATTTCTTTTCTTTCAAATAATATTTATTGAATTATTTAATTTTTATTCTTCAATGTTTTTTTTCTTATTATTTTAAGGATGAACAGCAATTAATAATACAATATTAAGTGAGGTTTATTCTTAAAACAAGAGTAAAAAAACATTTAGCATTTCAAATGTAAAGCAGAATAAGTCACTAACATGGACGTCCCTTCTGAATACAGATGGTGGTCTGAATCTGATTTACTAATGTCAGTCACTAACTGTTTTCGATTTAGCTTTTTAGGTAAGGCAGAGAGAAGGAAGGGTTTACCTTTAAGAAACCCATTACCCGTTTGTCCACTGTGGCAAGGTAATGGAGTGAGTGCATTATAGCAATTGCTCACACACCCAAGCACCAGATGTCAGGAACCCCCTCAAGCACAGCCTATCAACCCCCTAGACAAAGTGCCTTAAAAAGTTTCTCCGACAGGCCAGCCCCAACTGGATATATTTATATGTTTTATTAATAAGTATAGATGTTAGTGTTATGTGAGTTTATATTGAATTCCAAATGTGCCATTTCCCCGCGAGCTGGACGGGAGGTATATGTTTCAGCCTGTCTCCTGCCCGTTGAATTAGAACCTTCTCGGCACACTGCGGTTTTGCCTTGGTGCTCGTGGACCACAAGGACTGCGCCTGTGTGTAGCCACACATCCCATTCCTTCCTGGATCCCGCTCCATTCTCATCAGGGAGATTGGGACGAGATAGAGAGGTAATAGGGTGTGAAGAGAGGGGAAATGCACCACATTTCACTACTTCTCTAAAAGGAAGACTGGATTTCTCCATCTGCCTCCAGACGCCTGTGAGATTATGGTCTGTTTTCCATGTCTCCGGCTAAGCATTGGAGGACTGAGGTTGGGAATCTAATTAAAAGGGTTTGTCAAACCCCTCTGTTCATAGTGCTGGCGGGAGTTCGGAGAGCCATCATCTGTATCATGGGCAGGAATTGTTTTCGAGCAGTTGTTAAGGAGTAAATCTGAAAATGAATCATTTCAGTTCAGTCATACATTGATAAAACGTCTTGTATAATACAGTAGCACTGGGCTATCATTTTAATCAGCACTGACAAGCAAACAATGCTTTGTTTTGTTTTGGTTTCATTAAAATGTTAGGTTAAATCACAATGCTTCATAAAAGCTTTGAAGGTGGTCTGAACTACTTTGTTTCTTGTAGCTAATATTCACAATATGCGGAGATAAACATGACAAATGAAAAATAATCTGTAAGTGGGGAAAAATACTGTTCTGCAACATCCCAGAGCCTCATCTGTCAGTGAGTGATAAATGTGATATCTAGAGGCTATTTGCTAGGCTAGCTCCTTTTGTACCATACGAGATTAATCACTTTGAAATCGAAAGGGAATACTACAGATATTATGCTAGTTGATTGGTGTCGAGATTGAAAATATAAATATTTAAGCATAATTTTTTTGTAAATTGTTAAGGGTAAATATCCCTATAAAAATGCAGTGCTGTGGGAGCAATTAGTGTTTTGAATGAATGAACAATTGGGTGGCTACATCAAATGCAAACTGAAAAATGTAGCCTACACTGTGAAGAATACGAGAAGAAATAAAATACTCACTAATGTTTAGCTATAATGAAGTCCAAATGAACCAACTGAACTCACTAGAATGATTTGACTTTACTATGATTCCACTGTGAATGAGATTTTTTTTTTATTAGAAAGAATTTTTTTGTCCAATTCTACATTTTGAGAGTGAGAGGAGCGTTTCACTAGGAGGAATCAGACCTGTCAGCAATCGTTTATAACAAACTGATACACTAGAATAAACCGGACGTCCCGGCATTGATAAATATGCGCAGAGAGAGAGAGAATTTTTATTTTTATTTTACAATCGATTTATTACAATATTTGTTTACATTTCTATAACTTTACACACACCTAAAAAAATAAATAAGTAAATAAGTTACATTAACTCTCTTACAAAACAACTTCCCCATCGTCAAATGTACAGAGCAAAGTTATAACACCACTGAACTTTGTTGATTACGGTACATAAAACAATGAAATAGGGTCTCTCATTCTAAACAAAAAGGACATTTGTCACTTGCAGGGGGTTTAAAATAGATACTAAGGCATTTACAGCAATAGGTCCATGTAAAATCCTATTATTTTTTTCGATGGTGGTTTGTAAAGTGCTCGCCAAACAGGTTTAGTTTCAGAATTAATTCCTAATTTTTCTCTCCATACTGTCTCTGTTTTAGTACTTAAATTACGCTGATGGATAACTTTCACAATAAATTTGTACAATATTTTCCCATACTGTACAAAAATCCATATAATCATCAATTCCAAAGTTTAACAGGGGGCTAGTAAGACACGACTCCTCTATAACAGTGCAGATTTCAAGATCTGGAAAAAGATCTTCACTATAAGGGATTAAAGTCCCTGCACCAAACTCTTCTAAAAATCTTCTCTTCAACAGTTAAAATTATAGTTAATTTATCAAGAAACTTCTTTGCCAAACGTATTGATCGAAATCCTAAAAGGATAGCAACTTTTTCAGTTCTCATTAAATTACATCCTGATTCATTTATGATGTTTTTTAGCTTAAAAAGCTTTTTATAACATAATAGATCAGTTAGACCAGGAAAATCTTCTACCGAAGTATATCAAACCTAGCTCCAAATACAACTGGATCTTCCAATAACCAATAAAGAGAAGTTGCTGGTTCCATCCACCGATGTTTAAAGAGACCCCACAATGTGAAAAAGTTTTGATTAAAAAGGAGGAATTCCAGTAAAAGTATTTTTTTTTATGATCCATTAAAAACAATCTTAAATCTAATTCCATATTGCCCACTCTTCTCAAGATGCTTACAGCCAATGGTCTCCACACAAGTGAATACGGTCCCATCAAAGGTTTCTGTATATATTGGAGACGGTAAGAGGCTCTTCTGCTTGTGAGATTAACCAGACAGCAAAAACAGAATGCTTTGAGGAGTCCAATGATACTTGTCCTAAAAAAAGGAGTCCATTTGGAGGGTCTACACAAGCAGGTTTATGCCATAATGAAGATGCCACAACAAAAATTCTGGGGTGTTTTAACCCAAATTTGGGTCAAATATGGACAAACCCAGCAGTTGGATTACATTTTTAAATAAAAATGTTTACCCAACAGTTGGGTTTGTCCATATCTGACACAAATTTGGGTTAAAACAACCCAGCATTTTTAGAGTGAAGATTATTAATTATAAGAATACGTCCCCTATAAGATATCTGAGGGAGCAACCATTTCCATTTTTCCAATCAACCTTTTATTTTCTCAATTACACCTTCCCAATTTTTCTATGGGAAAACTTCATAGATAGAGACACCAAGATATTTTAACCCTCCTCTTTTCCAAATCAATCCTCCAGGTAAAGCGAGAAGATCTCCACTCCAATTTCCCTTCACTTTTCTTCGAATTGACTTTAGCAGAGGAAACGCATTTAAAATCATTAACTTTTTTTTTTTTACTTAATAACATCATCCTTTCAATTTAAAAAAACAATAACATCATCAGCATAGGCGGAAAGATGTAAAGAATTATTACAACCAGGGAAAATCAGATCTTTTAAATGAGCTACCTTTTGAAGTAAAGGTTCGATGGCAAGGGAATACAGCACACCATGCAGACATGGCACATCCCTGCCTAACTCCCCTCTCAACTTTGAACGCAGCAAACAAACCACCATTAATCTTAAGAACACTCTCAATGTTACAATACACAGCCTTAATCATAGATATGAAAGAATGGCTAAAACCAAAAGCCTCTAAAGTATTCCATAAAAACAAATGCTCAACTCTGTCGGAGGCTTTCTCTTGATCAAGTGAAATCAGACCAGACAAAATAGACAAAATGTTGTATTCTGAATATAAGAGTGAAACAGGGAGCCAATTTCCGATACACTGAAGATCATCTTTTTTAGGTAACAGTGATGACCGCTCTTCTGCAGCTTAGTGGCAATAGTCCTCTTTTCAGACTGTCATTAAGAACTGTCAGCAGATCTTCTTCTATGACGGGCCATAGAGTCTTAAAATTCAATTTGTGCCACAGTTTGAAACCGTGAACGGACTAAAGCTCCCTGTGCTTTAACTCCAAACAGGTCTACCAAAATTGTTTTTTCCCCTTCAGACCATCAATATGCTTTCTTTCTTTTTTTGATGCTAATAGATCCTGCAAAACAGTAATTTCCGTTTCTAATGTCTTCATTGACTGGGCTATGTCTGGAGTAACATTAAGAGTGTACTTTTGACAAAAATCTTTAAAAAGAACTTTTCTGCAATCCCACCATTGCAGTAAAGAAGCATAAAAATGTTTTTGCTGCTTAAAAGTTTCCCCCCAAAAAATAAAATTGTCCATAAATTTATCATCATTTAGCAATAAAGATCTGCACTCGTATACTTAACACACTTAATTAAAACACTGCACAGAACTAAACTGTGATCAGAAAACCCCACTGGAATATTTTACAACATTTAAAAAGATTACGTTAATGCTGAAATTCTGTCAAGCCGTGTCAAAGATATAGAATGTTCAGTACTATGAGCCCAAGTGTACTGTCTATCATCTTGACTCAAACTTCTCCATACATCACATAAATCATGAGTTTCAATTAGTTGTATAATTGTTTTCTGAGAAGCAGTGGTTCTATACGGTTCCTATCCAACTTATCATTAGCGGTACAATTCAAATCTCCACATAAAAATTACATATCTTCTGGATTTAAATCTTTCAAAACAGCATCCACCTTATCAAAGAAAATAACTCTTTCTAATCCCTTTGTAGGAGCATATAAATTTAGAAGCACCATGGTGATTTTCTCATATTTCACTTTGATCTTTAAAAAACGACCACCAATTATTTCCTCAACTTCACAAGACAGAGGTAAAAAATGTTTTGAAAACAAAATAGCAACACCTCCACTAATAGAGGATTTGTGACTTAGGACAATCTGTCCATCCCATTCTCTTCTCCAGTCGGTCTCCTTTTTAAAATCATGGTGTGTTTCTTGTATAGAAACAGAATATCAAGTTGCGTTTGTCTAATAAACTCAAATAACATATTATTATTATGACCATCTCTGGCACCATTTAAGTTTAAAGTTCCGAGACCAGGAAAAAAAGAAAAGAGAAAAGCTGCCAAAAAACAATTTTTGGCAGAATTTTAGAAGTTGACATCTTTAGTCATTTTTGTTTAAAGTTTGTTCACTAGTTTTCTAAGACGGTAAATCTCCACATCTTGAAAAGCTCCCTCTTTCAGATACCTCACATCATTGATGAATTGTTTACAATCAGGGCAGAAATCTTCAACTTTCACTCCTTTCACTCCCTTTGTTTCCTGAAGAAATTGGCAAATGTCATTAGCTCTACACAAACAAATCAAGTTTTCATTTTGAGAACTTATATACAGATTTGAACACTGAGACACATTCAAATCAGAAGAATCTCTATCACTGCCTGATCCCATTCTCATCACCGCCCTCATCCTTCTTTACTTGTTTAAAAGCTTTTCCACAGCTTTATTTCTTTCTTTTAACTGGGATCTTGAAAACAGGTTTTAGGCTACTTCCTTCTTAAAATCAACATCATTGTCTTCCACATCAATTTCATCAGCATCTGTTACGCTCATCAGGCAACAAAGAGAATATAATTCTTACTAGGCTTGGTAACAATCTCAGCTATATCAGATCTTATTCTCAGAAGCCACAACTGCAACCGGCCCAATCTCACCAGCTTCGACCCGGCAGAGTCTGTGTCATTCGCGATCTCAGCCGGAGGAAGAACAGACACGCCCTGTTCCGTGCTTGTGCTCGCACACTGTCCTTTTTATTAGGACAATCACGAACAAGATGTCCGGTCCTACCGCAACTAAAACATTTAATTGTAGTGTCAGATGTTGCAAACACTATGTAATCGAAACCATCAATTTTGAACTTAAAAACCAGATCGATCTAATCAACTCCATTTTTTTGCACCATGAAAACTTTTCTTGTAAACGAGACTAGATGCTTCACTAAGGGTGACTTGCACCCGAGAGGGATTTTCTATATAGGGGAAACCAGTTTTCCATACCAAGATAACTTTTGCACCAGTATTTCATCATTGATAAATGGAGGTACGATGACAGCATGACCTTTATGGACGGGGTACTCACAGGTAAACAGTCACGAGTGAACCATTCAAAACAACGCCACGTTGGGCAAAGTCATTTGCCTTTTCAACCGATTAAAAAATTTTAAAAAATTGCACTAATCATTCGCGAACAGCACAACGCTGGTATCACACGAAAACACCTTTAAATTTTAATCGATCGAACAAGTTCAACACATAAAACAAACACACATTAAAAAAAGATAGAACATAGAAAAGTTTTAGCACACACAGCCACAAAACGCACTCACTTCCTCACCACGCTCCGTTCACTCCCAGCATGCACTCTGAGAGAGAGAGAATCTCTGTAAGTGAAGCAATACAACGTGTTGGGGAATGAATTATAAACAGGCAGAGATAAGCAAAACCTTCCCCACAGAGCTTTCATATCCCGCAGTTATTTTCTACCAGCCTCTGTAACATGAATCAGTATTTTGAGACTGCGAATCATCTGAGTTTTCTTGACAGAGACATGCTCTCAGGGAATACTGAATGTGTCATGCTGTTATTGCTGTTGGTTTATCATTATGCCTTTGAGTGATGGACAGCTGCTGCAACTTCCATTTGTGAAACAATAACATATGTACTGTTTCACCATGCACATGTTTGGATGCACATCCTTTTCTTCATATTTTACAGCTAACATTCTTGTAAATCAGAAGCAATGTTATCAAACCAATATTCCCCTCAAAAAGCTCTGGGGTCAAGAAAATGAAATGACAGGTGCCAGAAGCATGGGCTATTTGAGGATTATTGATTTATCATGACTCAATCAACCATCAACTCTACCCCTCCTCTCCTGTATCTCTGCGCAGATTAAAAAGATTGAAAATATAGTGAGTGTGTGAGCTGTGGATAGAACGAAGGGTCAGATATGATGGGAGTTTGTGTGGAGTAATGGAGATGTATTATTTTGGCCGATATGGAGAATTACTTTTTATCCCCGCTGATTGAATTCGAGGCAGGGAGATATTGATCAAATGAGCCATCTCTTTTCTTTCCTCTCATATTACACTTTCCCTTCATTTTCTTTATTTTTTCCTTTTGAACAGAGACACTATAGATTTTTTTATTCATTTAATTAAAACAACACTGACCTAGTGGCAGTTTGGAGAAAAATACTTTTATTTCTACTTTTGTTCAATTACAGTAACTCAAGTTTGATCCCTCCATTGAGTTGAAGGTCGATAGGACCGTTCTTTTAATAAAAAAAAGCATTTATTTACAAACTTTTTCCCCTCAAGCTCTGTTTAAATGGACATTTTAAGGGATTAACCCATGGCTCCTAACTCATAAAGGTTTGATTACACCCTCAAACTACAATAACATATGTTTTAAAATAATATTTTCTTTATACCAACGGCATACCAATTTTTTTCTTTATCTTCTCAAATACAAGACGAGACTTATTTATCAGAGGTCTCTGTCTTACTAACCCATGCTTCCCGCTGTCGACAAGAAGGAGAGAATCTTTCAGTGTTTCAATGTGTGTGTGAGAAGATGTGCAGTTGTCCACTGACAAGCCTAGTTGCAGCATGAATTCATTTATTTCTTTTGACAATAACACTGTTTTACATGTTCTGACTTATATTATAACAAATCTTGCAAATGTGCTATTGTTTTAGGAAAGAGTGGAGCTGATGGAAGAGTGAAGGAGTTGATTTGGATGTGTTTCAACGGAGAATGCCAACACCAACTGGGATTGTGGCAACATGGCACAAGTGGAGGAAAGACTGAGAGGAAAAAGAGAATGTGACAGGAGATGATGCAGAAGTCGAGCCAAGGACGAGGTGATGTAAAGGGACAGGATGCACATTACTAATGTCAAACTACAAAACAAGGGTAACTGAGGAAATATTGTGAATATCCAGAAACCAAACAAAGAGAAATGAAAACCCCATTTTATTATTTTTAGCTACTTACTCTTGTGTCATTTGAAACCAATAAACGTGTTTTTGTGTGTGTGTGTGTGTGTGTGCGCGCGTGTGTGTGTGTGTGTGTGTGTGTGTGTGTGTGTGTGTGTGTGTGTGTGTGTGTGTGACAAAGGGAGACATTTCGAAGAATTATTCCATTCACTCTTTTCTCATGGCAATTTTATGTTTTGGTGAACTGGTGTTTGTACGAATTTGTGCATTTCGTATTATCTGCTTACACCCCAGTGACAGTTATGTTTAGGGGAGGAATTTATGATTATTTTTTATTTATTGATTTTTCATCTTATGTTTTGCACAATTCACATGAATTCATATGAAAGTGCCACAATGTAAAATAGTTAAATTTTCCTGTAAGATCGAGATCCCATGCAATTACAATGAAGGGGTACTGAAGCTTTAAGGCTTAAAAAAAGGATGCAAAACCATCTTGTAAAAGAGCAACCAGGCCATTCTTCAAAAATATGTTACGCAAAAAAAGAAAAAAAATCATACAAGTTTTGACTGAGGTAGTTCAAGGTGAGTGCAGAGTTATTACCCAGTTAATGTAATACATATGTATTACAAGTACATATGTACTTGCGGAACGGTACTGTAAAATAAAGTCTCACTATCACAGATGTGATCTCAGTGACCTTTACAATCTTTTTCCAATATGATGTTACTTTTATTCTATTTCTTCCCTCTCTTCTTCTTTTAGAAGTAGATCCTGTCAGTTTCATGTATGCCTTCCACATCCTTCTCCAGGGCAATCTCTGGAGAGAGAGAGAGAAGAGAGAGAGAGAGAAGAGAGAAGAGAGAAGAGAGAAGAGAGGAGAGAGAGCAGAGTCTCTGAGTGGCAGAGATAAGCGCCAGCATCAATGCTACAGGTTTAACCACAGCCAGACGCAAAATAAAGAGAGACAACCGCGGGGCAAACAAACGATTCGCTCACTCTCTGGTTACATTCCTCACACTTTGAAGTGCAAATGACATTGAAGGACAAGCAGGCATGTTCAGGGTTTGCTATATTTATTTGTTTATTTATTTGGACTTACTCGGTTACGGGATGAGGAGAGAGGCCTGATGTTCTGAGATGATAAGATGCTAGAAGGTTGAGTTGTAGATTTTGCTTTCTCTAGCTACTGCTGCGGTTAGATAAGGCGACTGGCATGGCTTGGAAGGTTGGTCCACCTGACAGATCCTTTCATTCAGTTGAATATGGGCATTCATTTGAAATGCATAAACGTGTGAGTTGTCGATAAAGAGCAAGTACTGTATAAAAACCTAAACATTACCTCAAAACCAATTGTACTCCAACATACTGCATCATTATTTTATTCAAAGCTGTACAGGTGAAATGTCTAATGACACCACTTGTTACCAAACAAGTAATGACTAAAGTAATTACTTTTTTAAAAACAGGTTTTCCGAATAGTCCCCTTGACTGCCATTGATTTAAACTTATTAACTCAACCTGGAATTTGAGAGTATTTCACATCATCTTTATTAAAGTATAGTCAGAAAAAAAAAATCTACTTTTTGAGTTGACAACAACGAATGAAACCAGCTAATTATAAATGGTATATTTTATATTAATTATATTATTGATAACAACTGAATTGCATATATATTAATGTTTGAATTGTTATAGCGAGAAATTGAATCAATGTGATTTTAATAATAAAAGTGCATGTCATAAAAATGCATCAGTTCCACTTTAAATATTAGTAAAATGAAATTTAATTAAATGCATTAAAATTGTTTTATTGTGGCCATATTAGTTCAATATATATATATATATATATATATATATATATATATATATATATAATAATTTTATTTTAAAGTTGTGCAGGCTTTATATAAAGCCCACACTGCTTTAAAAGGGTTATTTTGTCTTGCTTTCGAAGCTGCCCGTCAGGGTGGGTTTTTCCTTTCAGTAATTAAATAATTAATCCCAGGCTTCTGTGGTGAGAGATAAGTGCTAGAGGGAAAGTTTTAGCATATTAATTAGCAGTGATTTAGTATCCACTCCTGCTCCAATAAAGACCTGAAATCAATCGCCCCTCACAGAGGACGTACTTAGTACCAGTTCTCCCGATGCACAAAATACCTAAGGTGCGTAGGGGCCCCAAACCACCAGGGGCCTTCTTGCTCTCAAAGATTATTTAAGTGACATACCACTATATAATGTAAACATCGTTTTTATAACATTCTAATTTAATTCAACTTTAATGGAGTCGTGTGGAAATGTCTTTTTTCTAATACTGGTTTATTAGGGGTTCAAGCACGTAGCACTGAAACCCTGTTGTAATTGTTAACATTTCCAGGGATCAGCATTCTCCCCTAGATGTGATCAGGCAGACCAAAGTACTTTGGTCGGGTATTTTTGGATTTTTTGGAAAAAACTACTTTTGCGAACTAGTCCTGTAGGTTTTTTGCCAGATCAGAACCAAACCAGTGCAGCAAGGATTCTCTGGAGTCTGGTTTTCAATCATTGTAAAAAAAAAAAAAAAAAAAAAATGTGTTTCCTTGGTAAACAGCCTGTATCAGCTGTAAATGGTCTTTACCATCTATGATCTAAGTGAATACAGTAGATGACTGCTAAATAAAACATAATGGCCCAGTTTCACAGACAGGGCTTAGACTAAGCCAGGATTAGGCTTTAGTTCAAATAGGGCATTTAAGTAGCTTTTATAAATGTGACTTAGAAAAAAAAAAGGTGTACATCTTGAGACAAAACAATGGAACTGACATATTTTAAGATGTGATAGTGAAAGTTTCTTTCAGTTAAAACAGTTAAAACCTGCATTTTAGTCTGGAATAGGCTTAAGCCTTGTCTGTGAAACAGGGGGCTAACCAGCTATATTCACTGCTATATTTGTCTGGACTCGGATATCATGCAGTTCGGCACACATATTCCTATGTGGCTTCCCAACGAAGCTATCGTCCGAAGCAGAGAAAAAAAAGAAAGGACGACAATGTGCCCAGAATGAAGTAGAAATGTATTTTTGTAACATTTTAAATTCTTATTTAATCTTGACAAACCAATAAAGTCATAAAAACAGAGTCCAGTCCAGATCTCTGGGTTCAATATTAGTAAACTACATTTAGAAATGCCCCATGATGAAATGTAATTTTCAGTTTGTGTTAGTAAATATCAATCATCAAAACGTTCTTGTGCATGGTTTAATGTATAAGAAATAACTACATTCCTGTGCAGCCGTGCAAGTTGTCCTGTGAATCCTGTCAAGTGCTTTAAAAACAATGCCCATTAGTCTAAAGTTAGTACATTTAGAGAAATATTGAATCATGCATTTGGAAAATCGTTTCAGCTATGTGATATCTGACAGCTAGATGGTCATAAAGCACTTCCCGCACTTTCATAAAGCATTTATTTAGTTGTCAACAAAATTGGATTTAATTTAAGTTAGAATAACTGACAGTTTAACGTTTTTAAAGGGTTTTTCTTTACATATTTATATACTTTTTTCATATATACCATAGTCTAGGGTGACCAAACGTCCTGTTTTCCCAGGAAATGTCCTGTGTCAACATCCTGTCCTGGCCGTCCTGGCTGTTTTTTATAAAGTGATGAAAATGTCCTGGTTTTCATTATTTTTCAGTGGGCCATTAGACTTTCATGCTTATTTGTTAAGCAACAAAAAACTGCTGCGAAAGATCAGCTCTACAGCAACATATAGATGGGCAAACAAGGAGGGTGAGGAACAAAAACAGGATAAAGAGGGAGTTTGTGTAAGTTTGTGAGAGCTATTTTTGTTCAATTTGGAGGTTTTTTTTTTTTGTTATTTATTATTTATTTTTCTAATACAGAAGAGACATTATTTCTATCATTATTTCATTCATTATTTTTGAAACCTGTCACAATAAAACATGTTGAGTAACCTCTGAGAAGCCTATCTGAATTTGTCTTTGGTTATGAATAGTATTTTGTAATAAAACCTTTTTTTTATCCATACTGAGGAGGCATAGCCTACTTTAAATGTATTGAAATGAATAAGGCATCTTTGAGTAAACTTCGAGTATTATTTGAGTATCTCATTGCCGGGCCGAGTGTCCTGGTTTTCGGTAATCAAAATATGGTCACCCAACCATAGTGATTAGCACTAATGTTTATTGAAATTCAACTCACATGCTGTTTGTTGACAGTGAAACTGCTCTGAATAGATATGATGGTATATCTACCCTAGAAGTATAGGATCGGCCCTCGTACTCTTCCTCTCATGAGATCTTTATTCGGTTGCAAATGCACTTTCGTCCCAGCCTCTCTTATTAAATGTTGTTTTTCTGCTATGCCGAGCATCTTAATGTTCCAGATACAGATCATTTGTTTGAGCATTTAATTACTCATAAAAATGCATGCTTGGGCTAGAGTGATTATTAGGACTTTGACCCAAAATCAAAGCTTTATCTAAAAAACCAAGGGTGAGGGCTGTTTTGGACTCGCATGACATGAATGGAGCATATGTTTCTAACTGAGGCCTGATTGTCTAAGAGCACTCAGGTTGAAGTTAAAAAACTCCTACGGTTCCCTGCTTTTCACAGAGAGTGAGACTTATTTGGCCCTTAAAACATTCACGACTCACAAAGCTTCATGAGTCTGAATAGCCTGGCTCACACTCCACGGCAAGTTCCTTTTTGCCAGGTAAAATGTTTTGGGGAGGACACAGTAAGGAGTATAGCACAATTTGAGGCTAGTTTTTTTGTTATCCCTAAATCCCTTCCAATTACGCCCAATCAGCCATTTCGCAGTGTGAGAGCTCTGCGTGTCCCATGGTAATCAATCTGAAAAATACCTCACTGCTGGCATGCTGCTTAGCTTGGGACTCATGCCGTCTCTCCCTCTCTCTTTTGTGAAATTGTATTTATCATTTTCCATATCGTTCCTCCCAACCACTTTGTTGCCATCCATCTCCCCGCTACAGCACACCACCTCTCTTAACTTGAATTTTCCATGCTGTTTTCTGGCTCTTCGCATCCGTTTCCCTCGCTCTCCATCATCATGTCCTTCTCTCGCTTTCACTATCAGGGCTGTCATCTCTCTTTGTCTCCAAACACACTGATAGTGTTCCCAGTATGTTTCCTCAAGCCCATTACACTGACTGTGTGTATGTGTGGGTGTGTGGAGAGATGTGATATGAGAATGCAGTTGCACAGTTTGGAGGGTCTAACAGCTGAGACGCTGTTAGATAGGCCATTTGGAGAGGGCGATGAGAGCTAACTGGTGTTCATAAGATGTGGCTGTCAGACAGGATGTTGATGAATGAGTGTCTACAAGAGGTGGCGGCGCAGGATGGGTTTTAGGCAGTTGATAGAGAATGTTTGATGCTTGCTGAGATGAAGTGGAGTTGTTTCAAGCCGACTGTCGATCGGCAATGGGTTGGGTGGGCTGATGTGTCTCAAACAGACAGAGTTTGAAGGTAGAGGAAGGCCTGGTAGAGTTATTTGCAGTGTGCAAAGGGCAATATGGACTGTGAAACAGGACCGATAAATAGGTGAAACCTCACTAACAAACAGCGTGCATGGAAATGCTATGAAACTACTGAAGAAAGTAAATCGATCGACACTTGCTGATGGGGGAATTATATTTAAACCAGTTCGATGTGTTTTGGCACACACCTTTATCAAGATTTAAAGATTACAAATGAAGAGAAACTTTTCAAATAAATGCTGTTCTTTTAACCTTTCTATTTATCATCAGATCACATCATCATCAGAAAAACGTGTCATGGCTTCCACACAATATTAGGACAACTGTTTTCAATTGGGATAAAAATAAGAAATGTTTCTTGAGCACCAAATCACCATTTAAAAATGCGATCATGCGATTATAATGACACTGGAGTAATGGCTGCTGAAAATGCTGTTCCTTTTCATCACAGGAAATGTCATTTTAAAATACATTCAAAGAGAAATTTTAAAATTGTTAATTTTCTCTATTTCTGATCAAATTATTGCAGCCTTGATGAGCATAAGACATTTTTAAAAAATCGTATGTTATATATTAACTGTTACAAGGCTGAAATTTCAGAATAAACTGCTTATAGCACTGTTGATGCCACTATCCTTCCTGGCTGATTATAGCTCTAGGGTTAGACTTACTGCAGTGGGAAAGGTGTTATGTTATAGTGAGTGCTCAACCTAGACAGCACACATTACTAGCCGCTATATGCCAGCATAGCACATTTTTCACAGCTTGCGTATCAAGGGCCTTTTTAAGCTGTCAGAGCACTTTTTCTATCCAGCAGCACAAATCTGTAGAAAGGCTGAATTCTAACCTCAGTTTGATACCGTCCAGTGTGGTAAAAGAGATTTAAACAAGCCCTACTGGCCCTATGGCCTCTCGCTCAAGCACACAAAGGTGCAGACTTCCTGAGCAGTCAAATATACCTGCATTCTTCCTTCCTCCAGACATTTTCTCATCAAATGCCTATTTGGTATCATGAATTACTCCGATCCTCTCAGGTGTATGTGCACACACTCACAAGAAATTGGGAGTGTGTACATCCGTTTGAAGTTTCATGTCTTTTTGCAAAAGATTTGTGAAAGGAGGCGAAGATATTTAGCAGGGTCACATGTAAAGGGGAATGGTGCTCCAGAGAGACACTTGGCAGGCAATCGTGAGTCTGGAATGAATGGGCCATGGCAAGACATCGCGCAGTTCACAGACTTGGCTACACGCGTACACACGCACATGCGCACACGAAAAAGGGAGGAAAAAAGGCAATTTAGAAAATCTGAGATACACAATATGGCCAAAGTTATGTGAACACCCCATTCTAATTAATGGCTTTGGCTATTTAAGCTTTAACAAGTGCAAACATCAGGCATAAAGCCATAAAGTCTCAATAAACAAACATCTATAGTACAATGGGGAACTTTTTTATTCTTCTGAGAATGAAACGGGGTCCTTAAAATAAATGGTTTACTGGGTCTGGTGTGGAAGACCACATCTAAACCTCACTGAACACCTTTGCAATGAACTGGAGCAGTCAACTGAGAGCCAGACCCCATCAACGAACATCAATGCCTGACTTCAATGATACTTTTGTGTCTGAAAAAGAAGTAAATGCCAAGTGAAACTGGAAGCTGTTATAACCGCAAATGGAGGATCAACTTTCCTCTTCATGCCCATGGATATGATATTCAACAAGCATGTTCTGGTGTACATTTTCTTTTGGCTATGGATTGCAATACATTATCCATCTCAGCCGATGGTTATCAACTCAAGAGAGTGTTTAAGGTTACAAACATAAATTATACTAATGGAAATTAAAGATCAATTATTTGGTTCTCTGACAGCAGCATAACTTTATTTCTCCCATGCCAACTTATTTTATACCTCATAGCAATTTCTTTACTGTTGTAATCGTTGTACGATCTATATATTGCTGCATATCCTAAATCTCCACTTCTTACTGACAAATGGAATAGAGTTGCACAAGTACTAAGTCTCCTGGCATTAAAGTGCTAGGACTTTAAGAAACCATCTACTCCCTCAACTGAAAAATAGGGCTGTTATTGGCTAAATTGGCTGCAAATTTGCTAAAATGGAATGGATTCGTTTGGAAAATGAGGCCATATTTCTTGTAAATGTGATAAAGATTAAATAGCTGGCAAAGTACTTGAGGTACTTTTAAGTCAAAGACTGATATTTAACTTTAATGGTGTGTTATAACATCCCATTTAATAATTTAATCGTTTCATCATTCATTGAAAATTGCCAGGAATTACAATAATACAATCAAGTTAATTACAGAAGCCTTCATTAGCACTGTAATCACTATTTTAGCCTTGTTTTCCAGTAAAAATATAGTAACATTCTTAGAATGACTTAATTTTTAGAATTAACTTCACAACTTTTCCCAAAAAATTGACAGGCCCAACCTTTCAGAAAACTACCCTGCACCGCACAAATAACATAATTTCCCAGCAGTGCACACTATCCTTTCTGATCATGTCCTCTTTTTCATATGTAAATTTAAAGCTGAAAAGCTGACAGCCAACAGTGTTTTAAGCTCAAATGTAAATTTCCTTTAAGTAACTCCCAGAACACAGAACAAGAACGCTAATTCTTTGATTTGGAAATTCATAGGGGTTATTTCATCCATCCCAAACTCCCAGCCCAGGGATCGGCTGTTGGGAATAAAGCGAGGCCTACCTCCGCCACCACCACTGAGCATCGCTCCTGCAGGTGCAAAGGCAAAAATTGGGGGCTGAAAAATTGTAACTGTCATTCTCATACATGTAGGACAGCTCTTTTTTGGCATTTCAATTAAGCTGGAGATGAGGAATCTCCTCTAAGCTGTCGGTGAGATCGTTGCTTGGTCTCCGGGAGGATTTCAACACTCTCTCGCTCAGTAGCAGGACATTCCTCCCAGACTTCATTATTGAACTGCTGCTCTGGCTTACAGTCAGAGCATATAGATAATGACAACCCACAGCTGAATCTTTCCCCTCTATGGAGATATTATTAAAATGTCATATCTGTTTGATGAAACATCATATTTTAATACCTGTTGCACTGATACATTTGGCTTTATTCCCTTTGCAGCTAGTGAGACTAAAGTGAAACACTGTGCTATTATTTTCATAACATAATGTAGTCAATATTCTGTACACAAATACATTTGAACAAACAGATTCTTGTGCAAACAAGTACATGCATTTTGAAAAAAACTGCACAAGTGATGCTATCAGTAAATTTACATGTACAATTTATAGGGTTAAATACCAAAGACACATTATAATAATGCAAATCCCACTCTTTCAAGGTAAACTATGTAACTATTGGCCCACTAGCAGAACATGCATTTTGCGGAAGAAAATTGTTTTAATTGTGCTTTGTGACTGTGTGGATGAATATTGTTATTCTACTGCTCATAAATCATTCACTACTAGGCTTAAGAGATATAAGCAGTTTAGATGGAAAAAAGGATCTCAAGCTAGCTGAAGATTTTTTTTAATTATTATTATATTATTATGAAGATGTTACTGTAGCTATACCCATTAATAGACCCAGTACTTCATTGAAAATATATTCCAGCATAGCGCCACAACAACCATAATAAAATAATGCTTTACAATGAGCTCTGTTGAGCTACATACGGCAATTTATCTGTTCAATAAAATACTTTACTCACCTGCAGAGTAATAAAAACACCATCTCTGTGTCCCTTTTTCAAATACAGTTCTTGCCATCTCCAAAAAGCCAAGCCAATGTTGATTCTCGTTGATTCTCGGCGAAAAACAGTATGTTACAAAAGAATTATGTCCGAATTCACAGTACTCATAAAACAGTAGTTCTAAAGTTCTAAAAATAGTTTTCAATATTAAAGAATGGTTCACACCACAACTATAATGATAATGGCACAATAAACAATATTCGAATCCCATTCAGAATGATTTTATCCAGCTGATGAACAATAGAAACAATAAGAAAAAACAATCAGAATCCATCCTGCTGTAACGAACGAGCATTTAAAGCGGCAGACAAGCAGAATAGAATAAGGCTTAGAATAAATAGAACAATTTCGTCCGCTGGTGTGGATGCTAATAGAGTTATATTTCTTGGTGTGAACAGGCCTTTACAGTTTACCTTTTCAAGCCGCCATAAGTATCTTTAGTATCAAAGATCCATGTGATTTCAATTCCTTTGGGTTTTTGGTCCTATGTACCAACAGTGAGAGAATTTGCTCTCCTGCTCAACCCGACGAGACATGTGAATGTGTGGGAGTGCAGAAAGAGTAGATGTATCTATCCGACCTGGAGCAGCTGTAATAATGTTCAAGATGCAAACTGTAGATCCGTCAGTGTGCCAGTCAAACCCTGGTAACATCATAATTTCAGCCCAACAGACGGCGCAGTTTCATGCCAAATCTGAAGGAACAGACACACAGAAGCCCCATTGCCCCCTTTTCACTAACTTTGCCTGTCATCTTCTCTGTAACCGTGTCTCGATTTAGTGTTTCCATAAATTGTTCCTTGGTGCATATAATCACCAAAACAAAAAGCCAGGCTCAGGTGAAAGGAAACATATGTGTGCATAAATAAACGCATACATACACGTACTGATCTCAAAGCAATGTTGCAAGTCCTACTCCAATTGTCGAAACGACAGAGAGTAAATCAGAGACAAAGAAAGAGACATGATGAAGCAGCAGCAAATAAAAGTGATCTATCTTTATTTCCCGAGGCAAAAGAGTTGTCTTACAAACTATTTCAGAATAAAATGATTACTCAAACAGGATTTAGAGGAACCCACAGGGAGGGCATGACATATCCCACTCTCTGTCTGTCAAACCCAATAAGCTACTTCCTTTTTTCTCATCTTCTGCTGTCCCCCCATTTAAAAACATCTCCAGACGCATTCTACACCAAATGGATGGTGTAGGGGAGATGAGAGCTTGTTATGGTATTCAAGGCAGACTGAGATGTTTCAATATTTTATGTGACATATTTGTGCCAAAGTAAAGCTTATCTCTCTCGTCCTAGAGAGATAAGCTGTATGTACAGGAGAGGCACGTCTTCAGTCAGTCTGCTCACACTCTTCCATCATTGAGATGATCTCATTTGAGTCGACAGATAAGACTATACAGCACTCTTCTAAAAGAAGCCTGCACTGCTGTGGGCATGTTTTCCTAAAGCTTTTCTTTTTTATGTGTTGCGATATACACTCAGGTTCAAAAGTCGGAAACTACATTGAATATCTGGATTAAAAAATGTATTTAAACCTGGAAATATTCATGCCAATTTTTCTGTTTGACTTTCACAATTATTATGCCGACGATATAATTTGCAACAAAAAAAGGCTACACTTTCGTATTTAAAAGACAAAAAAAAACTAAAAATAAAATATTAAGAATAAGAATAAGAATAGTAAAAAAGATGTATTGACAGGGTTTAGACTGAACATGTTGAGTGCCGTTCAGTTAAATTGAGATCACTTTTTAAAATTCCAATTCAGTTCCTGAATGTGAATTGAGACACCAATATGGAAGTAAAATAATGCCAAATGTTTTTGAAACAAAAAGCCTGTTGAATTGCACTACTTGAAAAAATAGGCATTGCATTAACTATGCTTGCATTTTAATGCATTGTATTTTTAGGACTTGCATTTTTTATTGGCTCATATTTGACATGGTTGAATATTTAAGATGTGAATATTTCAATTCAAAACTTTTCAAACACATTTTCATTATTAAAAATTCAATAATCCATATTCACCCTTCATATTTCACATCCAAAATATTCAAACTTTTTTAAAAATACAACCTATAATATTCAACAGGCAATTTTTGGTCCATTTTATTTCGCTTTATAAATTTGCTTCCACAAATTCAGTGGTTCAAATTCGACAGTAAATTCAACATTGACATCCAGGAACTGCAGGAAAAGCAGTGGATTACCGAGCGTAATCTCCATCTGCTGTAAATCTACCACACCAGCAGGGGGTGCAAGCGCGTGTTGTTGACGAGGACCAAGCAACAGTTAGAGCAAGCCATTCATTCATAAAAACTCATTTATAGAAATATAAGCGTATTTGTTAACTTTATATCACGGCGATGTGCTTCAATACAAGGGTTTCCCTCAGGATTGCTGGAATATAAAGCACTTAACGTATCTTAATGGACTAATACAGTGATATAAAAGACCAAACTCGGACCTCATTGAGAAGGCTGCAGGCTACTATACTGCTAGAGGCAAGCAGATGGACTCAGAATATGAACTTAACGCGCAAAGTTTCACGCAGCGTTTTCCTGTGATATACTCAGTGGCATAATGTGTGTGTGTGTGTGTGTGTGTGGGTGTGTTGCTAATACAATGTTAAATCATAAATCAGACGTAGGCTATGTACAATAACATTACGATGTCCAGCAATCGATTGAAATAGTACATTGGGTTTCATCTGTGGTGTTTAATGAGATCTAATATGTTGTTAGTGCCGAGAACTTTTGCCAAGCGTGTCAGAGAGGTTCTGGGTTCTAATCTGCACTCGTATAGTTTTTTTTCAATCATCAAAACCGATTATATTTATCAGTGGCTGTATATCAAGCAGGGACACGTTTGAGGGCAGTTTGTTTTGTGATTTCACCGGAACGAATAGAGAAGAGAGTCTCCGCAACCGATTGAAGCACGCGTCCGAGTTAATAATGTGCGCGAGCCACAAGATATACTGTATCCGCACCACTGGCATAAAGTTGGCTTGACATTGGACATTCGCGCGTAGGGACCGTCTCTAAAGTTACACAAAACATTACACACGTTTCTAACTTCATTAGCAAACTAATTTATTTGATTACTGTAGCAATGTTCAGGGAAGAAGGAGGCGGGAACCGGCGAACCATCAAAATATAATTTATTTAAAATAAAACAAACAACCAAAATACCGCCAGCAGCCCCTCGCGGACGACTGTTGGCTAAAGTAAAATACAAAAACAAAACAACTAAAATACAGGCCTGTTCCTCTCTCGATCATCAACGTCGTCGCTCCTCCTTTATGCTTCCGCTCCTCCGTGAGAGATGCGAGACCGGTGTGCTTCACAGGTGTTGCTCATTAGCAATCGCACCACCGGGCTCGCGCCGTTCTCTCACGTCCCTCGGCCGTCCTGTTCGCCACAATTACATATCAAAAATATAAAAGGGTGTGCATCATGCCTGACACCTACCACTTTTCTGTAACGTTAAGTCATTCTCTCCCAATGCTATTGAAGTTAGAAACGTGTATACCAATATGTAACTTTACAGACGGTCCCTAAATTTGCGAATGTCCAATGTCAAGCCAACTATGCCAGTATATCACTGGGAAACGCTTAGTGTGAAACTTTGCACGTAAATTTCATATTCTGAGTCCATCTGCTTGCCGACAGACATGGTAGCCTACAGCCTTCTCAATAAGGTGCGAGTTTGGTCTTTTAGATCACTGTGTAGGAGCCAAATGTGGTGTTTGTGCATTTTGATAGTCACTCTAATACCACCTGGGGTCAAAGGTATAAAGGAAGGATCCAAACTGCAAACAGAAGGGGGGGTTTTATCCCGGAAGGGCAAAAGGTTTTGACCGCTGTGGCGCATTGGCGCTGAAACGTATTGTTTCACATTCTATTGTATGTGTATATGGATATGGATATGCTTTACCGTTGAAACTGGATAAATGGACATTTACCTCTGCACGGTCAAACAAATAAACTGAATAATCATCAACACAACAAAGTCTGGAGACTCTTAAAACGAGACGGTATGGTAATAGAATAACAAAGGTAAAGCGTGTCAGCCATACTCCTGGGCTAAACCACCTCAGTAGCCGTCAGTATTAGACTGAGCGTTTACATTTAGTCAAAACCTCGCTCATTTGGAACTTTGTTTGAACCGGACCGTGTGGGAAACAACGAGACGCAAAGAGGATAAACTGCCTTGTTGGCCTGGGGATTCAAGCTATGTTGGCGGATGCAGTCAGCTGTTGGTGAAAGGACATGGAGGAGCTACGAGGCGAAAGCCGGCTGTCGGGCAGGCGGATCACCGGATCATCGCAAGGCGCCCAACGCAAGACGTATGTGTAGCGCTACACTTTTTGGCCATTTAAATTGTGTGCACACATAAAAGGGCATAAACCCAATGCATTGGTTGCCAGATAAGGCGGACAATATACTTTTCACTGACTGTTACGGCGAACTTTGAGTGACTGTTTTTGTAATGGAGACTCGCGACGCAGGGTCGGACATTAGCGGGACTGGTGTGCTTAAAGTTACAGCTGGTAAACCCAGTAGCGTGACTAGTGGTGTTCAAGCACAAACTGAAAAGCGGGTAGTGAAGCTCACTGCAAAAGCACTTGCTGATAAATTGGACAGGTTGCAAAAAGACAGAAAGGCTAAGCTCAACAAAGCCAGTGTGTTAAGAAAATTAATGCAATCTCTGATATTAAAGGGTGATAAAACACAGGTACTCAGTGCTCTTGGAGAATTGATTGAGGTATGTGATGAATCAAAATGCCTGCATGAATCTTTGTTGGGTTTACTGCCACATGAGGAAAAGGAAAAACATGAAATATGGTTTAAAGCAAAAATGCTGTTTAATGATGAGTGTATTGCTGATACAAAAGGTTTCAAGCAATGAAGGTTATGACTTGGCAAATGTAAATGTTGGTGGTACTGATGTTAATCCTAATGACAGCGTTTCCCGGGTTAGTAAACGCTCAAATCAGAGGAGTCTCAACAGTGGTAAATTAAGTACCATGTCCTCTGCACAGATTAAAGCGGAGGCAAATAGAGCTGCACTGGAAGCTCGTGTGGCAGCTTTAAAGGGGCAACATGTTTTAGAGAAACAGGAGCAGCAGTTGAGGAGGAAAAGAGAGCAGCTTGGTTTAGAAGCTGAACTGGCTGCATCCGATTCTATGCTGGCAGTATTACAGGCCGCTGATCTGAAAGGTTCTTCTCAGGCATTGTCAAATGGTATGAATTCCTACCTAGAAAAGGAGAAGAGGAATAAAACAACTGTTAATCTCCTAAACCCTATGGCAAAGGAATATCAGCCTGGAGCAGGAAAATCAAAACCACAAAATGACATGACAAAGTTGTCATTTCCACCGCATAAACAACTATCAATGGATGTGCGACGAAAGGAAACCGATCAATGGGTTGAAAGCAATACGTTGGGAACAGTGCATTATTCCAAATGCCAACCAACAACTGCTCAAACAAGGGATATGGAAGGAACGCACTCCCAATCTCAGATCCGTCCAAATCCGCCTGGAGACATACTTGATATCATGCACAGGCAAAATGAAATATCAGCAACTTTAGTTCAACAGCAGCGTTCATTATCTCTAACACCACAAGCTATTCCCATCTTTGAAGGTGACCCTCTCCAATACAGAGCATTTATTAAAGCTTTTGAGCAAGGAGAGGAGGTAAAAGCAGGAAAAGCGGATTGTTTGTACTATTTGGAACAATTTACAAGAGGACCGCCACAAGAACTGGTGCGTAGCTGCCAACATATGGAGCCTGGGCGTGGCTATGTAGTGGCAAAGGGTCTTCTACAGGAGCACTTTGGCAATCAGTATAAAATTGCAACAGCTTATATTGAAAGGGCTTTGACCTGGCGACCAATACGAGCTGAGGATGTAAAGGCACTTCAAAACTACTCCTTATTCTTGCGTGGCTGCTGTAACGTAATGGAGGAGCTCCAGTATATGCAGGAACTGGATATGCCTGTTAACATGAGAGCCATTATTGCAAAGCTGCCATTCAAAATGAGAGAGCAATAGAGGACCAAGGCTCATGACATAATGGAAAGAACTAACGATAGAGCTCATTTTGAGGATATGGTCATATTCCTTGAGTGTCATGTTAGTATTCTTTCTGACCCCTTGTTTGGCAACATACAGGATTCACCACCAGGTGTAACTGGTATGAAGAATCTTACCAGGTTTAAATCTCAGCCCTGGAACAAAGTAACTGGAAATATTGTTGCCACCACAGTAACATCTAGGAACTTGTCGGAGGGAGAAAAGGAGACAATATTGCCTCCAGGGAAGGAAAAGAAAGTTGGATGCCTTTGCTGTGCTCGTAGTCACCTGTTGGAAGAGTGCAAACAGTTCAGTGGAAAGAAGCACAAGGAAAAGATTACATTTTTGAGGGAAAAGGGAGTTTGCTTCGCATGTTTGGGTCATGGTCACATGAGTAGGGATTGCGATAGGTGCTGACATGCAAAGTTTGTGGCCAAACTCATCCCACCGTGCTGCATATTAAAAGGCAAACAGCAGCTATGGTACAGCCAGAGGAGCCATATAATAACCAGCCAACTTCGAAGGAAACATGTGGACATACTGGGGCCGGTAAGGACCAGTGCGTTCTGTCCATTCTCCCTGTAAAGGTGAAATCTGCGAAGGGAAATTGCATCATAAACACCTATGCTTTTCTGGATCCAGGAAGTTCAGCCACGTTCTGCACGGAAGATCTAATGCAGAAGCTGAATATTACAGGCAGAAGAACTAATTTCTTATTGTGCACCATGGGGCAAGAAACTGTTGTTCCAGCCTTCTCGTTGACTGGTTTGGAGGTATCTGATCTGGACAGCAATTGCTTCTATAGGCTCCCGGAGGTTCTCACGCAAATGAAAATGCCAGTTACTTTGGATAACATGGTAACGCCTGAAGACCTGGCTTACTGGCCGTACTTGTCAAAAGTACACATCCCAAGCATAAAAGCAAACGTTGATCTCTTAATTGGGACCAATGCTCCCAAGGTATTAGAACCTTGGGAGGTCATCAACAGCTGCGGGAATGGCCCGTATGCTGTTAGGACGGTGCTGGGATGGGTGGTTAGTGGTCCGCTGAATGGTAACAGTGGGGCGCTGGAGGAGGAGCTTCCTGCTGCTATGGTGAACAGGATATCTGTGGGCAAACTGGAAGAGATGCTGACCATTCAATAAAATCACGATTTCAATGAAAAGAATATGGAAAAGAAGGAAATGTCCAGAGAAGATCGTAAGTTTCTTGAAATTATGGAGCATTCGGCAGTACTTCAAGAAGGTAAATATTGTTTGAAATTGCCCTTCAGGAACAAGGAAGTCTACCTCCCTAACAATTTTGTAGTGGCTATAGAGGATGAATGGTTTGAAGAAAAGGTTTCTTAAAGATAGATACTTGCACCAGGAGTATACAGGATATATGAAAAAACTCATTGGTAATACTTATGCGGAGCAAGTACCTCAGCAGCAACAGCATTGTGAGAGTGGAAAGGTGTGGTATATTCCTCACCATGGTGTGCACCATTCGAGAAAAGGTTCCCTTCGTGTAGTGTTCGACTGTGGAGCCACCTGTAAAGGGGTCTCACTAAATAGTGAGCTCTTGCAGGGTCCTAACCTCACCAGCTCGCTGTTAGGAGTTCTAACCCGCTTCAGACGGGAGCCCGTGCCTTTCATGGGTGATATTCAAGCCATGTTCCACCAGGTGAGGGTTGCTGAGGGAGACAGAGACTTTCTGCGCTTTCTCTGGTGGCCAGATGGGGACATCAGTAAGGATTTTGTGGAGTTTAGACTGACTGTACACCTGTTTGGCGCTGTTTCATCCCCCAGTTGTGCAAGCTACGCACTGAGAAGAACTGCTGATGATAATAGTTTTGAGTTTTCAGCTGAAGTTCTTCAATGTATTAAGCATAATTTTTATGTGGATGACTGTTTGAAGAGCTCAGTCACAGATGAAGAAGCTATCCAGATGGTAAGAGATCTAATTGCTCTGTGTCGAAAGGGAGGCTTCATCTTAGAGAAATGGATAAGTAACAGTCACATTGTCTTGCAAGCCATGGCAGAAGATCAGAGGGCTAAAGACCTTAAGGAGTTGGATCTAGACCGAGATACACTTCCTGTAGAAAGAGCTTTGGGTCTACAATGGTGTGTGGAGACTGACTCTTTCAGGTTTAAAATGGAGATAAAACAACAGCCTCTAACCAGACGGGGTATGGTGTCAGTTAACAGCTCGGTGTACGATCCGCTTGGGTTACTGGCACCTTGATTGCTAAATTGATGCAGCAAGAACTCTGTCGGAGACATTGTTCATGGGATGATGCTCTGCCACAGGACATCTTGCGCAAATGGGAAAGGTGGTTGAAAGATCTGGATCTGCTGACTGTATTTAATGTGGATAGGTGCATTAAGCCAGTGTATTTTGGAGAGGTCAGGCATGCGCAACTACATCACTTTGCCGATGCCAGTGAAGATGGATATGGGACGGTAACTTACATCCAGATGTTAAATCAGGAGAACAACATCCAGGTCACATTTCCGCTTGGTAAAGCTAGAGTCACACCACTGAAAGCTGTAACTATTCCCCGACTGGAGTTGACAGCGGCTGTCCTTGCTGTCAGAGTGGATTCAATGTTAAAGGCGGAATTGGATTTCCAGTTGGAGCAGTCAATATTCTGGACTGACAGCACTTTCAGTGTTAAAGTACCTAAACAACGAGGACAGGCGCTTCCACACATTTGTGGCCAACAGAATCTCGACCATCAGAGAAATATCTGAACCCTCACAGTGGATACACGTTGGTTCTAAAGATAATCCAGCGGATGATGCATCGAGGGGTCTGAATGTCTCTGACTTTCTGAAGAAAAGCACGTGGTTTGGAGGTCCTTTATTTCTTTGGCAGCAGGAGGAAGACTGGCCTAAACCTGTGTCTGAATTGTCATTGGACTTAAATGACCCAGAGGTGAGGAAAAAGACTACTGCAAATGCCATCAATGTGTGTGTCGTGTCAAGTCCTACTGACCAGCTCATTGCCTACTTTTCTGACTGGAGGAGACTGAAAACAGCAGTTGCCTGGTTCCTCAGGTTAAAGGTCATGCTGCTAGCAAAATTTCGCCTGAGAGGGCAGTTGGAGGCTGCTGTGGCCGCCCATCCAAAGGAAACCAGTCAGGACAGATTGAATAATGCTGAAGGACATCGGGGCGCAGTGACATCTAGGAGTGGAATCCTGACACTGGAAGATCAACAAGAAGCAGAGCTTGCCATCATTCGCTATTGTCAGCAACAGAGATTCAAGGAGGAGATTTCTGTTCTGTTATCTGGGAAAGCAGCAGTGAGTAGACATAGTTCCATATATAGACTGGATCCAATGCTGGAAGAGGGACTCTTAAGAGTTGGAGGAAGGTTGAACAGACGAGCGATGCCTGAGGAAGTCAAACATCCCCTCATTCTCGCCAAGGATTAGTATGTCTCCATGCTTATACTTAAGCATGTTCATCAGACTCTGGGCCATGGTGGACGGACTCATACACTGTCTAAAGTGAGGAAGAGGTTTTGGATTACCAAGGCCAATTCAGCAGGTAGGAAGGTTATTGCTGAATGCAGCTTTTGTAGACGGTACAACGGAAGAGCAGTCGAACAAAAAATGGCAGACCTCCCAAAGGTGAGAATCCTTCCTGATTTACGAACACAGGAGTAGATTACTTTGGACCAGTTGAAGTAAGGAGGGGACGATCGACCTATAAGCGATACGGAGTTATATTTACCTGTATGGCGAGCAGGGCCATCCATCTGGAAGTGGCAGTATCCCTGGAAACGGATGCATGCATCAATGCTTTGCGGCGTTTCATCAGCAGGAGAGGGCAAGTGGGACATCTGAGGTCAGACAATGGTACCAACTTCATTGGGGCGGAAAGGGAACTCAAGAAGGCTCTTGTTGCTTTGAACCAGGATATGATTCAAGGAGCCATGTCGCAGGATGGAATCTGTTGGAGTTTTAATCCACCAGCTGGTCACACAATGGTGGTGTGTGGGAACGGATGATCCGCCTGGTGCGAAGGGATCTGACTTCTGTCCTACGTCAGCAGACATTGGATGATGATGGACTTCATACTGTGTTCTGTGAAGTGGAGGCCATTTTGAATGATCGGCCTATTACTAAGCTCTCAGATGATCCCAGCGACTTGGAACCTCTTACTCCTAACCATCTTCTTCTTCTGAAGGGTAAACCAGCTTTTCCACCTGGCGTGTTCAATTCTCACAATCAATATGGGAGAAGACGTTGGAGACAGGTACAGTACCTCTCGGATCGTTTTTGGAGGAGATGGATGCGAGAGTACTTGCCCTTACTTCAAGAGAGGCAAAAGTGGAATCAGAGGAAGAGGAGTTTGATTGCTGGAGACATTGTGGTAATAATGGATTCTTCAGCTCCTCGTGGCTCTTGGCCACTCGGCAAGGTTCTGGAGGTTTTTCCAGACAAACATGGGCTTGTGCGGTCTGTAAGATTACAGACTAAAACTAACATCATGGAAAGGCCAGTGACAAAGCTCTGTTTGCTGCATGGAGTATAAATGTTTGTCAATCCTGGGCTTGACTGTATTTTGATGAATTGTAACATTTTGGCTCTTTGTTTTTGTTTTAATTGTAATGGCTGCTGGTCATTAACAATTAGGGGCCAGTGTGTAGCCGTCAGTATTAGACTGAGCGTTTACACACTGTATTAGTCAAGCTACGTTACGCGTTTTATATGTCCAGCAATTGGAAACCCTAGTACTGCAGCATATATAAAGATATAAAGTTAAGGCTACTAAACAACCAAGAGAAATATGTCTACCTCAAATGTAGGCCTAACATTTGATCTGTACATCAGCATCGGGGGAATAACATTATAATCTCGTTCATGGTAGAGACAGATATCACAAATACACTTACATTTCTATAAATGAGTTTTTATGAATGAATGGCTTGCTCTAACTGTTGCTCGGTATTCGTCAACAACACGTGCTTGCACCCCCTGCTGGTGAGCTAGATTTACAGCAGATGGATATAACGCTCGGTAATCCACTGCTTTTCCTGCAGTTCCTGGATTTCAATGTTGAATTTACCGTCGAATTTGAACCACTGAATTTGTTGAAGCGAATTTGTAAAGCGAAATAAAAAGGACCGAAAATTACCTGTTGAATATTATAGGTTGTATTTTTAAACAGTTTGAATATTATGGGAGTGAAATATGATTGACAAAATTTAATTTGTGGTATAGACACGCACTTTTATGAGATCGTGTCGGGAAGGCGTGCAATAAAACCATTTTATGCACAGGGAATTCCAAGTCTGTTCTTTCACCTTCTATATTAATGCACTGTCTTTTTTAGCGCACATACATATAGGCTAGGCCTACGTCACTCGCACACAGAGCGCTGCCCTTTCATGCGCACACACAAACATTCAGGAGCATAGAAACATATCAACACTGCCCCGTGACTTTTAGTAATAATCGCTACATTACATTTATCAGCAATAAAGGGGTTACATCGCTATTCTGAAGTAATTAAACTCACAGCTTCATTGTTATTAGAGAGACACTGAAAAGACTCAGACGAATCTCTCATCTCTCTCTCGATAATTAATTCAAATAAATGCTATAATTCATTCAATCTAATTAATGTAATCTAACGCACTACTTCATTTCTGTGTCAGATCTCTATTCTGTCCGCTTTGAATCAAACAAGCCATAACTGACAAAAATAACTCTAAATTGTACCCTTCCGGTCAAATATTGCGCTGCAAACATCAAGTTGTCAATGCTAGCAAATGACCATGGTATACGCGGGATAATGCACGGTTAGGTGTGCATTAAACGATGTTAATGCACTTCGCGTTGGGCGGTTCTTTGCCTCCACGTCGTGCATTAAAATCGTTGTTTGGTGGGGGTTTGGTTGGGGTTGTTTGGTGTTCTACTGTTGCATGTTGAGAAGCTTTTGAGTGCTTCCCCTTCAGCATGATACACATTCATTTCAGTTGCATCTGTATTCTAAGGACACTCCAGTTTCAAAAAGAATAGAGCGAGCCTGACCTGCCCTGATCATTGTAATATTTTTCTTGTGCGCGGGTGCTCTTTGATGCCATCAAAATAACAGCCTCAAAATCAACAGACAATAATAAAAAATTAAGTGGAAAAATAACAACACTAGAGTAAACTCATGATGTGAATTCTTTATGTAGCACTCAGGTTAAAACCTCCCTGCCATGAAAACAACTCGTATTTATTATACTCTGTCCTTATGGCAAACAGCAGAAAAAAGGTAAATAAAAAAATAACCACAGCTGAAAAGCTATTTGATTATCATCTGGTATGGATGGATTTAAATTCTATGCAAAATAATTGCACAAAATCTGATTGCTGATATTCAGATTATGACACTTATTAAACATTGGGGTGGTCTTTTTTTCTTTTTCAAGGATTAGGCATTCCAAAACACACCATGGGAGTTTTGTGTAATTTGTCCATTTATAAATTGAAGACGAGGGAGTAAAGTATGATATATTAGCCCATGTTTTCTTATAGCTGTTTTTACATACAGCACATTTAAGACACAATAGTGCCACCTATATGTAGAAGACAGTCAGCACATTACAACAGGAGAGGTTATAATAAGACAATACCGGTAAATAGATTTTGTGTCGTTATATGGAGGGATTGCCACTAATCAATGTATTAATTAACATTAAATAAAACATTTAAGTGTGTATATGTATGTATTAAACGTTTCAAAATAAACCGTTTTAAACAACCATTTACGCAAACTGGCATTATTAGTTTATTTTTTATTTTACTGTTACATTTTATATTTTTAAACATTTAATAAATATTTTGAAATGATTTTTATTTATTTGTCCACTTCAAAATGGGTCTTTTATTCACTTTTTTTTTTTTACCAATTGCACATTTATTCCCTAATATAGGGTTAAGATTAGCTTGTTTTTAAGTATCACCCTTCATGCCTTCCTTTCTTTTTATCATGAACACACATCACAAATATCACACTTTTTCCTATCTCATCTTTGCCTAGGTTAATGGCAAGCTTGGATGGCTGAGATGATCAGCCTCTCCTTGAATACACACTGTAAATTTGGACAGTATATAAGAAATTTGTTTTATACAATGAAACCTGTGAAAAACTGACGAGTCATTACCTTGACTTTGGAAAACTGCCACAATAGCCATGAATGGCTATATTGAAGATGTATGGAGTTTGGGAAGAGTTAGAACATTCTACATGCTCTTAAGTCCAGAAATGCCTTTATTCGAAAAGTTTAAGAATGGCCTTGAGCATGGAGCAACATTTATATGCATGTTTCGGCTACAGAGTTGTGTCTTTCTACACAAGAGCAGCGCTAGGGATAAAGGAAATACATACAGCGATATACACTCCTTAAAAATAAAGGTTATTTATGAAGAAACTATTTCCCTGGCACCTTTCCACTGCACTAAAGGTCCTTTATAGTGAAAGAAATGGTTATTTTAGATTATTAAAATGTTCTTCAAGTTAGGAAAAAATGGTTATTTTAAAATCTGTTTACTGAAAGGTCCTTTGCTGAACCCGAAATGGTTCTTCTATGGTATCGTTACGAAAATGTTTTTCATTAAGGCTGAAAGAGTTGTCGGAAGCTTGATTGTGGTGGCGTTGAAGTAGTTCGTTTATAGCCTAAGGTTAGAATTTTTATTTCTAACGATTGTATTTAGGCTTCAAAATTCATAAAAGTTGTTCATTTGTGAAAATGATCTTGATGGACAAAATGTAAGTATCATAAACTTTTGATACAGAGCTTATTTTTTGTGATAATTCAAAAGCCTATGAAAAATCATCCCTGCACCACTCTATAGCCACATATAATTTACAAATGGAGTTCAGTATAGGGAGCTCATAATGCTTTATTCTGACTCTTTCATAATGCTCTATATTTAACCTCACAAACAGACACGCAATGCAGAGCCTGTCGTCAGTCACGAGAGTTCACAACACTGAAGCCAATCTGAAGAAATAAAGCAAACCAACCATAAAATCGTATGCATAAAATCATTATTCGTTAAATACACAGTCATATTATAGCACCAACATGAATGGTCCGTTTTGAAGTCCCCCTTTTTCCATTAAAACGCTTCTGTGAGCTGACAAATTTAAACAGTCTTACATGGGACTATCATCGAGAGCAGCATTCATAAATGTACGCTTACATTGTCTGTTATATCAAAAATGACAATGAATGACATGGTGCGGAGGCAAACGCAAACCTGACATATGAATGCACACAAAACGATCCAGAACTGAAATAAAGAATAGATTATCCATAAAAGCCCACTCATATTCCTGACAAACATTGGTAATATCTTGCCAGGAACATCAGAGCCTGTCAATGTCAGCAGAATATCTGTGCAAGGTCATAAACAGTCCAAAACATTATTAAAGATTGTTATGAAAGTGTCAAAGCTTCCTAAATGAAGTAGGATTTTAGTTAAGTGCAGCCATAAAAAAAAAAAGTGCTTGCAAGCATATTTAAAAGCTCAGTGCTGCTACTACTCAGTTAAAGGGCTTTTAAAACCAACAAGATATTCCCACTGTTTGAGTACATGAGTGGAAATGAAGAAAAACGGTCTGCTTTTAAAGCTAATACAAGAGTTTGAACATCAGACATGGGTCATATATTTCTATAATCTTGGGTCTCTTGTGTTAAAACCCAAACCCTTTTGTTTACTTTTGAACTTTTTCCAACCAATCAGAAGAGACGGTTCAAGAAAAACAAAAAATAGGCTTCTTTTCAAATCAGTAGATTCACTTATAAAGAACCCTGACCTCTTAATGTAGTACCAGATTTAAGAGCTCACTGATTAATTCCCTTTTTTCCTGGTGTCACTATTTTTTTATGATTCTCCTCTTACACATTTTTCATTGAGAAATCTATTAAACCCAGGACAACTGGTGCTACATGAAAAAAATAATATATATATATATAAAAAGGGGGAAAAACAGACCACTTAAACAGCCTCCCTGATGCAAAATTATAGACAATGATTCTGTACAGATGCTAAAGTTAGCATAGCAGTCGCTTTAAGAGGCAGATCGTACAACAATGAAGTCTAGCACAGCAACGCTGGTTACATGTTAAAGCTCTATGTGTTCACTGGAGGATTGAATCTAAACTGTTTGACTTAATTTGCTCTTTTACTTTTTAAATTGTAAATTTAATCTGTGGCTACTACATAAATTATTATATTTACACAGGGTTGCAGATACAGAAATGTTGTACACTTGGGTGTAATCCACTTTGGGAGATGTATGACATCATCAGGGCAGACTTAAAGGGATAGTTCATACAAAAAGGAAAATTCTGTCATCCTTTACTCATCGTTCCAAACCTGTATGACTATTTCTTGTGTGGACTTTACGTGTCTGGAACGACATGAGGGTAAATAAAATATGACAGAATGTTCATTTTTGATTAACTATCCCTTTAGGTTCACCTGAAAAGCAATACAGTAATTCTGAATGCCATTTGTGCAGAAAAATAAAAAAAATATATATTAAAAAGAAGAAATTAACAAAAATAAAAAGGATAATAATAATAAAATAATTTCCTGAAATGCCTAAAATTACTCTTTTCACACATTTTTCACACAAGAAAGCAAACTGCAGTACATGTTTGAAACCTAGCTCAAATGTAACTGCTAAAATAACATTAGATCAGAGAAGTAGCTGTAAAGTACCTCAGCTTGCGTGCACATATACACTGTACATTTATAAAAGAAAATCAACGTCTAATCCACAGTCAAAATGTTAGTGAAATAAAGACAATTTACACAAAAATGAATGGGTTGAAACATGCCTTCAAAAATTGTGAGAACGCTACAATAAAGTTCAATTTGTTTAGATTTGTTAATGCATTAGGTATCGTGAACTAACAATTTACAGCATTTATTAATCTAGGTTAATGGTATGTTCACCAAGGTTGCATTTATTTAACAACAGTAAAAACAGTAATACTTTGAAATATTATTACAATTTAAAATAACTGTTTTCTATATATTATTTATTCATGTGATGGCAAAGCTGAATTTTGATTTGGTGCTCCTTTTTTTAATCAATGTTGGCAATAAAATGCAGCTTAATATTTTTGTGGAAACGGTGACCCTTTTTCAGGATTCTTTGATGAATAGAAACTTAATCAAATTTATTTTAATTTGTTTAAAATAGATTTTTTTGTAATAATTTAAGTGTTTACTGTCACAGTTCACTGTTGGATCAATTAAATGCATCCTTGCTGAATAAAATAATTTTTGACAGCAATATGTAGAAATTATTATTAACCTAGATAAAAGTATCATTATCAAAGTTCTAGATATCAGATATCATATCCAATGTATTGAATATATTGAACCTTATTGTAAAGTGCTATGTATTTTGTAAGTAAATCACAAGTTGACATTTGTGTAATATCAGAGCAGCTTTTTAATATGAGGCCTCTGCTCTGAAAAGAGAGAAAAACAAGAAATTTAGGGACTGATGAGAATTTCAGTGTATTTGGTCCACAGTATGAAATGTATACTACCAGTATAGTTGCTTTTAGTAAACGTGACCTGCTGGTTGAGAAACAGCACCTGGTGTGCATTACTATGTTTGTAATGCACCATTTTTACTGAAGCAGTAACTGCCTTGTAGTGTATCCTGTTTAGTTCTGACTCTGGTTGGCTGGGAGGCTTTCCAAAGACATGACTGGTGGTCCATTGCTGAATAGAGTTGCATTTGTGCCTGTTATTTGCTGGCTGCAAAGTGTAACTGTTCATAGTTGTACCCTGTCAAGACTGTGTGCACATTGTATCTGTTTAGTCGAAAAGCACAATGCTGAATTCTGTTAGTAACTGATCTCCCAGGTTATCGGCCTTCGAAGTAGCTCTCCGCAAAAGAAGAAGCTGAATGGTTCCTTGTTAGAAAGGGGTAAAGTGTTGCAGTGACTCCACTTCACCAGCAGGTGGCTGAAGTTCACAGGGTTTTAGTCACAGTCCATGGCTCTGTAAAAATGGGAGCGAGTTTGTCTGTGACCTAATACGTTTGTTACAACTCCGTCCATTTGAAGAAGGATGATTTACAGTTATAATTCATCTGCACTCTCACTTGAGGATAAAAACTCAAATCCCAGAAAGCAGCTGAGATGACTTGCCTTTTGATTAGAGCAGTGTTCAGATATCAAGTAATCAATAAAAACGCTTGCACACTTAAAAATTAGAACAAGCAAATGTTCTGGTCAGAGAAATGTCCCAATATTCAGGCAGACAAACCACTCAAGTAAAAAACAATGGTCTGGTGCTTGTCCTTGAATGACCAAAGAATGGGTGATAAAAAAAGTCCAGTACTACAACAAATGAGAGTGAGAGTAAATACTGTGAGTGAATCCATCTGTGTCTGTGTCTGTGTGTGTGTGTGTCTGTGTGTGTGTGTGTGTGTGTGTGTGTGTGTGTGTGTGTGTGTGTGTGTGTGTGTGTGTGTGTGTGTGTGTAAGGTGCAGAGACCGGTCAGAACTTGTTCTGTTTTAGCTTGTCAATGTGGTAGCAGAGCTTGAGAGCCGGGCCCAGTTTGAGTCCCAGGTACTTCATGATCATGTCACTCTTCAGGAGAAGAAGAGCATCCCCATCAATCTCCTGAAGAAATAATCACAATGTCCACAACAGAATGCTTACTGTACACATGAAACAATCTTTTACAGTGTTTAACTTTTGAGGATATTAGAATATTCTGAGTTGGAAAAACACATGCACAAAAATCTGGCCCCAAAACTACATTAGATTTAAGAGAGTGTTAGCGGTCCAGAGTTGAAGCAGCTTAACAACAAAAATATTGATAAACTTTGCACAGAAGTAGTACAAATGGTGATTGCAGAATGCTTTTGCTCCACGTACTGTGACTTGAACTGCTCATTCTGCCTGGATTATTATTATAATAATAATCTCTACAATATCCCCCCTCTATTTCTTCATTTGTAGCAAACGTGACGAATTACATAATGTGAAGCTGAAGTGAACCTGCAGTGCTTTCCAATTCACATGATAAACCACACAACCACCACACTCAGAGCACATACTGGGATGGACGCATTTCTATAATTAAATCACAGCCTTTTTTGCACTTTAATTGCGTGGCCCTATTTGGAAGAGTAAAATTCAATTTCACTAGATGGTGTTAAATTGTACTTTGCTTTTTGCTCTGTTTTAAAAAAAGCAATGTACAAAGATTTGAAATCTTTTTCCATTTAACATTCAGCTCAGGTGGTTATATCACCAATTATGTGAACTTGAATTGATTCTGAAAACTAGACTTGTGAAGCACACAGCTGTTCATATCTGGTTTTATAACTTGAAACTAAACTAACGTTACCTACACAGGGATTTGTTATCTGACAACATGTTCAACACATGGTGTTTGTTTGCCAATTGTAAATAAATGTGTCAGTCAAACTCACATGTTTTCTGAAGAGATCCACGTGAGGGCCCAGCGCTTGAGGATCTGCATCTTTGATAAACCACACCACCTCATCCACGCTCCACCTGGAGGGATCCTTACTGGGTGGGGGCTTCGCCTCCCCTCCATCTGGGGATGGACTGTAGGCTAGATAGAGAGAAATCAGGTTCAGTCAAGACTAGGGTTATTATTCTTGGTTGAAGCTAGAAATATCAGTAACACTTTCTATGAAGCCTTCATTTACAATGCATTTTAAGGGTATTCTTAATGCATTTTAATACATGCATAATGCCTTACAAACAACCTGATAATATGTTATAAATTTTAAGAGTACAAACACATTATACGTTTTTGTTTATAAGGCAATATGTGTGCCTTTTAATGCATTAAGAATACCAGTTTGATGTATTATAAATACAGGCTTAATCTGGTGTTATAATGCATTATCCTCTTAAAAGTTATAACCACAATCAGTATTAACATGCATTGTAACTATTGTATTTAAATGTACTGTAACTATTGTTATGATTATTTATCAGATAATACAACACATTATAAAGTTGTTTATAAGGCATTATGCATGTATTATAATGCATTATAAATACAGGCTTCATAGGAAGTGTTACCAAAATGTCATATATGCAGTATATGTGGTTCTCAACCTTTTTGACTCCAAGGCCCTCACTTACCACAACCATTTTTGAAGGCCCCATGACTTTTTTAGTTTATTTGCGATAAAGTAAATATAAATAAGTAAATGATAAGTAAATATCCTAATAAGGTTTTATATATATATATATATATATATATATATATATATATATATATATATATATATATATATATATATATATATATATACACATATACATACACGTTTACTCGCAATTTTTAAATAAAATATTTTAGAGCTTAGCATAATTAGAAAACCATTTCATGGTCTAGAAATCACACTTTAAAATAAAAAAAAATGTAATATCTGGATTTTTTGTTGTTTCAATCATTTTAAGTCATCTTAAGACCTCCTAGTGGGTTCCAACCCCCCTTACTTGAGAACAATTGGTACTATTTAGTTTTCAGTTTTTTGATTATCTTTTGGTATCTTCTCACATACATCTCATTTGATTAACATGGTTTTAAAGTAGTGCAGAAACTCTTTTGCTGTATTTATTGTAACTTCCTTTCTTACCACTTCGGTTTCCTTCCTGGAATGTGCTGGGACTGGCTGCCTGCCTGCACACACCTCCAGAGTAGACTGGGCCAGAACGAAAACCATATGCAGGTTTACTCGCCGTGTACGGTGAGGACATCGCTCCAAAAGCAGAGTCACTGGGGTCAACAGAATAGCGCTTAGGGTCCATTGAATCGCCATGGTAATCATCCACCATAGAGTTTGCTGCACAAAAAGAAAAGCAATTTAGGGAAAATAATGCATGTTAAGCATGAATGTCATTTGGCTCAGGATAATTATTGCTTCCTTGAGTGCAGATTGGCCTGTATGGATTCATCCAAACCAAATTATATACATGTGCAAATGCTAAGCAAAAATACATCTTTCTATGTTTTTCTGCATTAAAAAGCAAACATACAGAATGACTAGTGTAGTTCGATTCACAAAAGTGAAAATCTTAATTCATTAAGAAATTCATTCTTTTAATGAATTAAACATGCAGTTATGAGATTGAATAAGTCTGAGAAATTCTTCACTGAATAAATTATCTGAATACTTTGTCATGTCTGACTTGAAAAAAAATGTAAAAACTATATTTTTTTAAACCTGAAGAATAAAAATAAATAAATTTATATTTATATTATTAAACAGTATATTTTTTTAATGTAGTTAGAATGAATTATAGGTAGCTGGTAGACACTGCAAACACTGATAAACAGTGTTGACGAGTAGGCTCCTCCTAGAGTAGGTTTTCTACTTTTAAGCATGTTAACCATTGACATGGGATTAAGTCACAACACAACCTTTGCCTATGTAGCTGAGGGGTGTGATATTGTGTCATACTGAAGTTAATGCTCTAATCTCTAGAGCTCCCAAACCACATTCACGGGTGGGGGGGGGGAGAGAGAGAGAGAGAGAGAGAGAGAGAGAGGGAGGGAGAGAGGGAGAGAGGGGTGGAGCCAGCAGAACTCAAACACTCCAACCACAGGCCACTCACAGAGGCACTCAACCTTTCACTGCCACTTAAACAGCTCAGCATGCACTAAAGGCCTCCTCTGCATTTTCAGAAGGGCAAATTGGACAGAGACAGAAACGAGTGCAGATCCAATCAAACAGCCAAATAACAAAACATCCAAACCAAAAATAAACAGAATTGTCCAATATAGAAAATTGTACTTCAACTGTGCAGGCTGTTTAGATAGATGGAAATACAGCTCTAGTATTTAAAAAGGGTATAATAACAGAGCTTGATGAGCACACACTTGACTTGGGCTGTCCGTCTGAGTGCTTTTCAGTGTGGAATGAGGAAGAGGAGGAGGGGGACGATGAAGGAGCGATGGGCTGGTCACTGAAGAGGTTCTCACACATCAGGCTTCGGCACAACTTCTTGAGGAAGCGTAGAACATAACCTACGCTGTTGACCACTGGCAAACTCAACAGATGCTGTTTACCATCAAAGGTGGCTGATGAAGAGAGAGAAAGAGTGTTTAAATTCAAGTAAATTGCACACTGTTGTAAATACCGTTACAGTAAAGGTCCTTGCACACTGAGTCTGAAATTCTCGCACGTTAAAAAATAAATACGACTTCACGTTGTGTCAATCACGTTTACGTAGTGCCTCCGAAACTTTCATCCCGACATAAAAAAAATCGGGTTGGGTTTGTTTTTGGCATCGGTAGCAAGCCTTTTGAGCGGTGTTTTGACAATTCAGAGCCACCGAATGACGAATACGAAAAAATGCATACGAAAATTTCAGACTCAGTGTGCAAGGACCGTAAGACTTTATTTTGCAGTGTCTGTGTTATCCGCATTACATGCTTCTATAAATGGTCAATAACTGATTCTGACACCAGATGCCAGATATAATGCTAATATATACATAAACATTTTAAATAATATGTACCACAATTGCTGAAATTAAATTTAAACTTAAACAAAAAATATGGTAAAGACGACAGTGCCTGCAGATTATGTTACTGTTACAAAAACAAAATGTAACTTTTGACAATCAGCCAAGTGGGCATAGTTATTGGCCGATGACGATATATTGACAGTTTAATCTGATCTGGAGGAAATCTTTCAATCACATGTTTCTATTAATTGAAATTGCACAATTACAAGTAGATTCACAAAATAATTATACAGCAAGTATATGTAATTCAGTAATATTACTCAGTGCACACTTGTGTATGTGTGTGTGCGTATACACGTACCTTTACAGTATATTTAAAAATGTCCCTTAAACCAGCACTAACTTTGTGCTAGATCATAACTTTGTACACTACAATTTAAAATAAAACAATTAATTAAATTAACCATGAATTTTCACCATCGCTACTCCGGTCTTCAGTGTCACATGATCCTTCAAAAATCATTCTAATATGCTGATTTGCTGCTCAAAATCGAACTGACTTAGTAGTGCAACAGTAGTGCATATATGTATATACAGTGGACATCAGAATCCAGAATGATAATCAAAATGGAGGCACACATTAGGGTGGCTATGCAAATGAACCTGAGATCTTTTCTCCTCCGTAGCCCTCTGTAAGCAAGGTGAAGACGGCTTTCTGTTGAAACGCGCTGTCGATGCAGCCCTGGACCGCCTGCTGCAGCACCACAGAGGGCCTGGCGGGACCCAAGTGATCCGGCAGCTGCAGCACCTTCTGCCTGTCCAGGTTAGGACCCGTGTTCACCTGCTTATTCACGTAGATACACACTGGAATAAAATGGACAGAGAGAGAAAGAGAGAGATTTTAAAATTAGCAATATCTGCTTTCAGCATGCTTTTTTAACGGAATAAGCACAATATGACACTGCTGTATTTGCAATTTGTTTTTCTCAGTTCATGTTATGGTCTGACTAGGTCTTGGAATGCTAAGAATGGTAATTCGTTGGTTTTGTTCTGCTCTTGCTTTTGAGTTTTTTTGTATTATGTACTGAAAATATACGTTTATACTGTTTGCTTAAAGGAATAGTTTACTTGAAAATGAAAATTCTGTCATCATGTACTCACCCTCAAGTTGTCGAGTAACATGTCGGTAACCAGACAGTTGATGTTTCCCATTGACTTCCATAGTAGGAAATACTATGGAAGTTAATGAGGTCCATCAACTGTTTGGTAACCGACATTCTTCAAAATATAGTGTTCAGCAGAGTAAATTATGACAGAATTTTCATTTTTAAGTGAACCATCACTTTATTAAGTTAATAAGTAATTTTAAAAGCAAAGCAAAATCAATAGCACTAACAACATCACCACAGTATTTAAAAAATGAATCCATGATCTATAAAGACAATGCCTACATGTAATTGTAAAACACACACATACATATTGGCACACAGTGCACATCTTCCTTATTGACACTACAACTACTCAAGGAATCTTCAAACATTTGAGGCCACATTTATAGATCGTTTCATCATGAGACCCAAGAGACGAGCAATAAAAGAAAGAGAGGGCAACAAAGGAGAAACAACAAAAAAACTCAGCGCTTGTGACAGCTTAGGGTGCTTCAATCATGTGCTATGTACTGTGCATTTCTGTAATTGCAAAGGAATTATTTATCAAAATTAAACCTGATTTTACCGGTTTTATGAGCCAACCAGAGCCAATAATGTTTTGATTACCCTAAATAAAAGAAACAATACTTTAATAGGAAACATTTCCATTTCTATGCATTTATTTATCCCAAGTGACTTACAAACGAGGAAAAATACAAGCAAGAGTGTTTAATATCAACAAAAACAATACAGGTACATGTGAGAGAGAGAGAGAGAGAGAGAGAGAGAGAGAGAGAGAGAGAGAGAGAGAGAGAGAGAGAGAGAATCCACAAATCACTCGTCCCCCTCCCATTTCCTCCCACACAATCTGTCCCCACTGACTTCCCTCGCTCGTCTGCAGCATGAGGATGCTTTAATCTGACAGATTGCCATGCTAAGGGATTTCCTTCGTCGTCTGTCATCTAGAAGCACCATGACCAGAAGTCAGACAAAGACACACACACACACACATCTAAAATAATCTCAAGTAGTAGTCTGTGCTATGTTTGAGAATGTGTAACAGGATAAAGTCAATGAACAGCAAGTGTACAGAGTACAGAGATAACACACAAAGCCTTAAAGTAGATAACCAAGAGCAAGATTACTGACATGCCTGACGTGTAGCCTTACAGACAGTGAAAATGAACCACTCAGGAAAGGCAATATAATTTAATTGCAAGCAGTCATATACAAACACGTTTTCCGAATAAAACAAAACACCAAAGCTGTTAACAATGACCTGAGGTTATTAAGGTCATGACCTCCACAACAACTCCCTCGGTAACACCCACAACAGACATCACTCACATCAGAGCGCAGGTTTGCGAGCACTGAGATGCTTTGTCAAATTTCTTGCTTAAAAGAATTGAAGACAAAATGCTTATGTCAAACATATCATGAAGGCATGGATCTGAACAAAATTAACATGGTTTTTGAAAAATAGGAGAGGGACCAAAAGAGACCATGACTTTTCCATTGCAAAAAGAATTAAAGTCTAGAAACCTGGTGAGCAGACAAAAGCCTCTTGTTTAGCAACTGCTCCCTACAGCAAACGGATTAAGCTTTGAGAACTCAAGATTGAGTTCAGCCATACTGTCACAACTTCTCATGTTTAAAGTAGACCTTGAACAGCATTGAGATGCAGTCTTCATTCATTTTGAATGGCAGAATTGAAAATTACACATGCTACAGTTGTGATGTGAATTCATTCTAAGCTCGTATAAAAAATAAAAAAAATTATTCAGTTAAAGCAGAACTCGGCAACTTCTAGACTTCTTAGCTGATTTTCACTTTTGTTGTCGCATTTTTTCCCCACAAGCTCCCCCTACAGCTGTGGGGCATATATTTCCCAACACTGTCGTAAAAAAACTCACTTGCGGCACCCTTCTCTCGGTTTCTTTTACTGTCTATGGTTCTACCGCTGCTCACATGCATTTGTTATTATCGGAGCCGGCCAACTTTACTTGCGGAGCTATGTCTACCGAGCTGGGTAATACATCATACACGTTATCATAGAACATTGACATGTACATTTTTTATTCTGTTATCAACTATAAAACGTAACAGGGGTTGTGTGGATAAAGCTAGCAAATGTTACAGCTTATTATTATCATAATTATAGCCTAACTTACCTTCAATGGAACTGTGATTGCAAAGTTTAGTTTATAACGATAATCGTGCAGACAATGCTCAAGTTGCATTCTTTTATAAAGTAGAATAAATAAATTATAGGTTACAATGACTGTGTTTTACCTGTTATTATTGAACAATTGTATATCATAAAGGAGTTAGTCGATCTAAGTATGAAACATTTTCCTCTCTTTTACCTCCTCCGCCGATAACCGTCTCTTCTGTCTTTTCGCTGGAACATGTGCATTATCCATCGTCGCTTGTATTACTCAGGTTATTACTTCCAGCTAGTATTGAGGTGGGCGTGTGTGTGTGTGTGTGTGTTGAATTGCCGTAAAGCAGTTCATGTTTCGCGCTCGTTCTCGTCTCGCTTCTCACGAGACTGCCGGGACGGTAGTCACCATGTTGCAAGGTTGGTTTTACGCCTGGGAACACTGGGGGGAGCTGGTAAAGTCACCAATATCACCAGAAAGGTTGTTTACCATCCAAATGATTTCTAGACAGCTTTATTAAGCTAAAAAAGTTACCAAGTTCTGCTTTAAAAAGGCAATATAGCAGAACAGAACTGATCTCTCCATTGTAATGAAGAGATAAATTGGATGATAATGCCTCTAAGGCTAGAGCAGTCAGGTTTCTCAATAATGTCCTTTGAGACTTTCACACCTATTAACCTTTGAAATAAGAGATGTAACTACTCTTTTCTCTCTGTTCCCTGTCCTTCTAGTCATGGATGTTATTGCCGAATTGGATGGGGAAGCCTGCATGGACTGAAGGGTCCTGACCCCAAAGATTAATTGTGTCTGTGCCGTATTAAATCTTTACTGGCTACATTCACACATACTGAGTTTAGGATTGACAGATCTGTTATTAAGTCTTATCACAAATGACACAACAATGTTTGCATGCTTAATTTGTACTTTCACAGATTGTTATATTGTTACAAAATATTTCTATTCCAAATAAATGCTGTTCTTTTGAACTTTATATTCATTAAAGTATCCTGAAAAAAAACATTATAATTCCAAAAATCCAATTTTCACAAAAATATTAAACAACATTGTTTTTAACATTAATACTGATAAGAAATGTTTCTTGAGCACCAAATATTGGATAGCATACTATAGCATATTAAAGGGATAGTTCACCTAAAAATGAAAATTAGCCCATGATTTACTCACCCTGAAGGCATCCTAGGTGTATATGACATTCTTCTTTCAGACGAATACAATCGGAGTTATATTAAAAATTGTCCTGGCTCTTCCAAGCTTGATAATGGGAGTGAATGGGTGTATGACTTTGGAAGTCCATCAAACATTTTTATAATTTTCCATTGGAATAGATGTTGTCTATTTGGATAGTTCCCCGAAAAATGAAAATTCTGTCATCATTTACTCACCCTCAAGTTGTCCCAAATATGTATGAGTTTCTTCTGTTGAACACAAAAGAAAATATTTTGAAGAATATCGGAAACAAAACAGCTGATGGACCACATTGACTTCCTTTTTCTTTCCATATGGAAGTCAATGGGGTCCATCAACTGTTTTGTTTACGATATTCTTCAAAATACTTTCTTTTCAGTTCAGCCGAAGAAATACATTTATATAGGTTTGGAACAACTTGGAGAGTAAATGATGACAGAATTTTCATTTTTGAAAAACTATCACTTTAAATAACAGATAAGTAAAAATCTCTGGTCTTATTATAAAGACAGTGTTGGTGGTCTTCTCTCACCCCTGAGACGCACATCCTATCATATCATTTTGATTAAAAAAAAATAACAGTTATCATAATTCCGATATAAATGGGTAGAGTTACAGTCCCTACTGGCCACTAAAAAAAGAATGAGACGGTAGAGAGTCATAATGTGACTCCTCTGAGGACAGTGATTCTTCTAATGCTCGCATTTTATTATTCCCTTAATAGTTAGACCTGGTTATTAGTTTCTGGGATTGGTATTGCAATACTTCAGACTGCAGATAGTGAAACTGGTAGTCTACGGATGTGTGTGTTCGTTACCTGTGAGGACCTGCGGGGTGGCTGAGTGGGGGATAGTAGCAGCGTCCTGGGGGATTGAGCTCATGTCTGGCTCTGGGGTGCTGCTGGGAGGAGAGATAGCCAGGGGCGTCATCAAGCGAGACTTCAGCTGAAAATATATATATATATATATATATATATATTAGTATTATTATTATATAATTGATTAATACAAATATATTAAGATATTTATAAAATATAGATTTATGCTATGTCATTTTTATATTATGTTTTATTACAACTACAAATACAATCAAGTAAACTAACAATTACAATAACAAACAATTACAATATCAAACTATATCTGATATACACTGATGAGCCAAAACATTATGATCAGTCACAAGTGAATATCGTTGATCATCTTCGAACAGGTCCACTTATTAAGGTCTGGGTAGATTAGATGGCAAGCAAGCAATCAGTTCTCATAATCGACGTGTTGGATCGGACTTTTACGAGGGCCAAATGATGACAGAATTTAATAGCAGTAATTTTACTTTACTGCATCCTAGCTCAAAATCAATGCTTTAATGTCAAGTGCATTTCTTTGGGTGCCATAGGTGATTATCTGCAGAATTTTTTTTTTTGTTATGCTGGTTGAAAGTCTTCTCATATCTTGTTAGCAATTACTAGGCGTAGGACCATAATATGTTCGTTCAATCGTTGCGTTCAGTCCGAACGATCCTATAGCATGTGTTCCCTGTCGGTCAATGTGTGTTTGCATACCACTGCGCAGGCTGTTCACACAGACATAATATGTCATCTGCGCGTTCACATACGCTGTGCAGATAGCAAGCAGAAACAACCTAACTTTCCTTCTGAACCGACAACAAGTGGCACTGGCAAAGGATCTATGATCCATCTATCTTAATCGGCCAAACAGACTCTCATTCTGGAAACCCTGTCATGCAAGAAATATTATTACACACTGACAAGTTTTGCTAGCTAAACAAAACGAAAACGTGCTGCATCTAATTCTGTTTTGAAGAATTTGTTTACGTTTGGTATTGTAGTGTTAAAGTTTTCTCACCGGTAAATGACACGATATTGGTATTACATTAACGTTGTCTCTGGTCTTCTTGGCTGTGCGCGTTCATGCTTTCAGGAGGCGTGGCTTTGGATGGTGATTTGCAGGGAGGGTGGGACGTACGCTTTTAGTGCTATGGGGCTAAAGTTAGCATTTTCCCAGATGTCCTACAGCACCTTTAAGTTTGCTAACTGCATTGTATAATACATCTATAATATCTATTATTATTTGTATCTGTACTGTTTTATTTTATTCATTCACCAAAACATTCACGGGGGAACCAGATGGACAACTGCCACAGGACAACTTCAGGGGTCTTGCAAAGTCACAGCACGCAGTGTTGTGGCAGCACGCAGAAAACCAACAGCATATTAGGCTGTTGGTCATAATGTTTTGGCTCATCAGTGTACATCCGGTAGAAAATGTATTTTTTATTTAAAAGTCTTGCAAGGATGTTTACTGCAAATCTCCTAACATGCACACACATTGTGGTAGTGTGTAGCTCTTTAAATCAGCAGCAGAGACATTATGAGGCCTGTGCTCAGGCACACAGCTAAAAATAAGTCAGCAGCAGCAGACTGCAGATACATCAGTCAAAGAACAACCACCTTGTCCCCTCCTTCTCTCACAGTCAACATCAGATGGGCCTACCTATATACAAACACACACAAGACATTACTCTGCTCTTCTAGCTAAATAATTATACAATAAGTGTTAAACACGCACCAGTATGTATTTAAATGCACCACTTGATGACATTTATGCAATTGGCAGACACTTTTGAACTATGGAAAGGTCTTATCTTTGTGGCCTACAAATACATACTCATATTTAAATGAACACACAAACGCTCTGATATATACTGACCTTAAAGCCAGGCTTCCTTCCTCTTTTCTTAGGTACTTTAATGGGTGGGAGGGATTCTGGATAGCGACTCTGATATTCCGGGTGCCTCTTCAGGGGTGGACGACCCCTCTTGCGACCTGGAACTTTTCCACTTGGGGGCGGGAGGAATGAAGGGCTAATGGCCCCAGGTGATTGCATCTCTCCACCTCCTGACTGAACTGATGCAGCAGCAGGAATACTCATCAGACCTGAGAGAACACCACAGTGTCAATGTCAGAGTGTTGAACTGCATTTACAGTAATATTTAATCATTTTTAATACTGTATGCTGAATATTTTTCTTGATTGAATGTAAAAATATTGATATGTGTACTGTTTCAACTGCATAATGTGATAGAGATTTTCCTTTTAAAAATACTTTAAATTGTATAAGGAGTACACGTCTACTATGTGAACTTTCTGGTTTGGGTTTCATTGGATAATTCAAAGTTATAAACAGCAATAAAGACACAAACCACAACTTTTGTAATTCCCCAACCATCAATTCATCTTGTGACTCTCCAACTCACTCACCAACTACAACAAGCACACACACAAACATGTGTAGTCAGTAAGAAATTTTGGGCTGCCAGACCTTTTGACCAATGAATTTCCATGACTTTTCATTCGTCAGTCATTCGTGATTACTGGATAATTTTAGTAATCTGAAAGAAAAAAAATAATAATATAATATAGCAATTTTAGCTGATGAAAATTTTGAAAAGAATAGACATCAATAAATCAAAAATAGTAAAAGGAAAAAAAAGGCAGATTTTTATTTTACAGTCCTGTTCTGCATGTACATACTATATACTTATTATAATATAATAACTGGTTAATAAATAGGTCCTAACCCTGAGCCTACCCCTTAACCTTACCTAACCTTAAAGGATTAGTTCACCTCAAAATGAAAATTCTGTCATAATTTACTCGCCCTCAAGTTGTTTCAAACCTGTATGAATTTCTTTCTTCTGCTGAACACTAACAATGATATTTTGAAGAATGTTTGTAACAGAAAAGTAGATGGACCCCATTGACTTCCATATTAGGAAAAACTATGGAAGTCAATGGGGTCCATCTACTTTTCGGTTACCGACATTCACCACAGAATAAGGTTTAACTGGGGTACATCAATTGTCTGGTTACCAACATTCTTCTAAATATCTTCAAAATATCTTTTAATGTCTAGAAATCATAATTTTAAGATTCCCTGATATTACAGGTTTTCAATGACCTATGACCAGGTTTTCAATGGCTAATTCACAGAAAATAAACATCAAACCAACCAAAACCAAAACAGTTTGAATTCAAATTACAGTCAATGCTTTAACACGTTAATTTTGAGAAAGCAAAACAAACAACACTAGAAGTTTAACTCAAACACATGACCATGGCCTAAACACTGCAACTTGTAGTTTAACCTGCAAAGCTGCTGTTCTTGGAAACATCACTAGTATAAATAAATAATAATTAAAAATAATTAAAAAATAAAATAAAAAATGCGTTCTGACCATAATTACACAAAGGAACTTTTATATTCATTGGACAAATAGCGGAAAAAACATACTCAAATCATACAGATATAAAATTCTCAACAAACTGGGCTGGAGATAATGTGAAGAACAAAAGCTGTGAGGTGGCTTACACTGTGCAGAGGGTGGAAGAAACAGACACTGTGCCACATAAAAGCATCTTCACTATCCTCTGCTCTTCCAACTCTCTCTCCCTCTCTCTGTCAGTCCCCCTCCCCCAGCCCTCATTCACTCTCATCCCCTCCCCCTCCAGCTGTGGCGCCTGGCCTCAAGATCAGCCCTGACAGACGGCTTCCCCTGCTCTCATCCATCCTTTTTAACTAAGTATTCCCTGGAACTCTGTAGAAACTGGACCTTTTGAGGTCAAATTAATTATTTTGATTGAATTATGATTTCCTGGAAAAAGAAAAGACACATTTTATCTCATAACTACAATTAAAATAATAATAATAATAATTCAGGTTGATTAATTATTGTTGATTTTACTTTATTTTATATTCATCATGTTACATTATAATCTTCTGTAATATAATACACAGAACACTACTTTCAAATTCAGTGTTTTTAAAAGGGGTGCAGTAAATATGCTTAGCAAGTGCATTCTCTGTAGTGTGCACAGACAATAGACAGTTTGAAGCTCGGCTGTTAAAGCAGAGATAATAAGAAAGACATGAATCTACATCTGCTTTTCCAGATAAATATTCATAAGACTAGATGACGAATAGGGAATACAAAAAGTTATTTGCCCAAAGCATCAGGTAACGTGGTGTGACATTATGCCGAAATATAAAGAAAGGGGTCATTTTAATAACTAGTATTTGTCTACAATATAAATAGGGATGACCCTGATTCCAAGTTATTTTCCTAGGCACTTTCTAAACATCAGATTATTTCCGCTCACCTGCTCTCTCTCTCTCTCTCTCTCTCTATCTCTCTCCGCCATGCATCAGCCATGCCATGCGTAATTACATTAATCTATTTCTCGAGCACTGTGGTTTCCTACAGCTGCATAAATCCATTCTAATTCCGATGAATTGATGAACCGGTGCACAGCAAACCGTTCAGAAAGCATAGAGAGTGCGCGCCATTAAAAATAGAGCGTCAAAAATAGAGCACCGTTCCTCATGTGCGTGTTCATGTTTACGAGCCG